>JANRMT010062796.1:18623504-18683513 GCA_026402145.1 Polypterus bichir lapradei
ATTTCAGTAGTGGACACTTTGATGTTTATGAATGTTTAAACTCTCAAAAGCTGGATGTGAAGTTATCGATGAAACCGGTTGTAAGCTTACAACGCTTGACAGATGCCGAATGTCACTTCAACACAAGTCCTGCAAATACTGTCGTAATTGAAACAAACCATGAAACTGAAATCGATTATGACAGCAGCAATCCATGCTGTGAGATTTGAAACAAGATTACTGTTCACATGGCCAACTGTAAGTTGCATGCTCAAGAGTAAGCTCAGCGCACAGCTTGGTCATGTTACAACCGGAGGGCCGAACTGACAACGTGGTATACAAAGAGATCCTTAACAAATAATTATTGCCATATTTTCCCTCACTTTAAAAAGGTTAAATTTTCTTCTTAATAAAAATTTTAATGCAGTACTTCGCCGCTGCGAAGCGCGGGTATTTTGCTAGTTTTTGAATAAAAGCATACTTGTTCTGTTATATTTGTACCTTTTGTAAATGTGTTTAATATTTGGACTTCAGACTTCATACATTATATAGTTTATGCTTACATTTTGTCATTTACTACTACAATATGAAAAACGTTTCTGTTTTAAAAATGTGTTTACACGGATTACTGTAGAAACAGAACACACGTGAAATGCGTGTATTCCAAATAATGATCTATTATTTCCACTCTAAAACTCCACTTCACTCCCAGATAATCAAGGCATGAGCTGGGAGAAGTTTGTGCACGTTCTAAGTCGTTGGGGGGATGGAATAGCCGGCTACTTGCAGCTTTTCTTTTATCAGCACATTTAGATTAACAAAAGACGCTGGCGGAGAGGTGAGAACGGTTTTAAGAAGCGATTTAAGGTGGGACGGACCTACGAGTTTTTTCGTAGGCTCTGGTAATTCTAGTGTTAAGAAGCAATTTAAGGTGGGACGAATCTACGAGTTTTTTCGTAGGCTCTGGTAATTCTAGTGTTAAGATGAGCCTTGTATGAGCTTTCTAGTGAAGGCCATGACCTGTGTTTGTGATTTATTTTGGAGGCATCATGCCCTTTTTGCCAGTCATATCTCAGCCAGGGTTACTACTCTGGCTAGGTTTTAAATTATTCTCTTGTGTCTTTGTTGTACATTATTTATTTGTATATGTTACTATTTATTTTGTGTATGATTTGCAGTATTCTTCATATTTTATGCATCTATATCTAAACCTGTGTTAGGCTCCATGTGTTTTTGGGTGGTCCCCAAGGAGGTAGTTCCACGTGCCAATCACTGCCAGGAACTGCCCTCTACCCTGTAAATCTGGAGGGTCTCCCACCATTCCTGGTGGTTTACTGTGAATGCTTTCTGGAGTTGATGAGTTCTTGTGCCTTTTTCTGTACTTATTATGAATTATTGGAGTTTCGACCTGTGCTATGACCTTTCCGTGGATTGTGTGTTAGACATTTTTCTGACTTTCATTAGCTTTGCATCAGGCAATTCCCTTTGCCTTTTGTACTTGTTGGAGACAAGATCCTACATTTTCCCTTAATGCTAGCCAGGGTTTGATAGTGATATCCCCCTCTAGTGGGGCACGTTTGTAAGAGTTTTTGGCATTACATGCTTTGGGACTTCAAGCTGAGGACTTTCCGTGTTTGTAACTCCTTATTACAATACTGAGAAATACATGTATGCTTCTGAACACACAGATGTTGTGAGCAGATGACACAAATATAGTGAAAAGGCTTAGACCCACAAACAAGGACATTACTTTCACTGTACCTGCGTACAGATAGGCCTCATGCCAGAGAGCTTGACTCGGCTTGCATAGCCCCAAAATGGGACTTAACTTTCAAAGTTCAAAATTTACTTTAACACTAGAATTACCACAGCCTATGAAAAAATTTGTAAACCCGGCCCACTTTAGATCTGATTGCACCTCTCCGTCAGCCTCTTTTGTGTTGTAAATGTGCCGATAAGCACAAGCAGCAAGCAGCCTACTATGCCATCCCCCCACCACTAAAGGAAGGGCAACAAACTCTCCCAGCTCAAGCCTTGTTTATCTTGGAGAGAGGCATCTAAAGCTGTATAGTGTAAATAATATATATTTGGAACACATGCATTTCTTGTGTGTTCCATGTCTACAAAGATCCATGTAAGTGTAGGGTGACAGGAAATGCAAGAAATGTTGAACACATACCTAAAAGACAAACTTTTTTCATGTACTAACAACAAAATTTTCACATGAAGTATATAATGTGTGAAGGCTGAAGTCCAAATATCAAATGAGCACTTTCACAAAAGGTACAAATATAACCGAACAAGTGCGCTTTTATTCAAGACTATAACCAAAGAAAATGAAATCGGGTTAGTGTAGTGTGTTGTCACGACTTCTTTGGTAGTACAATAGTAAGAACTACTCTCTCCAATTCAAAAGATCGTGGGTTCGAGCCTTCCTGCGTCCCAAAATAAACATTTTAAGTAGTGAGCTGCTTATTGTACTATTGTACAATAAAAACATACATTTGATTTAAGTCTGTAACAGCCAATGTAAATGTTTGATACCTGTAAAGGTTAGACTTTTTTTACATTCAGTTTTATTCTCTCAGTCGTGTTCATACCAGCCCCGATCTGACACTACTGTTTTCCAATAAAGACGTGCTATAACAGAGATGAAGACGAGAAAAAGAACAGAAGCCCTCCCCACAAGAAACATCCACTCACATATAAGAACAACGCAGCTGCACCAAGTGTAAAGGCGAAAGATGGAACTGTTTGGATGCCGCAAGAGGTCCGGCGGCATCCTGCCAGTCTGTTTGCTCCACACCTGTCCGTCAATGAAGCAGCACGGCTTTCAGAGCTCGACAAGTTATCATGCAAACTTCTGTTTGTGATTATGTTTAGTGATGGTCTTTATATAGAAACATTTATATGTTACTTATATAAAAGCCAGATCAAATGTTATTTACCTTGAATTACTTACTTATCTTCCTACAGCCTAAGTCACAAGTAGACATAAAAAAAAACAAAAACAAATTGGAAACACAAATTCAAATCAGAAAACACGAATAGAAACCAGAATATGCAGAAATAAACTGAATATGTAAAATCAATTCAGAAAGTTCAAAGATAAATTGAATACACAGAAGTAAATCAGAATACACAAAAACAAATTGACCATAGAAGCAAATTCGAGAAATGCAAAAACAAATGAGAAAACACAAACGTAATTCAGAAACAACAAATGGAAATCGAGCAACATGCAAACAAAACAACAATGGCGCAGACAAATTGGGAAGCATGAAAACAAAACGACTGCATGACCCAAAAGAATTCTTCACTACCAATAAAAACACTAAAATACATTTTTAATACTCTAAACACTGCTCTGGCAGAGAGTGCTCAAAGTTATGCAATTATTATCTTTTCCGCCAAAGTATATAAAAATATCTTAAAAAAATAATAAATCTCTTTTACTTTTCAGCATTCTCGTTTCCATCACACCACTTGCTGAAAAGGTGGGATTGAATTGTGATGTACTGTATGTTAAGCTTTCACTGCTTTTTCTGTTTTGATTTGGGTCATGCACTGCTCTTTTGTTTTCATGCTTCTCAATTTGCTTGTGTGTTTGTCTTTTTGTTTAAATGCTGCTCCATTTGCATTTGTTGTTTCTGATTTGTTCTTTGCATATTCAATGTTTTTGCATTTTCTTATTTGTTTTTGTGTATTGTTTTTGCATTTTCTCATTTGTTTGTGTTTTTCCAATGTGTCCCTTGGGGAATCCTGTGGGGGGTGCTCCGGGAGTATGGGGTACCGGACCCCCTGATAAGGGCTGTTTCATTTCCTGTACAACCGGTGTCAGAGCTTGGTCCGCATTGCCGGCAGTAAGTCAAACCCGTTTCCAGTGAGAGTTAGACTCCGCCAGGGCTGCCCTTTGTCACCAATTCTGTTTTAACTTTTATGGACAGAATTTCTAGGCACAGCCGGGGCGTTGAGGGGGTCCGGTTTGGTGGACACAGGATTGGGTCACTGCTTTTTGCAGATGATGTTGTCCTGTTTGCTTCCTCAGGCCGTGATCTTCAGCTCTCTCTGGATCAATTCGCAGCTGAGTGTGAAGCGGCTGGGATGAGAATCAGCACCTCCAAATCCGAGACCATGGTCCTCAGCCAGAAAAGGGTGGAGTGCCCTCTCAGGGTTGGGAGCGAGATCCTGCCCCAAGTGGAGGAGTTCAAGTATCTCGGGGTCTTGTTCACAAGTGAGGGAAGAATGGAGCGTGAGATCGACAGGCAGATCAGTGCGGCATCCTCGTGGTGAAAAAGGAGCTGAGCCGTAAGGCAAAGCTCTCAATTTACCAGTCGATCTATGTTCCTACCCTCACCTATGGTCATGAGCTATGGGTAGTGACCGAAAGAATGAGTTCGCGAATACAAGTGGCTGAAATGAGTTTCCTCCACAGGGTGTCTGGGCTTTCCCTTAAAGATATGGTGAGAAGCTCAGTCATCCGGGAAGGGCTCAAAGTAGAGCCACTGCTCCTCGGCATCGAGAGGAGTCAGATGAGGTGGCTCAGGCATCTGATCACAATTCCTCCTGGACGCCTCCCTGGTGAGGTGTTCCAGGCACGTCTAACCGGGAGGAGGCCCTGGGAAGACCCAGGACATGCTGGAGGGACTATGTCTCCCGGCTGGCTTGGGAACGCCTCGGGATTCCCCCTGAAGAGCTAGAAGAAGTGGCTGGGGAGAGGGAAGTCTGGGCATCTCTGCTCAAACTGCTGCCCCCGTGACCCGATCTCGGATAAGCGGAAGAGGATGGATGGATGGATGGGTTGGTTGTTCCAGTCTCTAACACTTCAGGGCCATCACTACCCAGAGTAGGGGATACTGTTGCTTGACAATGACCCTACCTTTCTACTGCCATGTAACATACTTTATCACTGCTAGTGGATTATTTCCTTATTTTCCTACAGCCTTGCTTATGCTATGAATCTGGAGAGGGAATGGCCAGCACCACAAACAATAATTTCTAACCTAAAATTTTTATTTATTTAATGTATTAAATTTGTTAAACATGCAGTTCAAAATTTAATTTACAAAAATAAACCAATACAAAAATAAAGAAATAAAATAAATACTTCAATAAATAACTAAAGAAGAAAATAAGTTAAATAAGGAAATAAATATAACAACTACACAAGCCATGAATAAGAAGTAAAGGCATTAACAAAGAAGGGGATTCAAAACAGGGAAATATAAAACACAAGAAAACAGAAAGAAGTAAAGCAAAACAAATTAAAACCCAAAATAGGAAATCCTAAAGTAGAAGCTTACAAATTCCAAAACTCAGATTACAAAGTAAAAATAAAAGAAAAAGATCATCATACCAAAAGCCAATGACACAAAGGGCTTCAAAATACTACAGCTGTCACAAATGAACAACACTGTGTGGATGCTAGGGGTCACTGTTGCCCCTTTAAACCCAACAGACAGACATGCAGGGCACAAGGTAAAAGCATTAAGAAGTATTTTAATTATTTTTCTTCCTTCTTACAGTGCCCTCCAAGCACCACAGCCACAGATAAAAATGCAAATAAGCACCAATACACAGTAAGCAGTATTCTTCTCTCTCTCTTTCTCCTCCTCCACTCCTCCCAGCAAGCGTTGTCCACCTCCTCCCTACTCAGGCTCACTGGCTCTTCCTGCTCTTCCTTCCACGTGACCTACCAGCACTTCTGGGTCAGATGGAGAACTCAAGTTTTTAATCAGCCTGGAAGTACTTATGGGCTTCCGTCCCCATGACTGTAGGTGTGAACCGTGTCTCCCAGCATCCCCTGGCAGCACACACAGTACCCAGCAGGGTTGTGATAAATAACTCCATGTCCCGTGATACCCTGCAGGAATCCGGGATACTGTTACAGACCAGGGAAGCTGCTAACTAGCGACTTGGGGGAGGCAGTGTCTTACAGTAACTGCCTTTGCCCATCCTTCCAGGCTCTGGGCATCCTGGCCGGGTTGAGCTGCCGGCCAATTAATTACAACAGCAAATGGCATGGCTGGGGTCTTAAGTAGACCTCTCAAGTAACTGCTACCCTAATAGCTGTAGCATACTGAGAATACTAGTTCAATCTTTGGAAGGACTAAATTAGCTCAGTCAACCATGCATACATTAGGTGAAAATGTACAGTAAATTTACCAAGGACCTATCTGCACTTGGATTGACTTTGGATTGTGGGAATAAAAATTGTATCCATATGGGAAATCCTCTTGAAACTATTGGTTTATTTGTATACTTCACTCAGGTGGCACTCAGCTGAGGCATAACTTAGGGTTCAAGTGGTATAACACAAGTTCAAGGCTTGCACAGAAGCAAAATAATACTGCATGACTGAAATTGAATAGGGTACAGTTATGCATAAGAGCAGGAGTAGGGCATATATAATTATTATGCAGTTCTATCCTTTCATTTTCAAATTGCTTCTCTTCATTGAGGAATTCAGTAATTATTCAGATGCTTGTATATTTATACAAGGACTGCATGCATGTATAACACTGACATGCAGAAGATCATTTTCTTATCATAGCTATAGATAAGTATGTAGAAGACCTACAGAATATTAAAAAGTATATCCCATTGCATCAGGTGGACATATTTTTAATGGCTCTATATACATACCGTGGCTACTTTATCAGATTCACCTGCTCTTTATTATAAAAAGACTGCTTCTCTGTAACTCCAAAAGTAGAAAAGTATGTCAGCTCAACCCACCAGACAGATGTTCAAGACACATGTTTAAAACACCAAGAAGATTCTTTAATAATATTTCTTCAATAATAGTGCACAAAGCACCGCACATTCCACAATTCTCTAATAAATCAATAACAATAATCAATAATAAACATTAACCAATCCTCCACTCCCAGCAGCTCCGTCACACTTCCTCCCAACTTGGCTCTAACTGCTGGGTTTGCCACAGTCCTTTTAAAGTCCATGACCCAGAAATATTCCTTCTCTGGGTCAAATGCCTTCTTCAAGTATCCCGGAAGTACTGTAGGTTTCCGTCCTCGTGACTCCGAAGTACTTCCGGGTTAGCATCACGGTAATAGTCCCCTGGTTCTTTGTGCGCTCCCCCTGGCGGCACCCACGGCACCTAACAGGGCTGAAGAGACGGACTACATGTCCCATACTGCCCTTCAGGAATCCAAGGAACCATTTCCATCCAGGGGAGCTGCCATCTAGCATCCTGGGGGATGTAGTGCTCCGAAGCTAGGCTGGTTTCTTGAGTAGAGGGATGTCCCGGCCGAGCTGAAATGCCAGCTGTCCATCACAAAATATACACACACACACATATATATATATACATATGCATACAGTATACAGAATTGGTCAGTATGGCCAGTTGTTGCTTGATCAAACACAACAGCTGGACATGTAATCCATGGAGTGATTTTTGGTGCCTGATGTGGTGCTCAGAAACAGCTACCCTACTGGGATTACATGTCCGGTTTGGTAGGCAAAATAATATGTTAACTGATTAGACTACGGATGGCATGATGGCTCAGTGGTAGTGCTGCTGTTGTGTGGAGTCTGCATGTTCTCCCTTTGTTGGTGTGGGTTTCCTTCGGGTGCTCAGGTTTCCTCCCTTAGTCCAAAGACATTCAGGTTAGGTGGATTGACAATGCTAAATTGGCCCTTGCCAATCAACAGTCATGCATGCATGGACTATAAAAAATACTGAGAAAGTGAAAAAGGCAAAGAGTGCTATAATGCCAACCCACAATGAAACAGATGGAAGCTGCACGAATCAATTATCACATTTTGTAGGGCATCCTGAGTTACTATTGCTGAGGATATGATAATAACTGAGGATGATTCTTTAAAGTGAGTAAACTCACTGGCACTCACTGATACCAATCAATCTATAAATACATGGGTAACATGTGCAAACTCCATGCAAATCCTAGCACTGTGAAGCAGGAAGGACAGCTCTGTGCTCACAATGTGCCTATAATAAAACATCTGTACTAAAATTTTTAAACTTCAATATGTTTAAAGCTAAATGTATTCATATACTGTCAGTTATAGGCATATATTTAGTTCATGCTCAGTCTTTCTTTCTCTAGAGCAGGGGTGTCGAACTCCAGTCCTAGAGAGCCACAGTGGCTGCAGATTTTCATTCTAACCCTTTTCCTAATCATGGACCAGTTTTCACAGCTAATTATCTTCTTTTCCCTTCATGTTAATAGCTCCGTTTTTTTAAAGATTCAGTCCTCTGAATTGATTCCTTTCTTCATTAAATGACAGCCAAACAGAAATGAGATGTGAAACGAGCCAAAAGATGACCAGCTAAACTGGGATTTTAAACTCCAACCAATTTCACTCCAACCAATCTCTTAATGAGAAGCTGATTCTTGCAGTTAATTAAACCCATTGTTTAATTCCACAGTTTGTTGCTGCTCTCATTCTGCTACAGCAGACATTTCTAAAACTGTTGAGTTTTCTGTTTTTTCTAAGAACACCATCAAAATGTTTGGGTGACCTGAGAGATCAACTGAGACTTTCACCTTTCTTTATTTTCTGATATTGTGTGATGTACACAGGTGAGCTGGTCAGGTGGCAGCTTGTTTTGTGTCTCATTATTGTTAGGCTGCTAATTAAGGAAATAGAGATAACTAAGGGGCATGCATCAAGTTAATTAAAACTAAGGCAAAAGAAGTCAATTAGCAGCAAAAACAGCTGGTGAAGAATGTTAGAACGAAAACCTGCAGCTACTGCGGCCCTCCAGGACTGGAGTTCGACATCTGTGCTCTAGAGCATTGAAGCACAAGCATTCATGATTATACTGTACTATGGGCAGCAGGCAATAACTGCATTATAATGAAATAAGCTTCTGTATAATGGAAGGCTGAGAGTGACCATAAGTATGACTTTTTCCATGATTATTGTTTACTGAAGAAATAGAGACAGAAATTCACTTCTGGGCATTACCATTGAATAATGTAATTAACAGGGCCAGGAGACAACTTCTGGAGGTGAAAAGTATTTGCTGGAGAAAACCTCGGCCTTATAGCTGAAAAGTTATCATTTAGGAAAATGAACAGCGAAGTGAAACACATAGATGATCTCTTTAAAAAATCAAGGGTTTGCTTTTTGCTTTTCTCCTTTTTTCTTTCATTTCTAAAAACAACATGGATACACTGTTTTGCAATATTTGCGCAATCTCAAGATGCACCTTTGTCTTGAAAAATGAACATAATTGCTTAAGTTTTAAGGCTTTTGTTTTCATGATGGGGCACTAGTACACTTCACCTGAATTGTAAAAAGCAAAAGCAGGCTACATAATTTTTAAATTCATAAAAAATGCCTTACTTTAAAACATAGTTTCATGTGGGAGATGAATATAAACCTTGAATGTGAAGAAATAACTTGAAAAATAACTTGACTTAAAAAATACCAAACTTATTCATTAAAAAGAGTTAATCAATAAAAACACAGGGGTATGGATAGGCAAGAGTACATTAGGTGCAAATGCTAGGCGTTTTTTCATCACATAGAGAGCCATAAATATGTAGTGTGGTCAATATGAGGCATTTGGGGACCTTCAGAACTCAGCTATTTCATATTTGGTAAATGTTGGGTAGATTGGGATTGATGAGCTTTGCCAAGTTGTTTTTGCCTGCCTAAGGTAAAGTCATCCCTGATGGAGGATCGCAGGAATCGTGGGAAAGAGGGGTCCTTTCATCGGATTAGCGCTATTTCAGCTGTGGAATGGGTAAATGAGGGAGGCAGCTTGATGAATGAGGTCTCCAGGACTCTATACAAATCCAAATCATATTATGTGATATCATCTACTGTTACATTCTGCTCTGTACTTGTAATATTTTTATTTTTATACTGTATTGAGGATTTGTTCTGTTCTGTGTATTGTATTGTATTGTATTGACCTTCTTCTTGTTTGACACCCACTGCACGCCCAACCTACCTGGAAAGGGGTCTCTCTTTGAACTGCCTTTCCCAAGGTTTCTTCCATTTTTTCCCTACAAGGTTTTTTTTGGGAGTTTATTCTTGTCTTCTTAGAGAGTCAAGGCTGGGGAGCTGTCAAAAGGCAGGGTCTGTTAAAGCCCTTTGCGGCACTTTTTGTGTGATTTTGGGCTATACAAAAAATAAATTGTATTGTATTGGATTGTTGGGCTGAGTGGTCCATCACAATTGCTTTTATGGTTTGACATTTTCATGTACACGGCTATAGTGTGCACATTTTCAGATAGATATTTTTCCTTCAGCATAATGTGCCATGTCACAAAGCACCCACCATCTCACATGGGTTCTGTGAACATGAGAGTGATTTTAATTTACTCCCAAAGTTTTCACAGTCTTCAAATCTCAGTCAAATATAGGTCCTTTCAGATCAGTGAAACAGGAGGTCCACAGCATGATGTTATTGAGTAAGGATGTAGCAAAACTCCTATGTAGTGTTTCCAGCATTTTATTGACTCTGTGCTGCAAAAAAAATTCCACTGCTCTCAGATAGGTGCACCTAATAAAGTGGCCACTTAGTGTATTTAAACAAGCCATGTTTTAACTGCTACTTGGTGGATTAAAGGGCAGATTTATTTAATATATGAACAAATAAACAACCTAACTAAACACACAAGTCCTTATGAATGAATCAAATCAAAAATAAAATACATTTCTTTATTTAGGGTACCTTGTTTCTGACGTTTGAAGGTTCGGTACTTGTATGGATGAGCACTCTGCCCATGCATTTTACTGAAAACAGCCGCTTTCAGTTTCTTTGATGTGCTTACCCTTTATTTGTTTAAATCCCGCAGTTCTTCATAAAGCAGTCCATCTTGAATACACAAAAAGGTATAAGAATCAACTACCTCTGCTCTTCCTGAACCGGTTGACTTTTAAATCAGTTTTATCAAAAATAAAGCAAACAGATGAAGTAAAACAGTAAAATTGATTCACCTTTACAAAATAAAATGCCCTCCTGTGATCCCACAAGTAATACAAATTTACACTAATATTTCTGAGAAAGCCAAACACTGCCAGGTTCTTTTCAATTGAATTCAAGTTTAAACATTGAGTGCAATAAAGCAGTGGGTTCTGTGCAGTCGTCACTGACTTTTAATAAATAAACAAACACTATTGCCGGGGCCGCTGCCAAACAGAATTTGTGAATCTATAAGAAACATCTCAATATGATGAAAGCATTCCACATCACTAATTGCTACTAACCTGTCCCCAGCCTCTCCTATTGCTGTTTCCTTTTTTCCTTTAAGCAGAAGTGCCATGAGTAGTGAACAACACGGACCAGTGCAATGCTATTAAAACCTGCATCAGGTTCTCATGGCTCATATGTGAATTATGTCCCTGCTTCACACATGCAAAACACCAAACGGAACTCATATAGTCCACTCAACTCCCTGGGTATACACTTTGTTTACAAATCATTGCCCATTCAAACATCATAGCTTTAAGGAAAGAAGTATGAAGAAAAATATTGGACTAATAAGAATTCATAGGGATGGGACATAATGTGTCTTTTGTTGCTCTGTTTGAAATACATGCTGCATGTTACGAAGTTTACAAAGTACTCTGTAGTTTTAAGGAAACATGACAAATTCACTGTGTTTAAATGTGAAAATGAACAAGCAAAACCAGACATATATCCAGCATCCTGGGCTTTAATTCTGCACCTTCTTTATGACCATTGTCACACACATGCGCAGGGGAGGCAGCTAAAAGGACCAAATGCCAGGCCAAAGGTTGATGGGATGCGCTAACCCTTTCTCTGTTATCCCTGCAGGCCAAACATGGGAAATTCTGCTTGATTCCGGCTATGAAGACATCACTTCCTGTTCTGGCCACCCTGACATCACTTCTGGGTCCGGCTACAAAGACGTCACTTCCAGTTCTGGCCACCCTTACGCCACTTGCGGATCCGGCCATGAGGACGTCACTTCCAGTTCCTGCCACCCTGAGATCATTTCCAGTTCCCTGCCTTAAAACCCAGACCACATCCTACGTTTCCTCAGTTCAATGGTGGACTTGAATCTGTACACATCAGTGCAACAAATGTTGCCTTTTGCAGTCAGGGCTCAAGTTTACGGGTGGCTGCCCCAGACCTCCTTCTGTGTGTTAAGGCTATTTATTTCACACCATCTGGAGTCTTCATGTTCTCCTTGTGCCTGAATAAATTTTCTTGGTACAGTCAGTTTCTTCCACATCCCAAACATATGAAGAATAGATTAATTGACAATTCCAAATTAGCTGTATATTAGCTTAAACTACGTGTGTTTAAGAATACAAATTCAAAAGAACACAAATTTTTGATTTGGTTAATTGGTTCTAGAGACACTGTATATTGTGGCCTGACCCAACACCACATACAAGTCCAGGTTGTAAACTTGTATTTATTGAACAGTGTACCTTTAACAGGCTTTGTTTCACACTGCACAGTCATTTTTTCTCCTTCTCTCTTCCACTCCTCCCAGGTGAGTGTTGTCCATCTCCTTTTCTGACTACAACTTCCTGGATAAACTGGGTGGCTTCCTTTTAAGCCCCAAACCAGAAGTACTGCTTGTCTTCAGAAAGTACTTCCAGTTAAGGCAGCACCCGAGTCTTCTCTACTCAACAGCTTCTCCTGAAGGCCCTCAAGGAACCAAACAGGGCAGGCTTATGGGACCGTAACTCCCATGGTGCCCTATTGGCATCCATACCAGAGTTTGCCATAAGGGATGCTGCCACCCAATGTATAGGGGAACAACTTGCATGTGAGAGGCAGTCTCTCATTGTCTCATATATGTGATCTCCCGACCAGGAATTAATCCATTATTTATCCCGGTCGCGATGGTCCATCCATTTAGTCCTTTGGCATCGCAGCTAAGCATATGTTTCCCATCCATTGCTGTTGTAATGCCAGTGCTGTTGTTGTTCCCTTCTCTACAATTTATCATGTTTGCCTCCCATGTAAGTAAGGGAAGGTACTCCCTCTCAGCTGGGATGCCAATCCGTCTGTTACAATACTGTGATATCCCGTGTAGTGGTTAGTGGCCCCAGCCTACACTCAGGACATCTGATAGTTCATGAACCGAAAAGGATCAGTGGAGAGATGAGACACAGACAAAAATTGAAGGGTGAATTGTGCAAGTTTATTCATAAGAGTGCTGTACAACCAAAATGCAGTAGTGTCAGGTGGGCTTTGAGACACAGTCCTTCAACACTGACACTTCTTCAGAAATAAATAAAAACAAACCAAAAGGAAAAATAAGCTGTATTTACAAAAACAGTGCACTCCTACAAAAACTACACACACACACTCCCATAATGAAGGTTGTCTTCTTTTATCTCTGGTTCAAGACGTTCCTCCAGCAGGAAAGAAAAATGCACAAAAACAAGTGTGTGTATATACAAAAAAAAAGCCAACTGCACCAAACCCAAAATCAAAAACTATCCCAGCACCAAATAAGTATATATACCTCCACCAAAAATAATCACTAGGAGATATATAACTCTATATACAAAAAAGAATACAGTAATCCCTCCTCCATCGCGGGGGTTGCGTTCCAGACCCCCCCGCGATAGGTGAAAATCCGCGAAGTAGAAACCATATGTTTGTATGGTTATTTTTATATATTTTAAGCCCTTATAAACTCTCCCGCACTGTTTATAAATATTCCCCGCAGCGTTATACAGCATAATCCCTTTGTATTCTCTTAGATATTAGGTAAGATTCATTGAAATTATGTATATAAACACACACTGTTTATATACAGTAAAACCTAAATATTATTTTAAAGATATTGAGTGTCTCCGATATCACATATGTTACAGCCATTACGATAGACAGGTCACCAGCAATAAATACGTACATTGCAAGAAAAATAGTATACAGTAAATGTATTAATTATTTATGGTTACTCACCAACAATGACACGATGACTTGTCCGATAACAATGAGTTTAATTTTACTGCACAACAAAGGAGAGCGTTACAGCCCTTGTAAAGGAGCCACTTCAGGCGATTGTGTAGCACTGCCGTTGTTCTTCTTCTGGCAGTCTTCAATCCAAATCCCTAAAGCAGATTCCATCCAGACTACTGCCTTATTACATCCACTTACAACTCGTTTTGCACCCTGGTTAAAAGGACGCTGCAGCCGTAGATCTTATATTCCTTTCCTACTTTTTAAATAAAAAGAATCGTAGCCTTCAACAAATCCAAAACGTTTACCTTTTCGGCAATCGTTAACATCTTCTTCTTGCGCTTGGGCACGGCACCTGAAGCAGTAGCAGATTGTTTTGGAGCCATAATGAAGGGCTTGACTATGCACAAAGATAAACACTAAAGAGCACAACTCTTTACACAGCGAAGCACGTTGATGCTGAATGAGCGAGATGAGACTTCCTGGTTAACACTGCATAGCTCCTGCGTGCTCTGATTGGTTAGCTTCTCAGTCAGGAGAACTTAACTGCGTGCTCTGATTGGTTAGCTTCTCAGCCATCCGCCAATAGCGTCCCTTGTATGAAATCAACTGGGCAAACCAACTGAGGAAGCATATACAGGAAGTAAAAAGACACATTGTCCGCAGAACCCGCGAAGCAGCGAAAAATCCACGTTATATATTTAGTTATGCTTTCATATAAAATCCGCGATAGAGTGAAGCCGCGAAAGTCAAAGCGCGATATAGCGAGGGATTACTGTACATACAAAAGAATATATGCAAAAGCCACCAAAATTACATCTGCTCCTCCAAATAGCTGAGCAGTGCTTACTCCTACCTCGCTCTTAGGTCCCTGACGACCCCTGTTGGCCGGTAACTCCTTAAATATAAACGGCAAGATTGTCCAGCCAATCTGCCAACCCGTCTACCTCACTCACCTATCCAGGTAGACGCTAGCGCGTACACGCCATGCACCGCGACACGCCCCGGGCAACTATGTATTTAAAACCAAACTCCTGTGGGTCGCGCGCGTATAAAACCTCCGGAACGGCCAACGGCTATGCTGAGTTCAAGCCCACCCGTTGCCGACTCACCAGTAAGTAAAACCATTTTATTGGTTTTAAATGCCGGCTTTCTCTTTTAGGCGCGCCGCACTTTAAACCGCCTGCACTAGGCAGGCTGCGAGGACACCAGCGTGTAAAAATGAACACGTGAAGTGGAGCCTGTACTGGCCATTATACCGGCTCCACGTGTGTCCTGACACACCGCGCCTCACAGCGCTCACCCGCTAGAGGGCCCCGTGTTCCAGCGACAGCGCCCGCAACATACAAACGGTAAGTGCTCTTCCTTACAACCATATAACTGCCGCTGCTTTAATTTCAAGGCTGCTTCAACTTAAATTTGGTAATGCGCGGGCCCCGAATTACCACAAATACATAGATGCTCTAAAACTAAATAAAGATAGATGAACACCATGTCAGCTACGGTACATTCAAGCAAACATCTTCCATCCATCTTTTCTAAAACTTTCTTACTTTAGACCAGAGTTAGCAAGAAGTACAAAAATGAGAACCTACTCCTGGTGGAATGATTGCTGAATAATTAGTTTTTAATCATAAATGTACTCATTTAAGTTGCCATTAACTTAACTAAAACTGTATAGCTCAGAAAGAACACAACATTTTATCAATTCAGTTTGCTCAGTAGCTATTTTAGAAAAAACACTTATAGCTAAAATGTCTACATTTAAAAATATCCTTACTTTTGTCAATATTGAAAATCATAAGAAAAATCTAACTAACGCTACACCAGCTTGTATTTGACTTATTTATTCACCTATCTATTGTCTTACCAGCTTATCCAGTTTAGATACTTAGAGAGAAATTGGGTGAGAGGTAGGAATTAACAGTTTATGGAACACCAGTCTATCGCAGGATATTCATTTTTATTATCATAAGGAAAGTTCTTATGACAAACATATTTACAGTATGGCAATAAAGTTTTCTGGATGGTGAAAATAACAATTGTTCTTAAAACTAAAATACATTACATTTAGCCTGCCAAAGATGCTTTTAAAAAAGCATCTTCAAGGATAAAGAATGGCTGGAGACCCCTGTAATACACTTTGCCAATGCAGTTGGCATATTGTCCGCTGTGGATGCTTTGTGGCCTGTAATTGTGATTTGTTTTCTTTGTGTGAAAGTGATGGCTATTAATTATTGGTTGTGGTTTGTATCAATTAATATCCCTCCATTCACTTCTGAACTAGATCAACTCAATCCAAGCATTGCAGGGAGCCATAGTTCTAAATTGAATACAGCAAGTCACCCTTACATTTAACTCACATTCTCTCAAAACTTACTATTTTATAGGTGTTCAACACGCTATTGCTTTAGGCAGCTACAGCAGAAGAACATAAAAAACTGACAAATGAAGGGAGACCATTCAGTCCATCAACCCCATTTGTTTAGCTAATAGCTAAGCTGTCCCACTATCTCATCCAGAACTTCCTTGAAGGTTGTTGAGGTTTCTGCTTCAACTGCATGTCTCGGTAGTTTCTTCCAGAGTCCCAGAACTTTTTACATAAAGAAATGCTTCCTGGCTTCAGTTTTAAATGCACTTCCTCTTAATTTCCACTGATGTCCTCAAGTACATGATCCAGCCTTAAGCTGAAAGAATGCTGCTCGATCTTCTTTGTCCATGCCTTTGAGGATTTTAAATACCTTGTTTAGGTCCCTTTGCAGTCTCCTCTGCTTGAGACTAAACAGGTTTAATTCTCTGAGTGTGGGAGTGTAGGACATGTCCTTAAGTTCTGGGATGCACTTGATTGCTCTCCTTTGCACTGCTTCAAGTGCTGCAATGTCTTTCTTGCACCGGGGTGACCAGAATTAACAGAGCTAAGAGCAAAGTACACAGTGACAAAGCTATTCAGACAACAAGAGAACATGCGGACCCCAAATTGACAGGGACCAGGGAGAGGGTTTGATATTCTTAAACTGGGAGGTGACAGTGCTAAGTACTGTGTGTCACTCTTGATTTCCTTAATTTTAGAAGGTTGATTTCACTTTTAAACTTAGTTTTCCTTAAGGTTTGAATGTGTGGTATTGCATATTACCTATTTCATACCCAGCTCATTTAACTGAGAAAACTGAGTCGATTGTAGTTTCAAATATGAGACTATCAAAAGTTCAAATTTCTCATTACAACAAATGCATGTTAATCAGTTTAGCATAATAACCCATAAACATCATCTACTAAAGTATGAGCCGTCTACTGATACAGGTACATAAAAAAGCAATAACAGACACAATAAATTGAGATCACTACATTGATACCTACACTATGAAAAATGTACAATCCACATAGCAGTATGTGATGTCAAAAGTTCCCCTACCGTTTCACAGGCTCAATTACTGCAATATCCAAAAAAATAGCAAAAATTAGCAATACAGATTGTGAAATATAGTTAAAGTTTTGCAATACAGAGTACATTTACATACAAACAATGTGTAGGGTAACCAGATTCTCATGTAACCAATAAGAGAGAACAAGTCAGTTTGGTGATTGATTGGGTGGCTTGTGTCTCCTGGTTGGATGGGTTTGTGGAAAATGAAAAATAATAACCATTGTTTTAGCATGTGGAACCTGCTGGAGCTATGAAGGAGAAGGGACAAGCTGCTTCCTTCTTTCCAGCGTTTCTAATAGCCTTTGTTTAAATGATACAGAAAGCAGGATGTGTGAGCTCAGCGTTAGGGGTCTTGATTTTGACCCTGCTCAGATATTTATCTGTATAAAACTGCTGAAGCTCGAAATAAGGCCATCCATTCTTTAGTGACTGAACCGGCTCATAAGATAATAAATTAAAGGCCTTATTTTGTTAATTAGTATTGTAGCGTACTTTTTCTTCAACTTGTTTATAACAATTCATACATGTTATTACATTTTGTCCTTACATTTTTCAGTTCTCTAGTCTAAGTCTAGTATTGGAACACAACCATAATGCATGTTAACACTGCATTGCCCATGGGACAACTGCACATAAACTATAAATAACCCTTTAGATATTACCTATGTTATTAGTACACTGTAGACAACACATAATGCATGCCAAATCACATGCTCCAGAAATATTACTGATAGTGTAACTGACTTCAAAAATGTTCTTACTTGACTCAGGGGTCTTGTCATTCATTCTCAGACAGGATGATGCTATCTGGCCCATACCATTGTTGATATAAGAATTAGTTTCACAGTCACAAAACACTTGATTGGTCAGAGTACCTCCTGTTTTCAGTAGAGCAGATGTGATTGGTGAAGACTTATGCACGAAACAGCTACTGCAATGCTTGCATTAAGTTACTGCAAGGAGAAATTTATTATCTATAAAATATGGGACAAATACAGTTTTTTTAAGTCTGGACAGCTGAACTGGGCCTGATATACTGGGCTGTCCTAGAAGATATAGGACATCTGGTCATCCTAACAGCATGTAACACTGTTCTTGTAAGCATCTTATTCCAAAAAAACATAAGTTCAATAATGATAACACAATTAAGAAAAAAAATGTTAGATTACAATGAGAAAACTGTTGACTTGTTGATCCTATAGAACTTTTTCAAAAATCAGAGAACCAGGTACTCAAGAATATGAATTTTTAAAAATATCTGGATTACAATTCAGAACACCTTAGCTATTAGCTAGTGTCACACACATGTGCATGGGAGCCAGCCACAGGGACAAAAAGAAGAGAATTCCATGCCCGACCAGGGGGTGGCGGGGTGCACTCAACCCTCTTATTTTGTCCCAGCAGACCAGACAAGGGAAATTCTGCCTGAGTATGAAGACGTCACTTCCACCTCAGCTCTGAGGACATTGCTTCCTGTCTCTGCTTCAAAGACGACATCACTTCCTTAAACCTCCCTATAAAACCCAACCTCCTTCCTCCATCGAGCAGTTCTGTTTTGGACTCACTTCTGTACTCTATTGTACTGAAAACTTTGCCTTTTTGCAGCCAATGTCAAGTACACTGGTGGCTGCCCCAAATCTTTGTCTTGTGTTAAAGCTCATCATTTCACACTAGCAAAATGAGTGTAATGGACTCCATAATCCCATCACCATTGTCAAAATGTCTGTGTTCTTATTTGATTGGTTTCTATACATTACTGGATGCTGAGGTTCAAAAAACACAATGTGAATATTCACGTTTACATCTTGTTTTATTTTTATTTATGCAGTGTACTCCAAATATTTTGAAGAGCTTCTCAATTTTTTTTTTAAGATAAAGAAAATTAAACTATTTTCAAACACATACCCCATGATTCCTTTTAAGTTGCTATTTTACACCTTTTTTCTCTCGCTTTCTCTTTGTCTTTCAGGTTAAACATTTCAGTCTTTCAAATTGTCTTAAAATAATCTTTTGCTGCCACATTTCCAACAGACGAAAGCTCTAGCAACAAATGATTTTTGGAATAAAAAATGTTTCCAGGCAGACACTGGTTACAAAATCTTTCAGATGTTGCCTAAGATATTCCATGAGCTTATTTCGATGTTCCTTTTTTTTCTACCACAGTTCACTCTCCCGCAGGCTTTAATACAATGAAGCAGGACCACATTTATTGTATTATGAACTAAATTTTGTACTTCTGGTGGTCAGCTTTCAGTGGTTGCTCCTATCCTGTAGAATATCCATCTCTATTACATTATGGAACAGATGCTGTTATAGTGTTTAAATTTAAGTGTTTTTAAACGTTTATCATTAAATGGTGCATAATGTGTGTTTTAATTCTTTAATACTTAATGTCTGTTTTAATTTTTTATTTAAATGTTAAGTATCCTTGAGGTGTAGAAAGACAGTGTCTTAAGGCACAAGCCCTTTTTGCTTGGAACAGTTTGTCACTAATCTATGAGCTCTCCTTAGTCCCAAGAAATACTACTGTTGATTGGAAAGAGAAGTAAACATTACACTACACTCTCTTCAACAAGGGTTTAACTTTTTAATGTCCTCAATCTTGGCAAACAATCACAGGAAAATAAATACTAGAAAAGTCTAAAGAAAAATAGCAGAATAAAACAAGTCTGTGATCACAAACACCAAATTCTCCTGATGTCTTGATGTACCATTCTTTACAAGAATTTGATTGCATATCTCTCCCTCTGCTTTGTGCTACACAATCCAGAGAGCAGAGCACTATTGTCTGCCTTACTAATTGAAGCTGTAGAGGGTGCTGATGGACCAGAAACTGACAACAGACCTGCTTTGGAATTCCTGCAAGTCCAGAAGCCTGTGCCTCTTGTGTGCTCATCAGTCTTGTCTTTTACTATTCTTCATTTTGTCCCATCAAGAAGTACTGTAGCTTAAAGTTACTTTGTAATCTGAAGACTCTGCACTACTCAGAAGATTATGGCGACATGTCTCTTTGAAGTACAGAATACTTGATCAATAAAGTATTCTGGTAAAAAAACTGGCCTTTTTTGCTGACACTTTCAAAAACACTAATCACAATTTACTGTGTAGTAAGAAGGCAGAACTGATCTATACAGAACAAAACAGGGCATAGCAATAATGGGGGAAAGGCACCTATGCAGTTGCACCCTCTACACAGAGCATTTATACTAACATTTGTGTGCCTGTTAGATCAGACCTGACCTTGCCTGTGGGTTTACTTAATGTGCCTGGCGCCTGCACAAATCAGGGCTAAGTCTGTGTCAGCAAAATCAAATGGCAGCTTATGCACACCATTCACTGGAGATCACCGTTTCATGGCGCAGATGAACAACACTTACAGCTGGTGTGTGAGCACAAGCAGTACTTTCAAGCTCAGTTTAGTTACTGCAGATCTCTCTTCCTTGAATTGAAGGCTTTCTCTGCAAATGAGGGGACTTTCCTGTCCAAAAACACTTATGCATTTTTGTTACACCAGGTTCAAAATAAATAGATGGAAACATCCATAAAAGAAAGGAGCCATTTCACAATGTTATAGCCCTGTAAATATTGAAGTCAATATCACACCACAGCACTCTATATAACTTCTAGTCAGAGAGCATGTCAATTTAAATGGCTGGCAGTTGTTAATTCTGGTTCCCTATTTGAGTGTCAAACTACAAGATTACTAATTGCAAGAGCGACTGATTACATGATTCCCTCAAAACTTTTCATCATGAATCCAAATGTGGCATCATGAAAGTTTGTGTCTTGTAGAGGGCTGGGCATATTAACTGATCTATAGAATTTCTAACATTGACCAAGGCCCTTCAGAAATGTATAAAGCAGATCATCCCTTGTAGTGCTGTACCAGGTCAGACAAATTGAGGACATTATATTATAGGGTCAGATATCGTGAGTAAAGGCAGTAATTTTAATTAGGGCTCACAGATTTGTATTATATAATGTGTCAGAATTATATAATGTATACATTGTATAATACTTCGCTCACCCATCCCCCAACCAAATCCCCCAGGGAGGGAGCGCACTTCACGCTATCCACTTGGCGTCTCTGCCGCTCACGTTTGGAAGGGGGGGCTGAGCGCACGCTAAGGAGATGCGGACGGATCAGCCGCTGGCTGCACGTTGATCATTTAAAAGCCTGTACAGAAGCAGCTGCTGTGCTGCGTGATCTTCATGTCGCGCTGTGCAATGATCATTTAAAAGCCTATACAGCAGCTGTCCTTTTGTCTCACTTCCTTGTCTCGCAGTGTCTCAGAGAAATTGTTTGTATGAAGCTGCTGCTACCAAGCTGCGTGTTCTGCATATCATGCTGCACGTCGATCATTTAAAAGCCTGTACAGAAGCAGCTGCTGTGCTGCGTGATCTTCATATCGCGCTGTGCAATGATCATTTAAAAGCCTATACAACAGCTGTCCTTTTGTCTCACTTCCTTGTCTCGCAGTGTCTCTGAAAAATTGTTTGTAAGTAGGGCGTGATGTGCAAGGAGTCACGCGGGACTTCAAAGTGTCTCTCTGAGATGATCACATCTTGAACCAAGATTTTTTATATTATATATATATATATATATATATATATATATATATATTGTGGAAGTTGACCCGGACACAGACAGGCAGACACGTTCATGTCACCCACAAACACGTTTATTTACAATATTTACAAATATATATACGGGTCACCCAGAACCCCGCAATGGTCACTCAGACCCAGTCACGTGCACAATAATACCCCAATCAAAGTCCTGGCCACGCAATGCCTTGTCTTCGGGCCGCCTCCACACTCCTCTTGAGCCTCGTCCTTCTTCCACCCGACTCCAGCCCTGAATGAATGGAGACAGCCCCTTTTATAGGGTTCCCGGATGAGCACCAGGTGTTCCCGGCAATCCTCCTCTGGCCACGCCCCAGTGTGGCGGAAGTGCCGGCTGTCCTCCCGGCTGCTCTCCGGGCGCCATCATAAGTCTTCCCCCCAGCACTTCCTGGTGTGGCGGAAGCGCTGGGGTAACAGGTCCCCAAGGCATCGGGGCGCCTCCTGGCGGTGACCACGGGCCCCTACAGGGTGGAGCTTCCATGCCCTGTACCCGTGGCCCCCAAAGCAACCCGGAAGGCAACCCCCACGTGATCCAGGGTGGGCCCAGACCCACATCCGGTCCCTCAAGGCGTCCCGGCCGGGTCATGGCCCCTGGCATCCCTGACAATATATATATATATTGTCACACACGTGCACATGGGAGGCAGCTAAAGGGTCTAAATGAGAGCAATTCTACGTTAGACCGGGGGTGGTGAAGTACACTGACCTTTTTTTTTATCACTTTCCTGCAGAATGTTCATGGGAAATTCCGCCTGGCCCTGATGACGTCACTTCCGGTTCTACCCTTCATGACGCCACTTCTGGTTCCAGACCCTCGGATGACGTCACTTCTGGTGAAGAACCCACGACCGAAGAGACTTCCGGTTCCAGCCCTTTTGATTTCCGGGTCCGAACCTATAGAAGAGGACCCTTCCACTTCTGCCCTCGATGACTTCACTTCCTTTTCTGGCCTTTAAAGACGCCATATTTGACTAACCTAATCAGTTCTCTTTTCGACTCCATTCTGAGCACATCAGTGCTAGCAGTTTACCAATTTGCAGCCAGGGAATATCTTACGGGTGGCTGCCCCAAACCTTTTTTATGACACTTGTGTCTGCTTTTTTTATTTTGTAAATATTTGTATGAACACTAAAAGAGTCAACACCATAAGACATAAACTAAAAATGTTTCACAATGTGTCCCTGAATGAAGGGAGGCTCAAAATCAAAAGTACCAGTCAGTATCTGGTGTGGCCACCAGCTGCTTGAAGTACTGCAGTGCATCTCCTCCTCATGGACTGGACCAGATTTGTCAGTTCTTGCTGTGAGATGTTACCCCACTCTTCCACCAAGGCACCTGCAAGTTCCTGGACATTTCTGGGGGGAATGGCCCTAGCCCTCACCCTGCGATCCAACAGGTCCCAGACGTGCTCAATGGGATTGAGATCTGGGCTCATTGCTGGCCATGGCAGAACACTGACATTGCTGTCATGCAGAAACTCACGCACTTTTGCCACTCCTATCTGGTCCAGCGAAGGTGGGTTTGTGCCCATAGGCGGCGTTGTTGCTGGTGATGTCTGGTAAGGACCTGCCTTACAACAGGCCTGCAAGCCCTCAGTCCAGCCTCTCTCAGCCTATTGCGGACAGTCTGAGCACTGATGGAGGGATTGTGTGTTCCTGGTGTGACTCGGGCAGTTGTTGTGGCCATCCTGTACCTGTCACGCAGGTGTGATATTCGGATGTACCGATCCTGTGCAGGTGTTGTTACACGTGGTCTTCCACTACGAGGATGATCAGCTGTCCTTCCTCTCCCTGTAGCGCTGTCTTAGGCGTCTCACAGTGTGGACATGGTAATTTATTGCCCTAGCCACATCAGCAGTCCTCATGCCTCCCTGCAGCATGCCTAATGCACGTTCACGCAGATGAGCAGGGACCCTGGGCATCTTTCTTTGGGTGTTTTTCACAGTCGGTAGACAAGTCTCTTTAGTGTCCTGCGTTTTTAGAACTGTGACCTTAAATGCCTACTTTCTGTAAGCTGTTAAGGTCTTAACGACCATTCCACAGGTGCATGTTAATTAATTGATTATGGTTAATTGAACATGCATGGAAAACATTGTTTAAACAATTTACAATGAAGATCTGTAAAGTTATTTGGATTTTTAAACATTATTGTTGAAATACACAGTCCTGAAAAAGGGATGTTTCTTTTTTTGCTGAGTATATATATAAAAAATAGATATACCATATGTGCTAGGTATATTACACACTGAATGGTTACAACAAAAACCTATTCCAAATGTTTTGGTGTTAAAGGCTCTGTCTGTTTGTTGGTACAGTGTTGCTAATTTTATCATCCTTCTCCATAACAGTGAAGTAATATCAAATGGATGTCATGTTTTTCCCAACAGCAGATCATCTTTACTGACCATCAAGAAGCAAACTCTAAATGCTAAAAAGGCAACAGGTTTTCCGCAGACTTGTCATGAGGGCTAAGGAAATGGACGAGTTCAGATTAAAGCTAACATTTTATAAATGACTCTCCAGAAGGAGATTTTCGTGATCAATTAATGATGTGAAACTTAAATGACAGTATGCTGCCAGAAAATGAAGCTATTAAATACTTTGTTATAGTGATAAAGGTTAAAATTTGAACTTTCCCATTACAGAGCTGTCATTTGCATATGAATGATTCATTGGATGTTATCAAATTTGATCTAAAGCGCTTGTTTTTATGGAGCAGTCAGGAGCTAATGCTATTTTATTAATCCATTTTGGAAAAGTAGACCATTCAATCTATACTCTATTTAAAAATGTAGACCCTATTACTCCCTAGTGACAGAGCATGGCATAGTAATGGCCGTAACATTTCTTTGCATTTTCTATCTGGTTTGATCCATGAGGATTAAACACAATCTGGTTATTGGCTGTTTTTTCAGCCTACAGGTAGCCCTATCCTGGGATGACTGCAGTAACATAACTTCACCTATTTTAATCATTAAATCAGAAAGTACCAGTAAGGTTCTGAAAAAAATGAGATTACATGGCTTAGAGAAGCTCCTTAAGTTCACAGAAGAAAATTACTGAAGTCACTTGCAACATGCAGAGATGCTGGGCAGGAGTAATGATGGAGATGGAAACACAACCTTACATTCATACTTGTAGATATCAGTCCTGAGAGCTTTGCCCTGGGTACATCAGTTCCATTGCTTTTCAAGCTTGGAAATTAAAGATTTCAGGATGCTTATACTAAGAATCATGAGAGAATTGTAGAGGAATCATCTAGAAGGATACATTGGTATGTAATACAAAAGGTATGATCTTGGGTTATAAAGAATTGCAAAACATCTTTGTCTGCCATTGGATTTTGAAGGTCAAAAATTGTGGTGGTGGGAAGTTGATATCTCATTGGATGCATTACACTAATAATAATAATAATAATAATAATTTTTTACATTTATATAGCGCTTTTCTCATTACTCAAAGCGCTTTTACATTGACAGAGGGGAACCTCTTCCATCACCACCAATGTGTAGCACACACCTGGATGATGTAATGCAACCCATTTTTGCACCAATACCCTCACCACAAATGAGCTATTATGCCAATTAGCTATGATAGCCAATCAGAGAAAGGCATGATTAGGGGGTCAGAATGACTAGACCAAGGTTGGCAATTTATCCTGGACATGTATGTACATGCTATTCTTTACAAAAGATGGCCGGGGATTTTTTATGAACAAGAGAGTCAGGACCTTGGTTTTGTGTCTCATCTGAAGGACAGCACCATTTTTACAGCACAGTGTTCCTGTCACTGTGCTGGAGCATTGGAATCCCCCAGGGATTCAGCACCTCTTTCAGCAGCAACCCCAGCTATATCTTAATTGGTCTTCCATCTAAGTACTAGCCAGGCCTGAACATGCTTAGCTACAGGTGGACGAGATGGTCTGAAGTGCATGTTTTATGACATGGATCATCAGCTTAACTTCCAAAAATAAGAAATTAAATCAGCCATTGCTTTAACGTTCTATGAGGATACTGACTGCATGTTTCATTTCTGCATCCAGTCAAAGGGACATTGTGCATCTGCATACTGAGGGACTGAAATGACTTGCATAAGTCCAATTCAGAGAAGTTGACAATCTGTTAAAGACCACACAATTCATTAAAAAGGCCAGCTAACATGGGCAAGTTTCTCTAATGTCCTGTAGCACCACCACTTTTGAACTCTTCCAATTCCCTATCAGTGTCACTTGATTCACTCCAAAAACCTGAACTAAACAGGAATGTTAAAAAACATACAACCCACATTTTTCGAGAAATATATTGACTTTCACTGTTAAGCATGATGACCAATGGCTAATGTGCATTATCGGAGGTGTAGTACTACCAGATGAAAGCATGGAGACTTCATATATAAAGTCATCTTGAACATCTTGAAAGAAAGTATGCTACTTACAGAAGTAAATCATTTGACTTTTTAATGAAAAAATTAAAATCTTGAATCTTGACAAAAAAAACCCAAATTTATACAAGTCAGAAGGCACAAAGGGCATCTTCTCATTGCACATGAAATTGCCTAATATAAAAAGGGCACACAATTCCAAAAGAGCTTGTCTTGCCTTGTACCATAGATGTTTGCACTGAAATTGTAGATGACTCAGCCTTCTGCAAACTAGAATGTATACCTCTCTGCACTCTCTTCACCTACCTGTGATTATGAGACACTTGTGAAAGTCAGACAAGCCTAGGTTAGCTATTACAAAGACAAAGGACACCAGATTTGATTCACTATTAAAAACCTGTGAATTATGTATAAACAAGTTCTGTGCATATTTCATCTGTTATGTACACAGTTGAATACGTATTTACTGTAATGTGTTAATGTGTACCATTCAGGGGGAAATGTTTGGCTAGTTTACATTACAATTTTTATAATAATGGGTCATTAATGAAAAAAAAATCATAAAAATGGGTCCCAAATCAAAAATATTGAGAACCACTGTATTAGACTGCACTAACACACTTTAATACAATGATCATTCTCTCAACTCTAGGCTTATACATTGTTCTATAGTGGGCTCCCTGGCGACTGTGCCATTTTAAATAATAAAAAAGCAGTGCAACTAGTTTAGAGCACGTGGAGAGCTTGTGCAGAGTTCAGTGGGAGCAGCAAGTTAATTGTCCATTGTGTACCTGCGCAGTTAACTCAGCTGTTCCCCACTGAGGCTCAGCACCTTGTTAGGTAGAGAGCCTGCACCTACAGGTAGAAAAAGTAGCCTGAGTAGAGAGCCATGAGGAGAGCAAAAGCAAAAGGTGTCGAAGATAAAGGTTAAAAGAGTTGTGAAAAAAGAGGCAGGATCGCAAGGAACCTGTACAATATGGCGTGGAGGCAGATGGTTGGGAATGTTCTCCTATGGAAGTGATTGGCAGGCGTCCACTTGGGAGGGGTGGCTAAAGAGTGGTCCGTTACGCAGTGTTTCCCGTAGATGCTGAAGATCTAGGGGCAAGGGATGTGTGTGTGGCTCAGTGTGGCACCCCATGGAGGCCAAAGGACTGGCGATGGGGCCCTGAGCCAGGATTAAAAGGTTTACTTCACCCATTGGTGGGCATCTCATCTCACTGCAAGGACTTGAACAGATAAGCAGAGGAGATGCCAGATTTTAAAGAAGCTGCACTGGAGCTCATGCTTTAATTGGAAGAAACTACCTCTAATTTTAAACCTATTTTTAAAAAATATTCTTTGGTTATTCATTTTAAGACTTTTAACCTTCACTTCCACCTGTTCTTCTCTGGGATTGTGAATTATTTATGAAGAGCACTGCACCTTTTATATTTGTGAGATTTTTATGGAATAAAAACATTAAACACTAGCCATGTGCGCCCAACTACGTTGCGCGTGTTAAAGTTGTCTGTGAAGAGCTCCCTGTTTAAACACGGCTGCCAGTCGTGAACTTGAAACCCTTCGTTGAACAGCATTATGATTTTTTATAAGGGAAACAAAATTACAAAAGAAAACCCTTGGACATTGATTCGATAGGAACGGCCTACTCGGAATCACTGTCCGAATAGTAATTATGTGGTGGTGTAGGAGCATTTCTGCTTCTGTCCGTTCAAAGTCCATCTCGTTTTCACGATGCTATCGTTTCCTCTCACGATGTCTTCTCAACCTTTCTCCAATCTCGCAGGTTGCTTTGTGGCAATCCAAAGAGTAAGGCAATATACACGGAGCAATGGTTATAAAAGGGGGACACATAGGTATCCAGGCTCTTTAAAGCATAAATAGGGATCACTTCACTGACATGTGAGCAAGCCATGATACAACTGTGAGACGCGCAGCACTCGCCGGCTACAACGTAACAATAATAATTTCCGGAACGTGCTGTTACGTTGTCATTCATTTTACCCACTGTCTTTCTTTCATTCATATGTTACGTAGGCACGTACCTTTTATCTTCGGCAATCTCATTCTCTAACCAGGCCTCAGGAGCTAACCAGCATAAGACTGTCCACCACCCCTTTCGTTATTCCGGCACATTGTTTACATCCGTGAGTAACAACAATGTACTAAACTGGAAGGTGGTCTACGCATGCGTGGAATTCGCGGACAAAGATCAAGATCTAAATGAAGATCTCTTTAGTTAATTTAAAGTACAACAATTTGTTTTGTTTGAATGTCTGTGTTTTGAGGTGTGACTGGAGTACTACAGTCTTCAGTAGTATAAGCCTGGAGGAGATTCTTAATGCAATGCCTATGTTTTAGCTGTCTCTCTACTGCCATCTAGTGCTTCTTCTTCTAATTCATTCGCGGACAAACAAAGATCAAGATCCAAATGAAGATTATATATAGAGATATTACACCACCTCTTGACTGTGCGTGTCCTCACTTGCCTGGCTTATGCTCGGTCTATGATTATTGACGGTTCCAGGTACAATAGCTGCCAGGGATCATGGAGCCAGCCTGAACCATCACTGTTATATATCAGTATAAGTGTGCATTTCAGTTCAGCTATTGATGTCCGATTGTGGGATGACACCTAGTGATATGATTGGTAATGCCTTGCACATTTTGTTAGCTGTTGTTGTTCAATAAAGACAAAAAAAGAAAAGGCACACGCTGTCTGCTCGTCCGTTCTTATCAAAGGAAAAAAAGGCTACAATAGTGTACTGCATTACAAATACATGACAATCACATACATTTATCTAGTATTAGAGGAATTCATGTGAGCACAATTAGTTTATATAATCTATTTTTTCTATTAGGAAAAGTGAGAAACACAAGCATTTTCCTGCAGCAATGAAGTCCCTTATGCACTTCCACTTTCACTCACATCATTTACTTTAGATCTTGCAATCAAGACAACGTCATCTTTTGAACTATGAAGCAATACCACTTTCTATCGGAAACCTATAAGAAAGCACTTCAACATGTGATCAGACTGTGGTGTAGTCACTTTGAGAAGGTAGCTCTAACCACCCATCATTCTGCTCTCAAAAGTTCTGTTAACTTCTGTGTTTATTTGGCTTCTGAATGCATATACAAAAAAGTAAAGCACATATTTGCCCAGACTTAGAAGATCCGGAGATGGACCTATGCCCTGTCAAGCACACAGCAGGCCACCAACAGCTCAGCCTTCACTTCTGTACAGTATTGCTGCTTGTCCTTTGCGCCTTCCTTGGCATTTATTTTAAAGTGGCAGCTTGATCAGTTGAGGTCCAATTATACTTAATTATCAATGCACGTGGCAATTTATATAAGAGCATTTAGCATGTTTAATAATTTTGCTTCCTGTGACATTCTGAATGCATGAATATTAAAATTATAACTGTTACAGATTGTGCAATGAATACATTACATGTTATTATAGCACTTTACAAAGTTCATCCATCCATCTATCCAAAATCCTAGATCTAAAATTGTTTCCACTTCCTGTGAAAGTGTCAATATCTCCAATTCCTTAGGGAGTTTACAACATGTTAAATTGGATTTTTAAAAGCTTTTCTGAACTCACTTCTTCCTTCACAGAGTCATAGAAATCTGAAACCTACCCTGGGAAATATCTTGCATTAAGCTAGAAGCAATCCTTGGCTGGCCACTAGACTTTTGCTGGGCACTTTCTCACATACCAGTTTAGAGCCACCAAATAACTTACAGTAATATAGCTCAAAAAATTTGTAGAAAGCGTTGCCCAGGGTTATAGCCAATACATGTACAGGTACTTTAAAAAGTTTGGTTTATGCCACTTTGCTTTTATGAAATGAAGAAAACCAAACCATTATAGAGTCAGTGCTTGTCCTGGGCAGCGCTGGTTGTGTTGCAGAAGCACACTCAGTATCAGTCTGTCAGAGTGTTAAACTGTTTTTGTGAGCATCTGTGCTTTACAATATCTCATTTTATTTTGTAGAAGTTGACAAAGATGATGCTGAAGAGGTTTTGGCATCTACTAATAACTGACATATGAGGAGCTGATGGATTTGCAAAAGGAAGCGATACAAAACAAAAATGAACGTAGTAGTGAGCTGTCCACAAACTGAACCTGAAGTACTTGCATGAGGTTTTCGCTATGATTGAGAGTGCTGCAATGATTGGATAAAAGTATTACATTAATTTTGAAAGGGCACATAGGTTTAGTGAAGATTTTACAGGATGTTGTGAGTGTCTACAAAGAACTGTATGATAGAAGAATATGTGAGGCTAAGTACCCAATGATGCGGTGGTATTTCAAGCCTTCCACATCAGCCAATGAACCTTCACTTTCAACACCGATATAGGCAGATATAGAAGAAGGTGACCTGTCTGCCCTGATTGATTCAGATGACAAGGAGTTGTTAATGGATGACTCTCTTCCTCTCTCTCCTTCATCCCAGTCTCCTGTACCGATCACCAGCCCAACCACTGACAACTCATGACCACCAATGTCATCAAAGAAGAAATACAGATACATAAAAATCGAAGCAACAATAACAGGAGCTGCAGACCTAGTGAACATCAATAAGGAGGGCCTCATGAACTCAGACTTAACAGCTTAAACTAATGGAAACAGCTTGCTTAATTTCCAGCTCTCAAATCTTTGCACTGGCTCCCAGTTAAGTCAGATTTCAAAACCCTCCTTTTAACATATAAAGCCTTAAATGACCAAGGCCCTGTTTACTTATCTGAGCTTATTGTTACTTACAATCTAGAGCACACATTAAGATGTCAAAATGGCAGCCTGCTTATGATTCCAAGAATTAACAAAATAAGTAATAAGTAATACGATATTTATAAACTGTTACTAACACTCCCCTATTTTGTTTCACTTGGTATCCTCTTGTGGTATTTGGCACCATTGCCCTGCTACCATATTGTTTGCCTGCCTATGGAAAAGTCACCTCTGATAAAGGAGCACAGAAATCAACAGCTAAAAGGATCCTTTCATCAGATTGGCCAGCCCCGCATTGACTCAGCTATAGAATGGCCAGTAGGGGGGAGGCGACTAGTTGGCTTCTACAATCTGTCTTTGGTTGTACAATTAACTAATAGACAGATAGTGTTGTTTTTCATTTATGTTAATTTCTAGGGAGGAGAGGAATGAAGGTCAGTAGGAACAAGAGAGAATACATGTGTGCGAATAAGAGGAAGGTCAGTGGAATGATGAGGATGCAGGGAATAGAGTTGGCAAAGGTGGATGAGTTTAAATACTTGGGATCAACAGTACAGAGTAATGGAGAGTGTGGAAGAGAGGTGAAGAAGAGAGTGCAGGCAGGGTGGAGTGGGCGAAGAAGAGTGTCAGGAGTGATTTGTGACAGACAGGTAACAGAAAGAGTGAAAGGGAAGGTCTATAAGATGGAGCTGGAGATGGCAGAGTTAAAGATGCTAAGATTTGCATTGGGTATGATGAGGATGGACAGGATTAAAAATGAGTACATTAGACAGTCAGCTCTGGTTGGACGGTTTGGAATTAAAGTCAGAGAAGAGAGACTGTGTTGGTTTGGACATGTGCAGAGAAGAGATGATGGGTATTTTGGGAAAAGGATGCTAAGAATAGAGCTGCCAAGCAAGAGGAAAAGAGGAATGCCTAAGAGAAGGTTTATGGATGTGGTGAGAGAGGACATGCAGCTGATGGGTGTAACAGAACAAGATGCAGAGGACAGAAAGATATGGAACAAGATGATCTGCTGTGACAACCTCTAACGGGAGCAGCTGAAAGAAGTAGGAGAAGTTTTTACCTTTTTTGATGTATTTTAAGAAATCTGTATCCTTATATGTGGTAGTTTTGTATTTAGTGAGTGGTGTAATCTATTCTTGCATTATTGTGTTGTATTTCTGAGGAGGCAATGATCGATTGGCCATCTAGATCTGTGAAGAGGATTACTTGTGTTCTGTTTTATGTGTTGTATTTTTCCCATTTTTTTGACAGGCACTGCACGCCCAACTTACATACCCCTCTGAATCCCAAAATTTCTTCTATTTTTTTTTTTTTTTGTACTTTTAGGGAGTTTTCTCTTGTCTTCTTAGACAGTCAAGGCTGGAGGGCTGGATGTCAAAAAACAGAGCCTGTTAAAGCCCATTGAGGCATTTCTTGTGTGATTTGGGGCTATACAAAAAATAAATTGCTATTATTGTTGTTGTCTTATCCCTGCATTCAAACTTGGGCATTCTTCTTAATGGGTGTCCTCCTTGGGAAAACGTCCTACAGGTTTCCTGTCCTGTATAACCATTTCTAGGAGCAACAGGACTAGATGATCATTTTAGCTGAATCTACAGGGGTATATTCACACTTTTGTCATTGCATATTTGCAACAGAATATGCAACATAGCAACAAGGAAGTGAAATGCAACACAGCAGATACTGTATTTATGGTACCAAGTTAAAGGACTCAAAACTGAGTAGTAATGAATAATGTTTAGTCTCTGGTAGGGATATCCAACTACAAGCTCCCTAATGATACACCACTAGGTAAATGATATACACCTCAAAACACGAAAAACAAAAATAGAATATTGTCCTGAAAGTTTCAAGCTCCACATCACATAGAATTTTTTGAATTAACACAAGACTGCATCCCACACCCATAAAATCATCTGGATTATGTTAGAAAGCAAAAGCATTATCTACTGTATAATGCATTTTAGATGCAAAAGCTTGATTTTTTTCCATTATTTACATCAGTCTTAAATTTTTTTATTTCGTTCCTTGCTTGCATAGCCCTCTCTATAATTTGCTAACATCAGCATATGCAGAACTTGCAGAATATCCGCATAGACGTCTTAGCCACTGTGTTAAAAAGACAGCTATACAGTATGAAAAGAATTTAATTGAAAAATGAAGGCAGAGCAGTGCATGGAGAAAGAAAAGATACCACAGAGCCCTCAATGACCCTTCAATCTTCAGCCTAGTAAGACCAAACATGATGTGACCCAATCCATTGCGTAAAATGACAAGGAAAAATAGGGACGTATTTCTTTTAGTCAGCATTAAAACACTTGGAGCTGATAAAGTAATAGGGCATCAGCTGGCAACAAATACCATTGGGCTGCTGCTTATTGTCTTGTGTGAGAATAATTTTACTAGGTTTATGTTCTGACAAAAGGTTTAGGCGGAACTTCAATCTCGGCTGCGCTGTCTGGAAGAAAGATTTGCCTCAGAGACTAAATTGATTTCGAAAACCGGTACATGCAGCGAGGCAATTAATCCATTCCTGCCCTCCTTATTCAAGGGGTCAGGCTCAAACAAAGAAAAACACAGGAGAAGGTAAGACAATTGATTATTTCAATGTTCCCATAGGTCTTTAAGAGCTATGAAAAGTGTAATAGTCTTTAAAAGTTTGTATAGTATAGAATTTAATATTAAAAACAGGACCTGGTGTTTCACAGAATTTTGGAGAGTTTATTGGAGAAAAAGTGAGTGTTGTGTGTGCCTAAATTACTTAATAATCATTCACTAATGTTGGGCAATGTTGACTTCTTTTTAAAAATTGCTTATGAAGCATATCTTACTTTAATTTGCCCGACTGAGATGTGTTTTGTGTCCTAATAATAATTCAATTCATAAAAATATTTGACAATGTTTACTGGCAGGTATGGACATTTTAGGGCCTGAAGTCATTTATTGACAGAGTGGTACTGAGAAAATGTTAAAAAAATAAAAGAGAGAAATCCACTTTCAACGTAAGCTTTCCAAATGCAGGTCTAGTTAAACACACAGCCAATGGGCGCTAATGTATGGAAATAATCTGAAATCTCCTTTTCAGTTTATTCAAGTCAATGATGTTTATTTTTGTATAGTGGTCTTCTTTGAGTCAAGACTCAGAGAGCTGTAACTGTTACAAAGGTAAATCCAATTACAATCTTTACAAAATATTTATTACATAATAAATACACAGGTTTGTTTAAACACAAAAAAACAAATCCAGAATGATTACTGGAACCTAACAATATCTGTCCATTGAATTATATTGAACTATGGCCTTGTGGGAGAGGAAAACAAAAACTCTATTCACTAGCATCCCTGGAGAAAATAAACCTCAGTTGTAGCAGACAAAGCCTAAAAACACAGTTATGGTCCTGGAGACCTAGGCCAGCTGTCCAATCACCCCTCTGGACATTCCTGTAGTAAAGTCTATGATGGGTTGTCAAATATAACGACAGACTCTTTTTTCATCCTTTGATGACAAGGCTCCCTGTAGTACAAAAATCTTTCTAAGGGCTATATACAAAAAAGTCCTGTCTAGATTAACACATTGGAAATGCAAACGTGGTTGTAAAGTAAAAAACTGGCAAGAGCACAAGGCTCTGCAGTGAGATGGTAAATCACATGTCAGTCAGATATACGATTAATGGTTTCTACAGTACAGAATGATGATATAACAACTTCTAATTCTACAGGCCTAAAAACACAATTTTAAGTTTTCCTTTTAGGTATGACTTGTTATTTTACTGCTTATATTTATATTTCCATAGAACCTGAGTCTAATCATCATGTTTGCTCAGGCTGCACATTGAAAATTTTGCAAATGAACAAAAGCTTATACATATGCCATCATGTTTATACCAAGCACAACAGGTTTTACCATATAACATGACATTCTCAGACACCCTTATTTTAATTAATAATTTTTCCTTTAGCATTGTGGGTATGATCTGTTAAAGTACTTCTTGGTCAAGCCTGCAGATATGTCTTTACATATTGTTTTTTTAAAGTAATATCCCCTTAGATTTGCTCTCGCAGAGGCAAGTGAAATGAAATAAGTTGCCTTCATGTATCTGTTGTTTACAGTTTTTTACATATATTGTTATTTTCCTCCGGGTTCGCTTCCTGGGTCCTCCCTGCGTGGAGTTTGCATGTTCTCCCCGTGTCTGCGTGGGTTTCCTCCGGGTGCTCTGGTTTCCTCCCACAGTCCAAAGACATGCAGGTTAGGTGCATTGGCAATTCTAAATTGTCCTTAGTATGTGTGTGTGTGTGTGTGTGTGTGTGAGTGTGTGTGTGTGTGCGCATGCCCTGCGGTGGGCTGGCGCCCTGCCCGGGATTTGTTTCCTGCCTTACACCCTGTGTTGGCTGGGATTGGCTCCAGCAGACCCCCATGACCCTGCAGTTAGGATATAGTGGGTTGGATAATGGATGGATGGATGTTATTTTCCTTAGGTAGGATGCAATTTGGTGTTACTCATCAACTATGATATAGACAGAGTAAGCTGTAAATAAATACAGAATTTCAACTTCAAAAATCAGACATGGGCAGCATGGTGGCGCAGCGGTAGTACTGCTGCCTCACATTAAGGACACTGAGGTTCATGTCCTGGGTGTTCACTGCATGGAGTTTGCATGTTTTCCCCTTGTCTATGTGGATTTCTTTTGGATGCTCCGGGTCTCTCCAATAGTTCAAAGCAACGTAGGTTATGTGAGCAAGTATTGTTAAATTTGCCCTTGTGTGTTTGTTCATCTTTTGATGGACTGGTGTCTTGTCCAGGGACTGTTCCTGCCTTGTGCCTGATGCTTACAGGGATAAGCTCCAGTGTCTGCACAACCCTGCTCAGAATAAGCAGGTTTGGAATTGGATTGATGGATAAAATCAGACCTGAATATCTGTATCTATTTTACATTGCCGTAATATCTCTAATAATCAGCCTGCTACACACTAAAATGGACATAGCTGTGATCTCTCTCAAAAACATCCAATGTTATTCCTTAACAATCTGTAGATGATAATGTCTGTTGAACAAACAAGCATCGCTAGCTAAGCGGAGGCAAGGTACGCTACAACACGTGGCGAGAGGTAGACCGACACGATTGGATGGTGGCACGTGAGTGAGGAGGGTCCCACCTCCCTCCCCTCAGCCCACAGCTGTTCTTTCAGATTCGCACTAATAAATTGGTACCGCTAGCGAACTATGATACTTAGCATGCAAAATCAACTGGAATATTCAAGCAAATTATAGAAACAAACCCGATCTAAATCTGTTAAGTAGTTCTTTTGTGAAAAGAGGACAGACAGACCGAGGTTGGATTTTATGTCTATATACATAGATATTGCTAACACAGCAGGGGCAAAAAACTTCAACCTGGGTCAAAAAATGAAGATTGGGACTAATAACAAGAAGTCATTCTGTATCTGAAGAATGTGGGAAAACTACAGTCCAATAACATAAAAACAGTATGAGGGAGGAACAAAAAGGCCAAGTGAAATATTTGGAGAAACGATGTATGTTCCTATAGTGTCAATGCGCTTTTCTGTCTTAATTTTCTTTCTTTTTTCAAAAGACTGAGATCTTTAACTTGATCTATAACTGCACATAAAGAGCACACAAATCTTTCGCGAGATACTTTACATGAAATGACCCCATACAATGAAAGTATGCTTTATAAGGAAAGGGTGAGTTATAGCCATATAGCCAAAGACAGAAGACACAGGCTACGCAGCTTATCCCAGATTCTTAAACAGAGACTTTCTTGGTTGTAGATTCCATTGTTAGTATGATGTTATGCTTTCTACTTCTACAATTAATCTGTGAATTAACAATTTTAGAAAACCATTTACTGGTGTTTCAACAAGGTGGTCCAAATGAGTGAATGTGCTGAATTTATTAGCATTTTGCTGTTATACAAGGGTGGGCCATTTATATGGATACACCTTAATAAAATGGGAATGGTTGGTGATATTAACTTCCTGTTTGTGGCACATTAGTACTTTTCTAAATGGAAGGCAAATTACATTATAAAGGCTCAGTATAAGGGTCTGTTACATACTGCTCTTGCATTCTCCCACTCTGTGATGGCCTGTGCGATTGTGTATGCTGTGGTGTGCTAGGCTGGTAACATCACTTCAGGAGAGGCCCACCAAATAATTATAATGGCAGGCTCAGTTATGGGATAATGACAGCAACAACATTTATTTATATAGAACATTTTCATACAAGCAAAGTAGCTCAAAGTGCTTTACATGACGAAGAAAGAGAAAAAAGACAAAATAAATAAGAATTAAAATTAGGGAACACTAATTAACATAGAATAAAAGTAAGGTCCGATGGCCAGGGAGGACAGAAAAAACAAACAAAAAAAAAAACTCCAGGGGAGTTTTGGAGAAAAAAATAAAATCTGCAGGGGTTCCAATGCCACGAGACCACCAGCCCCCTCTAGGCATTCTACCTAACATAAATGACCTCAACCAGTCCTCATGGTATTCAGGGTTCTCATGGAAGAATTTGATGATGATGGTCATGTGGACTTCTGGCCTTTAATCCAGCAATGTTGGGACATCACGTTGCTTTGATTAGGTGGTGGGTGGCGCAGATCGCCACCACAGAAAATCAGAAAAAGAACTGAAGAGAAAGTAGGGGTTAGTATGGATTTTGGAGCCACCATGAATAATAATGATAATTAATTAAATATACAGAGCATCAGGATTAAACTAAGATGAAGCTATGAGAAAGCCATGTTAAAGTAATGTGTTTTCAGCAGTGTTTTAAAGTGCTCCACTGTATTAGCATGGCGAATTCCTATTGGTACGCTATTCCAGATTTTAGGTGCATAACAGCAGAAGGCCGCCTCACCACTTTTTTGAAGTTTAGCTCTTGGAATTCTAAGTAGACACTCATTTGCAGATCTAAGGTTATGATTTGGAGTGTAAGGTGTAAGACATTCTGAAATATAAGATGGAGTGAGATTATTTAAGGCTTTGTAAACCATAAGCAGTATTTTAAAATCAATTCTAAATGACACAGGTAACCAATGTAGTGACATCAAAACTGGAGAGATGTGCTCAGATTTTCTTTTCCTAGTTAAGATTCCAGCAGCTGCATTCTGCACTAGTTGCAATCGATTGATGTCATTTTTGGTTGTCCTGAGAGGAGTGCATTACAGTAATCTAGCCGACTGAAAACAAAAGCGTGAACTAATTTTTCAGCATCTTGCAATGTTAAAAGAGGTCTAACTTTTGCTATATTTCTTAAGTGAAAAAATGCTTTCCTAGTAATCTGACTAATATGTGATGTAAAATTTAGGTCAATGGTCAATAGTTACCCCTAAATTCTTTACCTCCATCTTGAGTTTTAATCCTAATGCATCAAGTTTATTTCTAACTAGCAAAATACCCGCGCTTCGCAGCGGAAAAGTAGTGTGTTAAAGAAGTTATGAAAAAGAAAAGGAAACATTTTAAAAATAACATAACATGATTGTCAATGTAATTTTTTGTCACTGTTATGAGTGTTGCTGTCATCAAGGATTTGATTATCATTATTTCTTTCAATCAGGTTCGTATTTGGAGGATGTGTTGTGTTCAAATTATATTCCGTGTTTGTCAACCATTGTAAAGATAACAGGTTTCATTCATTGAAGTGTTCACTACCCAAATCGGTACTCGTGAATCTAAGATGTTTAACAGGCATTGCCGGTATTACGTTGTGGATTTGCCTGTGAATATTTAGCGACAGCGTGTCTATGAACTTAATTTAAACTTAAGCTTTACACCTTGCTTTCCTATTGATATGTCTACAAAGGCTTGTTCAGATTCAGAGGATTGTTCCTTTCTTACTGCATCAATAAACAGCTCGTCTTCCTCTTTATCTGAGACATAACACACTGCATGCACGGGTTTACCTTTCCTAGTCCTGCATAGTCAGTTCACGTGAGCCGCTCAGAGTACATGCATCAAAGCTTCTCAGCTGTGCTTGTGCTATGTCGTGTGATCTTGCGATGTCCACGGCTTTATTTAATGTTAGCTCAGACCCGGCACTTAAAAGTTTCTCTCGCACTTTTGCTGAGCCAAACACTATTCTATCCCTGACCATCTCATCTTCGTTTGCATAAGCACAGTCGTTCACCAGCGAATATTTTGCGGCAGCGTGTTTATTGGATAGCTGCTGACGGGCGGCCTTATATGGGCAGGCACTCAATTATGTGGGAGGCGTGACGATGAGGACGCAACTCCGCCTCACTCGGCGACCGAGCTGCAGGCTATGGCCGTATATATGTACGTAAGTAGGTTCCAGTTATGACCGTTACGCGTAGAATTTAGAAATGAAACCTGCCTAACTTTTGTAAGTAAGCTGTAAGGAATGAGCCTGCCAAATTTCAGCCTTCTACCTACACGGGAAGTTGGAGAATTAGTGATGAGTCAGTCAGTCAGTCAGTGAGGGCTTTGCCTTTTATTAGTATAGTTAACCTCATTATATCCATTATTGCCAATCACTAAAATGTCTGTTTTCTCTTTATTTAGTTTGAGAACATTACTACTCAGCCATTCAGAAATACAAGTAAGACATTATATCAGTGAATCAAGAGAGTCGGGGTCCTCAGGTGCTATTGGTAAATACAGTTGTGTGTCATTGGCATAGCTGTGGTAGCTCACGTTATGCCCCGAGATAATCTGACCTAATGGAAGCATGTAAATCGAAAAGAGCAGCGGACTCAGGATAGAGCCTTGTGGAACACCATATAGAATATCATGTGTCTTTGAAGTATAATTACCACAACTAACAAAGAATTTTCTCCCTGCCAGGTAGGATTCAAACTAATTTAAGACACTGCCAGAGAGGTCCACCCATTGACTAAGGCGATTTCTAAGAATATTGTGATCAATGGTATCCAATGTGGCACTCAGATCTAAGAGGATGAGAACAGATAAACGGCCTCTGTCTACATTTACCCGCAAGTCATTTACTACTTTAACAAGTGCAGTTTCTGTACTGTGATTTGTTCAGAAACCCGACTGAAACTTATCAAGAATGGCATGTTTATTGAGGTGGTCATTTAGCTGCATAATGACTGTCTTCTCTAGAATTTTACTTAAGAAAGGCAGCTTAGAAATAGGTCTAAATTTTTCAAAAGCAGAGGAGTCAAGATTATTTTTCTTAATGGGGGTTTAACTACAGTAGTCTTAAGACAGTCTGGGAAGACTCCGTATCTAATGACGAGTTTACTATGTCAAGAATACTATCTATTAGCACGCCCAATACTTCTTTGAAAAAACTTGTTGGTATTGGGTCAAGGACACAAGTGGAGGGTCTCAGTCGAGAAGTTATGTTATATAAATCAGGTGAATCTATCCTGGTGAAAGAATTTAATTTTTTTTTTAATGGAGTACCAGGGTTTAACAGGATTGGGGAGATGTAATATATTACTTCTAATATCAGTAATTTTTTGATTTAAAAATACAGCAAAAGCCTCACAAATTTCACTGGAAGTATTTTGGAGGCATTCCATTGAGTGACCTGGGTTTAGCAGACAATCAATTGTAGGGAATAAGACTCTGGGATTACTAGCATTGTTATTCATAATTCTAGAGAAATAACACCGCCTCTCAAGACGGACTATATTGTTGCATTCTATTATTTGGGATGCACTCTGGACACACTGAAGGTAGTAGCAAAGGAGAGAATTAAAACAAAACTAAGTGAATGGTGCTGCACATCTTCTCTCTGACAGACTAACACTGAGGACTTTCAGCCAATAAAGTATTCAGCAGAAGTGCGTCAAGAAACGCTACTGGGGCTCCTTCATACCAACAGCAATACAACAGCAATAATGTCTCACTGTGGCTGCAACTGCCAAGTCAGAAGTTTTCTTTTTTCATTTTTTATCCTGCTTAGCCATTCAGGTGTGTTTTCATGTCATATTGTGTTTGTATATTTATTTATTTATGTATTTATTTATTTAAAGAGCTTCCGTATAAAGCCAAATTTCACCCCCAGGAAATCTATCTAGCTATCTATCTCGGCAATACATTTTTAAATTGTTTGTTAACTGTTTACCTAGAGCATAACAAGCAATTCTAAGATGAAGAATACCATTATGAAGAATAAAGTTCATAAATAGAATTTACATGATTTAAATGTCATAGAAAAACACCAACAAAACTCTTAGATGATTCAGAGACCTGAATGTTAACTGTAATACTGGGAAGAAGTAGCGTAATTAGACATAAACTTTACAAATTAGCCATTTACTAAGTGTCTGGATGAATGAAATTGCTGTGTTTATAAAAGTAATAGGCACAGGTAAAGGAGTAAGGGACCAGAAGACCAGAATCAATAGGAAAGGATAGATCGAAACTGGGAGAAACAATTAAACTGCTGTCAAAAACAATTTGAAACTAGAATGTAAAGTAAAAAAAAAATGTAGCCTAGAGTTCTTTAACCATTGAATCAGAAAAGTAAAGAAAATGCTAGCAACGTCTTTAGTACAGCATACACACAACTGGAAAGTGAATAGATGTAAGGGTGAGCCTTTTATGTTGCCATTTACAGGACATCACACAAGAGCACACAGACAACAACACACCTTATAAACATGCTGTTAAGGATGGTTCAGTTATCATAAATAACTGTCAGTTACCACAACCAATGACAAAAATGAAGTCTCCAGTATTCAAAAATCAGTGGGATACAAATAATAGTTTTAAAACTTAATAATAGACCAATACAATTCACAAAAGAAACATCAGTACTTACTTCCAGCCTTCATGAACAAAACTGTGTAGCTTTTCTACAGTACACTGTTTCAGACAGAGTGGGTGATTTGTCAGGGCAGTTTGCAAATAAGACCTCCACTAGGATAGATTTTTTGGAGAGATATTGCTTGGGGGTTGACTACAGCCAGTGTTCATGGGAAAACATAACAGATAGAACATTGTTACCTTTATTAAATATTCCTCTTTTTCATCTTTTATTTTATTTTTTTAAAGCTGGATGATGTAGAGGAGCATTACCTGGGCATTTAGCTGTATAAACATTTTAAGCTTCTTGGCCTACTACATGAAGTCACTGCCAATAAGCTCCTGATTATAGAAAAGTGTTAGCATACAGGATGCTTTATTGTTGAATTCTAATAAAATATCTCTGCTGTTTTCATAAGCCCTATGTATAGTACCTGAAGTGTCTATTAGATAAAACAGAGTAATAGCGAGAGCGTTTAAAGACTGGAATCAGTCATTGCCACACTTAGTCTTGACAGCTAAATCAGGCAGCAGTAAAGAGAAGGGATGCTAAGCACTTTCTCCAACAAGTCTTCACCCCTGTTTTATCCACAATATTATTACACAGTGTGGCCTGCAGAGGGCTGTCACAATAACAGTCCAAAGACATTGAAAAAGGTTTGGGGCAGCCAGCCGTATATTCTGCCTTGGCTGCAAATGGGTCATTTTGCTAAGATGTTCACAGAACTGATTTGATTGTGTGAATGTGGTGGCTTTAAAGTCTGGGACAAGAAGTGACATTATCAGGACCGGAACCAGAAGTCATGTTGTCAATTACGCCAGTGCTGGAAGTGATGTCATCAATAGCACCAGTACTGGAAGTGATGTCATCAATAGTGCCGGGACCTAGCAGGATTTCCTGTTGATGGTCTGCAGAGGATTGAGAGAGAAAGTCAGTGCAGCTCGCCACCCTCTGGTCTGGCGTGGTACTACTATTTTTTAGGCCCTTTAGCTGCCTCCCAATTGTATGTGTGTGATAAGGGCATACTAGCTCCCCAAATCCGACACAGACAGACACGAGGCACAAGTCCGGCACACACACAGGCTTTATTCAGTGTGAAACGCTTTCTCAGCAAGCATTTGCCACGGCACAGTACAAAGCACAAAGAGCACTAATAAAACACATAGCATTTTGTCTTACTCTCTTTCTTTCCAGCTGCACTCCTCCTCCAGTAAGCTTTATCCTCAATATCCTGACTCTGGCTCCTTGAATAAAGGCATCAAGCTTCTTTTATGCTGCACCCGGTACTACTTCTAGTGGCCCATTAGCAAGGTCCAGAAGCACTTCCAGGTGAGGCAGACCCTGGTGGCAGCCCCAGAACTCAACAGGACTGAGCCACCAAACTCGAGTTCCCAGTGTGCCCTGAGGGAATCCATGGTGCTGCGGCAACCCAGGGGGTTTACCATCTAGCGATTCAGAGGAGATAATGCCTTATACCTGCCCTTTCCCCACTGTCCTTTTATTTCATAGGCATCCAGATAGAAATGTTAAATATGCCACAAAAATGCAAAAGTGTATACATAATAGAACAAAGATGCAAGAAAACACGGAAGTGAAAAATAAGTAACATACGGTGGTGCCTTGGTTTGCAAGCATAATTCGTTCCAGAAACGTGCTTGTACTCCAAAGCACTCATATATCAAAGTGAATTTCCCTATAAGAAATAATGGAAACTCAGATGATTCGTTCCACAACCCAAAATATTTATATAAAAATGATTAATACAAAATATAAAGTAAAAATATGTAAAACAAATTACCTGCACTTTACCTTTCAAAAGAATTGTGGCTGGTGTGAGGGAGACGAGAGAGAGGAGAGGAGGAGGAGGGTTATTGTATAGGACGACTTTAAATATAACTAATGGAATCAGTGCTATCTGTTGGCTCAATGGAATCTTTTTCTTTTTTTTTGCGACTTTAACAAGGAACCTATCCAATGACAATTCCTTTTGCCTCCTTTCGAGTATTTCACTGAAATGTGATATTGCATTGTCGTTAAACAGATTCATTGCTCAAACACAAAATAAAAAAATGCTTTACACACACACACACACACACACGTGGTCACAATGCTATAGTAAACAGTATACGCTTGTACGGATGTTGACTATATGAGTAAGGCACGCCAACTGAGACTGAGCATGGGAGACAATTACCCACAATCCCACAGCGAGAGAGATAGAGAGAACCACCATCAGCTCAGTTGTGATCACGCGACACTTGGCAGACAAAGCGTGTACGTACTACTCGTATTGCAAGACCTTGCTCACTTATCAAGTTAAAATTTATTAAAAATTTTTGCTTGTCTTGCAAAACACTCGCAGACCAAGTCACTCACAATCCAAGGTTTTACTGTACCAAATTTTAGGGAAAAAAAATAAAACTAAGGAAAAGTTTCTTAATGATGCCTGTTATGGAGGAAAACAAATCTCTACACTTGCAGTTCTTGCCTAAAGTAATGTCCTATGGATAAAATAAGATGGCCAACTGACACCTATGTGGGTAGTTCAATGGAATATGCAAAGAAGACTGTGTAGGCAAATGTTCACAGTTATAGTGGTGAGTCGCATATGAAATGATTAAACAAATTCAGTTTTGACATCAGCCATCTTTTTTGATGCCAGTAATAACAATCCACTCTTAAAATGATTCCAGGTAAACAGAATGACATCCAGTTAACTTGGGTGAACCCGAAAATGTTTTTTAAAAGGGCAGAGAGAGGAATGGTGCAACACAACAGCATCCCTCAATACAACTTTATCCCAAAATCACAATCACTTTCCCTCTAAAGAGAGTAATGCAGCATAAAAATAATACAAACCTGTGATCAAGCAAAATTACAGCTGTGCCACACACATTTTCACAGAAGAAAGTTAAAGATGACTTATACTCCCAGACTTGCATAACCTACTCATTGGTCTTCTTCTTCAGTTGATCCTCATGTAAAATCAAGGTTTAGCCACACTCACTAAGACATTTTTAGGAACTCCTGTACACCTGCTTATACTTGGAATTATTTAATCTACCAATTATGTGCAGTACTGCCATGCATAAAGCAATCCAGACGCAGGTCAGGAGATTTAGTTAATGTTCACATCAAACACCACAATGGCATCCCTTCATGGCCACAATTTACCCATCTTGTAATAGCTACTTCCACCATGATAATGCACATCACATCATCTCAAACTGGTTTTATGTACATGAAAATAAGTTCAGTGTCATTTGGTGGCCTTCCCAGTCACTGGATCTGGATCCAATAGAACACCTTTGGGATGTGGAAGAACAGGAGATTCATAGCCTGAATGTGCGTCTCACAAATCTGCAGAAATTGTGTGACATGCCATCATGTCAACATGGACCAGATTCTCAAAGAACTGTTTCCAACATCTTGTTGAATACATGCCATGAAGAAATGGGGATGTTATGAGAGCAAAAGGAGACCCTACCTAGAATTAGTATAGTGTTCCTTATAATTTACTCAGTGAGTATAGGTTGATATATAGAGCTAAGTCAAGTAACTTGGCCAAAGAGAACAGAGGCACCTAACTGAGTAAGAAAAGATATAAAATAATGATGTGGAATTTATAATGAGAGAATCAGTTCATAAAAAGAGACTCAAAATGGTAAGCAAGGCCAAGGACTGAAACCCATATAGTTTTGTCCAAAATAATACATTAATGCAGAATACTTGAGTGAAAAAATAACCAGCAAGAGCTGTGAGGAAAATGATAGGTTTTTCCTTCATCCGGTTAAGCTACAAAATCATCAAGTGTGCCTAGTACTATGATACATCCTGGCTGTGAATTTCATAGATTAGCAGACCTGTATGTGAGAACGTTCTGTTTGTGCTATGTCCAGAATATTTATCTTCATCTCACTACTCCTCATATTATGGAGGAATATTTCGGACAAAATTAAATAAATAAATAAATGCGTAAATAAATAAAAGTACTGTGAAATGTGAGCATAAATAAATAAATGTGTCATGAAATGAGAGCCTATTTTTGAAATTATCGAAGAACAGGTGGAACGGACTCTACTACACTCCAGTTCAGGTGACGCAGTTCCTTTCTCTGGACCTCCATCCTTTGACATTCCAGCTGAGTCAATAGAACACCTTCTGTTATGCGGTTTAAAAGTACGACAGATTGTAGATCTATATGGTGTATCGGAGAAGACGATCACAAGGTGAATTAGCCAGTTTGCAACGGCTGCATTAGTTTAGGTACTTTGAAATGGAATGCCCAAAGCAGCTCCAACTAATATTTTGAACTGAGTATTTGACCCTTGTTTTACGAGTATAAAGTCAGGTGCATATTCGCAGCTACTTTTTCAAACAACTTTGCCAGAACGTCAAAGGATGGACGTCCAGAGCAGGGAACTGTGTCACCTGAACTGGAGTGTAGTAGAGTCCGTTCCACCTGTTCTTCGATAATTTCAAAAATAGTTTCATCTATATCGGAGTCTAAAAGGGCCGCCAACATTGTAATTTCTTCCAATAAATCTTCAATTCTCTCTCTGAAATAGGTAATATCTTCGGCAGAATCCATTTCATCGGCAGTAGTAAGCATTTTTCTAATTACTTCTTGTGCTTCGATTCACCAATCAGTAACTAGAGGGCGTGTTAGAGCCCACCCTCTCAACTTTGACGAGTGAAAGTCGTATTTCATGACGGTTTGAAGGAATGTTACGGACAAAATGAAATAAATAAATAAGCAACAAAAAACATATTTCGTGACACATTTATTTATTTATGCTCTCATTTCATAACATATTTATTTATTTAGACTCTCATTTAATGACACATTTATTTATTTATGCTCACATTTCACAGTACTTTTATTTATTTACGCATTTATTTATTTATTTTATTTTGTCCGAAATATTCCTCCATATTCATTTGGCTTCCACCTTTATTCTTAACTTGAACAGCCAAATGTTTTTCCTTACTTATACCGTTCATGAAAAAAATACTGCCATTAGGTCTCTTGTGTTATTTCTTTAAAAACTGCACCTATTCTGCCTCTCCAGCCTTTCCTTGTAATTGTAACCCCATTTAATCTCAAGGTCAAAGACGCCATTTACTTTTATGCCTTTAAAGTCCATCGTTGTATTTGATTTAATATGATGAGCAAATCCACACCCAGTGCTCCATGTGGGGATTCACTCTTTATTTTCTCTCAGAGATGTAATGAGACATTCTGTTAACCTTTTTATTACATTTGTGAGTACACAAAAAGCAACTTCATCTGCTGCACTAAGTCTTCAGAGAGCAGAGTGATGTGGAGAAAGTACATTTTTCAAAATGAGCAGTAGAGAAATGGGGAAGAAAATGATTTTATGCAGTCACGCAAATGAATAGTGGTGAGGTGGAAAGGTGCAGTGGGGCATTACAAAATTTGAAATGTGCTATCTTGTAGCTTTATGGAGTCATTATTGTCATATGTGCTGAGAAAATGCATTCTTTCACATGTTAATTAACATGAGACATGTCACTACAGTACAGTACAATGCTTATGATTAGTGAGTATGATGTGCAACTAACTGTTTCATATTTTCAAATTTCCTGCTATTATGCTGGTATTGGAAACAACAATAACTTTTAATCAACTTAATACTGTTTGCTCATTTGACATCTCCACTTAATATAATTATGCCCTACAAACATAAAAAGTAATATTAGCAAGTACACAAGAGAGGTCTAGCAGGTAACTGCTACAAATGTGACAAATGAACACAGACTCACCTCTTTACAAATCAAGTATTGTATAATTTAGAAAATTAGTGAAGAGGGAGAACAACATGCTTAGGCTTACATTATCAAACAAGCCATAGGATTTAAACCTATATGACTACTAAGTCAGAATCACAATATGCTAAAAGGCTAAAAGAGGCCAAGTAGAAGCATAGGAATGAAAGTAAGTGTGGGTGTTATAGACAGGGTAACTGGTTTCTTGTTGATTTAGACCTTTGTAGGACATCAAAGACTTGACCTTCATGCCTCTGTGAGTGAGAATCAGCCTGCAGGGCAGGTGGCATTCTCAACTGGTGTAGAAGAGAAGGTTTCTCATGAATTAAGCTTGGTGTCATTTAAGATGCCATTTGAATAAATTGCCAGGTCTTCGGATTAGTTTTTTATTGCTTTCATTTAATTGGCTTTGAGTGAAGGAGGTGTGCGGCAACGACTCTTTCAAGTGTAATCACACCCGTAGCTCTCTTTGACTCTTTTTTCTTGCCTGCACACTCGGTAGGACTGGTGTTAGTGAGTGTCCAAATCGACAGTGACAGATGTTCACGCAACACAGATAAATGCAATATATCTTGATCACTATTTTTATTGTTATGGACATTTTTATGACCGGCATTCATCAAAATAAAGAGCAATTTAGGAAGACAGTCATTAAAGCTCAGTGCAGTTTGGCAACGCAGCCTGCCATTCAGCCTTACAATTTCTCTAGTGAAGCAGTAGTGGCATCCCCATTTGGATCCACAGAGTCAGAGACACCCAAATACATTACGGATCCACCTTTTACTATTATACACTTTGAGCCTCATTTTATAAAGTTTGTGGAGCCATTTAATGGATTGAAGTGGAAACAAAGAAGAATAGGTACTCTTTCGGCTTTGTCAGCTACCCGGAGATGAATGCATACTTGTTATACTTGCACACCTTTACCCCCTCTTGTAAATATTCAAGTTTCATGTGTAAGAACCATGAGGTGGGGATCCGGTTCACTGCAAATCCAAGGAAGACCTCATATTCTTAGTGTTAGATGACTATAAACATGTATGTAACAACCCCTGGTACTCCAAACAGCAAAATCTAGTAATTCTAGTACTGAGTAGCACTTCAAAGCACCTCAAGATACAAGAAGTTTATTGTCATATACACAGTAAAAACACATGTTAAAACCATGTAATGAAATTCTTACTTTGCTTGCTCACCTTCATATACAAAGACAGAAAAGACAAAAGAAGTATAAAAATACATAGCAATTACAATAATAAGATTGCAAAATAAGGTGCACAGTGCCTGATGACGTACCTCAGTACATTTATGAGGCTATGAGTTAGGGTTTGGATTGACTTTAACTTTTAGCATTGTGCAGGAGTCTAATTGCTTGTGGAAAAAAAAATTAAATGGATTTTTTCTTCACTAGAGCTAGTTTTAAAGAGGCTGAAAGGTAAAAAGTGTAAAAATGTCTCTAGAAAGAACTAGTTGGAGCCACTTTCCTCATGTGATGAACAACACAAACAAAACAGAAGCATTGTTTTGTTTCTCAAGCAATTTTGCATCAATGAGACCAGACTGTTCAACTTTCATTATTGCTCCTGTTTAGTAGCTACTAAATAAGCAGCTTAGTAAATAAGTATAAGTGCTACTAGAAGGAAGTGGCATTTTTGGCACATAAGAGATGGCGTAGGAATGGACAGAGCAATACTGAGAAGCTGTGCAGAGGGTGTTTGCGTGTGTGAGTATATGAGAGAGGGAGATCAAGCACTTAAAGAGCAACATTTTTGAGACCCGCTCCATTACCTAAATCTGCAGTATTGGCGAGTAAGAGGCTGCTGGCAACTTTCAGGAAGCAAACTGGCTTGGATTGGCATGTAGAGTTTGCAAAACTAAGTGCAAATGATGTAGCCTCTGACCCCTAGTGACTGGTGTGAGGCGAAGATGGCAGCATGAATGTGTTGGCAGGGAATGCAGTATACAAAAGATTATTGGAGTCTCATAGAAGGAGCCATGGAAGATCAGAGGAGCTGCAAGAACAAAAGAAGTATTTGAGGATTATTGTGAGAATGTAAAAGGAAAAGGTAGATTGTCAAAAAGGACTGAGACGAAGTCAAGCACAGTTGGGGTCAATACTATCAGATCAAAAAGAGGAATCGATAGACAAAGGGGTATGGTGAAAATCAGAAGTTAGGAGAAAAAGTTGTAATAAGATCTGCAAACTTGGCACTAGGGCCTACTTGAACATGGAACTAATAACATTAAGGAAAGTTTGACGTATATTCACCAAGGATAATACACACTGTGACCATCACAACTGCAATGTTAAAAGTGAGATGACTGTGGTCACATGACAGCTCTAAAAGGCATTGTGTAAACAAAGAAAATAAGACATGAGGAAAAATAATAAATTTTGCCAAATTAAATGAAAGTAAAAAAAAATGTAATCCTAAGGTGAAAAAACACATAAAATATACACAAATACATGTATAGCAATGTGTTATTAGAATATCAGCGATAGAGGGAAACTAAGGAAGGAGACTGCCTGCAGTAAACTTTGTGAGGGAGCGAGGGAGAGACATTGTGTTTCACAATGTATTAGTCTACTTGCACCAGTGATGATAAAATGTTAAGTGTTTCCCAAAAAATCAAAAAAAATGGAGCACTATAAACATATTATTTTGTTATAGAGTGTGACAATTGTAGAGGGCAGAACAGCCACTGAACCTGACACAGACAGACGCAGAAGGCACACTGATAAAAACACAAGCTTTTTTATTTTGTTTCTTCACTTGTGGGTAACATTTTCCCTGTTCCCACAAGCCACAACACAGTCACAAAGCACAAACACAGTGTTCTGGGGGAGGAAATACTCTGTGAACACTTACTCCCCCTGTTCTTACAAGGAAGAGGTGTCCCAGTCGGGCAAGGGCCCCGGCCATCCATGACAAGAGTTCAGCCAGCCATTTGATGCCACACTACACAGCCTTAAAAACTTGGCAGCATGATGTTCAGGGTTTCCTAGCATTGAGATAACATAAAAGTACTCATTCTGCTGCTGTTATTTTGCAACTTTGCTTTGTGGACTTCTTTACTCCTTTCCATTTCTATTTTGAACTTGATTCTGTCTGACATTTGGGCAATATGTTTGATGTATTATTTTGAAATGAGCTTTACTTTTGACACTCCATTTTGTCTAAATCTGATCTATTTTTACTTGTCCTTTTTGCTGACAAATATCTATTTGTTGCCTCCAAGAAAAATAAATCAAAACTCAAAGTCAAAAATCCAACTAAACCAAAAGTAAAAAGACAGAGTGAAGTGAGTTAAAGAGCCAGCAGCCTCCTGCCCCTTATTAATACTGAATGACTTTTTCACATGCTGTACAGTACCAACAGGTTCTTCCATCTCATGAGCCTTAAGTTTTGCTTTAGTGTTTGGGCTCTCAGTAAATGAGATGGCACACTGAGGGCTAACATTCACTTGTTTTCAGTGTTGGATAAGTCAGATAAAACAGATGTATGAGAAAACCTAGACATTTTGACACACAGGTGAGAATCAGTACATGAAATTAACTAAAGCATCAGTCACAATAACAAAACAAAGCAGACTCAAAAACAGAAGAGCAACAAAAGCACCTTTGAAAAACTGGAGAAGAAACAAATACTTAAATCTGAAGAATTCACCATATAATACGAGAGTAAAACATTTGCTGGGTTAGCAAATAGCATAGATGTTTCACAATCATATCCAATTTTAGGTAAATTCACATGTAATGTGAAAAGCACCTACTTCATTCACAATGTCTGCCAGTCTGAAACAACTCAGCTCCCCACTGATCTGATTTTGTTGAAATTTGACACGCTTATTTTTCAAGGAAATGTGTCAGGAAAGTCCCATTTTTGAAATATCATGCACTGTAGACATTTTTGAAATATCAAAATCTTCCACTGAAAAGCATTGATAAATGCACAAACTAGTTTATCTTAAAACGTTCTAATTATGGATTTGTTTGTTTGTTTACTATTATTATTCAAATTTACCTTAAAAGATTACTTCAGCTTGTATATTTTCAATATTTTGTCTCTTTTATTCATCCAACAACTGCTCCTAATGGCAAAACAGATTCTCGGTACAAATTAGTCAAAGAAACAGGGGAAGGTGTGCAACCACAGGACATCCACCAGCTCACTTCTCCTGCTGCTAGAGGTAAGTTAGCTGAAAAAGTGAAAAAAAGGCACATGTCAAATGTCTAGGAACAAATTTAAGACAAAACTAATTATTCAAATAATTATTCAAATATCGTTCTGTAAGCATAGAGTATGTGCTCAGTATTTACCTTGCACGTGCATTATCTGGAAATTATAATGACTCAGTATTTCTCAGAAACTATAATTTATCAACAAAGTTTCAGACCTTCTCTTCATTTTAAAACTAACCACAATTAGTCAAAGATTCCCCACAACCAAAAACTAGGAATATGTCATCAATTGTTGTCATTTTTACATGACTCGTATTGGAATCTGCTGTCTATGAAGGTTATTGAGCCACCACAAGTAAATTTTTACTCCATTTTTAATTATATGATATTGTAAAGTTTTGTTAAAAAACATGTTTCTAATGTAATCTACTAACACACATAATTTCATTCTGCTTTCATTGTTACTGTTTATATGACTTAGTGAATTATATAACTCAGTTTGAATAAATAAAAGTTTGATAACCAACTCTTTGAACTCACTAAAAAAATAAAATGGTCCAAGTCCCAAATCATTTAACTATGTCTCAATACGCACCAGAATGTTGCGCTATGCGTACATTTTCGAACTTGTTAAAAGCTGCCATGACTTTCGCTTCAACTAGAAGACTTGGTAGAGGGGAAAATTTTGATGTCAGAGGGGAACATTTTTGTACTCTGGGTGGTTTTCTTTTTTCTCCTAGGCAAAGAAACATTTAACAGCCAGCAGATGAAAGGGCAATGGGCTCCCATTGTTGAGACCAGGGTAATAAGTGGAAAGGCAAATTTCCTGAGTAATTGAGTTACAGGTTACTGCAGGACAGTATAAGCATAATGTCATTTGACTTACATTCAACAGCTTTTACTATTTAACCTTACATTTAAATTTTTGTTGTGTAATCTTCAACATGAATTGTCATGTTTAAATATTTTTAAATATATTAAACTCTAGGGGGCTCTTCCCCGTACTCACTTCGCTCGTCAGCCCAGGTGTGGGTGCTACATGCTAGCCACTTCACGGCTGCCGCTCGTGTATGGGGAAGCGGATGTACAATTTAAACAGAATGTTATTTTCATGGGAATTGTTACATATGCATAATAGACCTAACTATTTTACATTACAGAGAGTAATTAACCATAGTAACAAATAGTAAAATGTAATAAATTAAAAGAAAATAATGTTTCATGTTGTGTTAGCGTTATTCGTTGCGTTATACGTTTTCATTCTTTTTAGCTTTGAAATTAATATGCAAATACTTTTTAAAATTTACACTTTTACTGTAAAACTTCAGTAGAAAAAAATATTTGGAATTAATTTTTCATCAATATCGCTTTTAATTTTGATTCCATGTTTGGACTTACATCGTGACAGAGGAACATATAACTGCCCATGAGTGAATATTGTTTCTTTCTCTTTAAGTTTTTCAAATCATTATCCCTTTGATTTGTTAATTAGAACATTAGAACACTCTAGATAAGAACAGGTCATTCAGCCCAACAAAGCTCGCCAGTCCTATCCACTTATTTCTTCCAAAAAAACATCAAGTCGAGGTTTTGAAAGTCCCTAACGTCTTACTGTCTACCACACTACTTGGTAGCTTATTCCAAGTGTCTATCGTTCTTTGTGTAAAGAAAAACTTCCTAATGTTTGTGCGAAATTTACCCTTAGCAAGTTTCCAACTGTGTCCTCGTGTTCTTGATGAACTCATTTTAAAATACAAGTCTCGATCCACTGTACTAATTCCCTTCACAATTTTAAACACTTCAATCATGTCACCTCTTAATCTTCTTTTGCTTAAAATGTATAATATATATGTTTGCTTAGAATTTACATTACTATGCATTTTTATTTCTACACCATTGTTTGTTCTTCCATGTATAGATCTAAACCTGGCATGTCCTAAACTCCCTGCCCCCCATTCCCTAGTTTAAACAATCCTCGACTAGCCTACACATACGCCTCCCCAATACATTGGTGCCCCTCCAGTTCCGATGTAATGGCGGAACAGGTCCCATCTGTTCCAAAAGGAGTCCCAATGCCCCATAAACCTATACCTTTCTACCCTACACCAAGATTTGAGCTACGCGTTAAGCGTTCTAATCTCTTCAATCTTACCTGGAATGGCACAGGCAGTATTTCGGAGAAGACTACCTTGTCAGTTCTGCTCCTCAGCTTGGCACCTAACTCTTTGAATTTGGATCGCAGAACTGACAGACTACCCTTATGTATGTTATTTGTTCCAACATGGACAATGACAACTGGATCCACCCCCGCTCTGGCCAAGAGCCTATCCAACTTTCCAGTGAGGTCTCCCACCTGTGCCCCCGGAAGGTAACACACCGTGTGAGACTCTCTCTCTCTGGAGCACACCTGCGCTTCAATCCCCCAAATGATTGAGTCCCCAACTATCACTACCTCTCTCTTTTGGGGAACTGGTTTTGAGGTGGCCTGTTGGGGCTCTTCATCCCTGCCTACCACCTCAGAATTATCATAGACATCTTCCAGCTCCGCAAGGACATGATAATGGTTTGACACTTCTAATTCTGGGGTTGATGCCCCCGGACAGTGTGCACTCTTTACCTTATGCCTTGTGACTGTGACCCACCTATTTCTGCCTGTCTGGTCTGGAATCTCCTCCCACACCACCTTGGGGGTGCACACTATCTCTAAAGGACACCTGGGCCAGGTTCTTCAATTCTCTACTACAATCCAGTTCAGCGACCCTGAGCTCGAGGTGCTGGATCAGCTGGCATCTCTTGCAGATGTAGCCCTCATAGACAACTGGCTCTTCCAAAACATCATCTTAAAAGTCCAACATCCAACAGGACTTGCATTGCACTGGCCTCATTATTAAAATTTGATTTGGGATTACTAAACTACCTTAACTTTTTTTTCTTAAAATTAAATTTCTTCTTCTTTCGGCTGCTCCTTAAATAGTATAACACTAAGATCTGCTACAGATATTTTACACCTTTTCCCTTCAAGCTCCTGTACTGTTCTCCCTCTCAGCTGCCTGCTATTTGCCTTTCTATGAGGTTAACTTTATTTTTCTCTGTCTCTTCTCCTAACTTTGCGTTCCTCTTACTTATAAGCTCTCCACTCGCACTGTTTGTATTCCCGGTATTAACGAACCCCTACGCTGTCGCCCACTTAACTGCTCTACCTCTGGAACGCTAAGGACTGTTTAATCTAAAACAAACAAATAAATAAAACTTTACTACCTTATTTGCTCCTACAGCCCCTCGTGCCTGATCGGCGTCTTAACGCTGGCTGCATACCTGCGCACCACTGAACATTCTCTTTTACTGCTTTGAAGTCAGCCTCGGCCTTTTTTTCTTTTCCTTTAAACTAAGGCTATTACGACGATGCGGTTATTTGCTTACAAATGCCGATATCAGTTACTGCTGCTTTCTACCCTGCCTCCTCGGATGCTAGTTCAAATACAGATAACAAGTACAAGTAACTTTTCCAAGCGCACCTCCAAACACCCAGCTACTTTTTCTCTTGTGCGAGCGAAAAAAAAAAAGCAAAAAAAAAAACCTCCTAAAGGCAAAATAGCTTTAAAAATTCTCCTACGGTTCCTTAGCGGCAACCAAAACCCAAGTTTTTAAGAGAAAAATTTATTTTTTTATTTAAATCTCACACCACAGAACAGACCAAAAACTCTTAACAGCCTCTAGCGTTTGCAAAGTACACGTCAGCCACGTGGTTGTCATAGCAAAAGCTATTCTAACGGGAAACTGTAAATGTTTTAATACAAATGGCATATCAAGATCTCTTTTGGTGTCTAATTTTATCTGTGGAAGATGTACTACATTACCTTTCTAGTCGCCTGTTAAAATTTTACATGTCAGAATTATTCGACCAATTTTGAATACAACTAATCTTGTCCTATTGCATAGTTCATCACTCATACATAAATTACGCAAAAACACTATGATACATCATTCTTTCAATAGTAATTCGGCCGGTGGAAGACAGGACGGTGTTAACGATTGTAGATATTCTTTGGGATATTGTAAGTTGATGTTTTCATCTTCCACACAATCACCACCAACTGTTTCAGCATAATCAATTGATACGCATTTAACCAATTTGCCGTGTAACTGACCAACAATTTTCGCGTTAATTCGTTTGACTTCATCGTTTCTCAGTGCTAGGATTGCCCGTGTACTAATTTCTTCTGCTCATAACCCTTCAGGATGAAATTTTTCAATAAGATTTTTACATAATTAGTCTTTTATTGGGAACTTAAAGTGAGGAAAATGTAAAAATTTATAAGAGCTGAGAGCGCAGGAACTGTGTCTGATAAAAGCATTCACACAAATGAGAGGTTAGAGGAACAAGGGCATGGGCTGTTAACCAGAAATGGTGGAGGGGAGGGTAGGACTTGAAAAAATCTCTTGGCAATAGTCTCGTCTCAAGATTTTCTTTTATAATAGAGAGATATATTATCTAATTATGGATGTAAGACAATGTACAGTATGGTGCCATGCAAAATATTGCACATCATTGTAATGCCAAGTACACATTATTGTAATACCAAGAACAAAGGTGTCACATTTAAAAGCTGTCACTCAAAAGTTGTTCTCTGACCACCTAACTTTGCTGTAAGCTGAACCTGACCTAATATGACAAATGATTCTCAGTATTCAGCTGCTTACAAATTTAACCTTTTTAACTAAAGCTTTGACCCTAAAATATTAGTTTAGGCAATCATTTAACGTTATGTTCACTAATAAGTTACTGTATTTAAATAATGACAATACTACACTTATTAAAATAAAGTAGACAATCCTCAGAGACGTTTTTCATTTTTCTCTGAATATTTTATGAAGCACTTAATAATGACTTCAAAGTTATTATATACTGTATATCCATTGCTATTGAAAGGAATGCTGTCAATGCACAAAGTAAGGTCAATTTGTTACCTTCAGGCCTATTTAAAAACTTCCTGCCACTTATAAGATCATCAGGTGTGGTATGCTCATCACTTAGCACTTGTCATGAGAATCAAATGACATGCTGATATGCACATCGCATGGTAATCAGGTTTAAAGGATGACTAAATTAGCAGCAAATGTCAGACTGGTAAAAGTACCTTGCAGATCTGAAGGTCTATTACTAAGAGAGTTGGAAAGTGTTGAAGCAGGCACAGAAATGAGAGCACAAAGAGAAAAATTACAGAGAATAGAATGCAAGCGAATAAAATAAAACAGGTGAGCCAAACTGAGAAAAAAAAAGAAAAAAAGAAAAGTGGGATAATTGGAAAAAGAAGAAAGTATGTCAGCTTTTCAACTCTTGTAGGGGTTGTGGCCGAGAAGGTATGGTGGGCAAGTCAATAAAGTCTTTCATATTTTGGATAAGGAAAATGGCCCAGGAAGAGATGTGTTTTCTTTAAGACACACTAAAACAGCAGTCTAAAGTAAGGCATAGGGTCAAAACACAAAAAGAAACATAAAGAACCAAATGTCAAAGTACAAAAATGAAAGTCAAAAATTTGAGTCAAAAAAGTAAAACAATGTTCTTAGCAGAATATAGTTATGCCTGACTGTGTGTACCAACATCTTATGTAATGGTCAAAGATGCCGCAAAGCACACCCACATGATGTCTCATGCCACATGAATGTAACTGGCCAAGGACCTTATAGCTATTGTTGTAACTATCAGGAATATGGTGACATATATGAAAATAAATAGCAATCTCCGTGATGAAAACTTTAATCAAAATGGCGATGGGGACACACCACAGACATAACATAATGAAGAATTGAAATGATGACAATCAGACTACAAAAATTGAAAAGTAATAAATCAGGAGGTGATCTTGTGACAAAGCTTTTCTTTAAAGCAATTGGCTTCAAGTATGCTCATCCAATTTTCTAGGATAATGGATGTGGAATCTGGTGCAGCAGTGTAGGCACTGCTATCCCTTGTAGGAGACCAAGGAATTGCCTTCTGGTAAGTATTCTTTGATATAATAATAATTATTTGCATTCAAAGTGCTTTGCTCAAGGGCACAACAGAGCAGAGTCAAGAAACAACTGAAGAATGCTGTCTGAAATCCAGACTTTTTCTATCTCATATGCTTAATCCTACCAACCAGAAATGGGTGTTGTTGGAGTGGTTGCACAAGCTAATGAATTGCTATGGACTGAAACATAACATATGAATATGACATATGAAATTCAGTAGCCAGTCTCCTCTTCTTATCATCAAAGTCCCTGGTAAAGATTTCTGGTATTGTTCATACAAACTTGTAAATATCCATAAACAAAGCCAAATGTTCCAAAGACCTGGAACAGAAGAAAACACAGAATCTGAGTTCAATAAGACAGGTTTAGGCCCAAACTGATATTTAATGGGTGATACACCTGTTGCTAAGATTCTTCCAAAGGCTATGCATACTTCCCATCGGTCCGAGTTGTATTGGCTGTGAATCTAACATGTTTTTTTAGGTCTTGGTGCATCTGTTGCATCTGCCTATTACTGCCTAGATGGCATTAAAAATTTAATTTATTTAAAAAATCTCCAAAAATTAGATATAAATTGAGTTTTAGAGCAGCAGGTCACTTTTTGGAGGGGATAAAGTGTTCCTGTTTCAAATCAATCTACTATAACTGAAACAATTATAACATCATGGAATGGAGATTATGAAATCCATAAAGATTTCTTCAAAAGGTCTAATAGATTGAGTAACTGATGCAGAAGACACATAATACAACCAGTAATCTATTTGATCATGTTACAGTTCTTAAAGGATTTTATGTGTTCTACATTGTTGCACTTCATTGTTGGGCACCACAAGCATCTATTATTAAGTTCCACCGTGTTGGCAATACCTGGAAGATCCGCCAGAACTGAATTAACATCCCTTTGAAACAGCATAGAAATAGTTTTGCATGGAGGTGCTGGCCCCTCCTATAATCTTCTGACTTTTTCTAAGAAACCCTTATGTGTCTTTAATGACTGTGAACTGTTCAGGTTATGTTGTAGCTTACAGTTCTGGTGGAGCTTTGTCTTCTTGAAACTGACAGGAATGGATATCAGCTTTTATATTTTTCTTTCCAGTCCAAGAAGACTTCACAAAATTAAACTCACTGAAAATAGTGCCCAACTAGCCTACTGTGGATTCACATTGTTAGCTGTCTTAAGGTACAGTACATTAAATCTTTATGATCAGTATAAATTTAAAATGGAAATTGAGCATCCTCCAACTAGTGATGGCATTCTTCAATGCTAACTTTAAAGCTAGCAGTTCCCAATGGCCAGCATCATAGTTTTGTTCTGCACACAACTGGCAACATCTTATAAAATATGCATACTTCTTCAATGGTCTAGTCCTCCATTATATATTTGTTCAGGAGATTACAAAGGAGAATATGCACATTTGAAGTGGGGTCGGAGGGAGGAAACCATAATGTGATGAATATTTAAGGCTGTAAGGTCAGCAGATCTATCTTTTTTACTTTGGATGAATCTTGCATTAGAGACACAGAATTACTGTTAGAGTCAATTTATTATTGATGTTTTGAGAAAATATACAAAATCCCTAAACAGAGAGTGTGTGGGCCAAGTATCAAACAGAGGCAATGGCAGTGAGGAAGCAGCACTAACTATTTTGTCACCTTAAGTATTTTCTTAATCCGAATATTTTTGGCAAGTTACATTAGTTTGGCAGAGGGAACTGAAGTGTAAATCTCAGCATTTCCTATCTACTTTTATTTATTAAAAGTTAGTTAATGCACTTTTCCTGATGTCTTGTTTCTCAGCTTCAACAAATACCCCATTTAATGGATCAGCACAACCTAGTAGTCCCATTGTGCTTTATTATCACGTCTTCAGATAGGTTTTGTCATCCGTGACCCAACTGTGAACTATTTCAGCTTTCACTAAGTGAGAAAAATCGCATGCCTATAATTTATCCTGTCATTTGTTACTGATGTCTTGTTTTTTAGCTTCAAATGTCACATTAAAAGAATCATCACACACTAGCAGTCCCATGTTAATTAATCATTGCTCTACAATCCCTTCTATATCTTCAGATAGACTTTGTCAGTTGCCACCCAGCTACAGTCTTCTTCAGCTTTTGGTAAGTGAGCATTACATTTATTCAGTGTTACTGAGTGCTGCTCAGGATAGATAGATAGATAGATAGATAGATAGATAGATAGATAGATAGAT
>JANRMT010062796.1:18683523-18714886 GCA_026402145.1 Polypterus bichir lapradei
GATAGATAGATAGATAGATAGATAGATAGATAGATAGATAGATAGATAGATAGATAGATAGATAGATAGATAGATAGATAGATAGAAAAACTTGCTGCTCTGACTCCCCATTTCTCACCAGATTAGCTGAAAGGAGAAGAAAACATGATGTAAGGAAAATACAGTTCAGAACTCAATCTTACAGGAACACCTTTAAGTCAACATCTGAAGTACATCTAACATGATTGAAATTTGGTAGCGGAAATTGAAAGAGATGTGAAAGTTTCAGATTGGCGCAACATTTCTCAAAGACCATTGAAAAACTTAATTTAAATTCGGCTTTTTACCGATTCCAAAACAAGAAGTAAATAAAACAAAGGGAAGCTAACAGTTTCAAATTCTGCAAAAGGTCATGAGTGCTGCCTTTCTGGTATTCACGCCATGGAAATCTAGTATAAGGCTCACCTGTAGTACAGATTGATGGCTCTCAGAGATGTGTGACTTTAATTGGAAAAGCACACAATTCTCAGCACGCTAGTTTGGTGGAGACAGTGTAAAACTAAATAGATTGCTTGCTTATAAGTAATCTTCAAGTTAAATAAAAATACAAGCTACAGACCTGACACGCTGCAGAATGTAGACCAAGGTCAGAATTTTGATTCACAATAGCCCTTTGATTTCAATGTTTCAGCTGAGCACGCTGCTTTAATACATTTGAGTAGCATATTGTACGATTGTCTGCAGCTGTTTGTGTACGCACCTTGATTACATTTTAGAAATTTACATTTCTTTTCATTTTGACAGGATTGCTTCTGTATATTGCTTTTGTCTTTTTTCTTAAGTGCTGCTTAAATATTGATATGTCTGTATTATCAGTGCTAAATTATTCTATTCATTCTTTTTGCTTTTTTGTGCAGTTCAAGTACCTGTGGTTTTGGTTAAATAAACTCTCTTATGTTTAGACATATTCTTTACAAAATCAGTAAACAGTTATACTAGATCTTTATATTCAAATCAGTTGAACCTATTGTTATATATTATGTATCTCTTTAGAAGGCAAAAGCAGTATGCGCATTTGTAAATTTACTTTCTACAGGACAAAACTAAAACATGCATGACTGCTAAAAAACTATGCTTAATACAAACAAATTATACATTATGAATCTATAAAACATATTTTTTTTAATTACTTTATTAAAGTACCATAAATATTGCTACATAAATGAAAACATAATGACAACTAAACTTGATTGCAAGCTAACACTGGGTAGCAATGGAGAAAGAAAGAAGGATAATTCCAGTATGCAGATGCTTTTCCCCCTTGACCTACTAGCTAGCCAGCTTCTCATGGACATTCCATAGTGCAGAGAAACATTTTTGATTTAGGTAAAGATTTTGCAATACTCTGACATTAGACCAAGACATGAAAACATAGTGAGTCTTTAGCCTTGATTTCAATCCTGGAATAAAAAGTGCATCTCTAATATTTCCAAGATTTAGGGCACTATTTCTAAAAGCTTGGCCACACAAAGTAATTTTATTAAATCTGGAAATTTGAACAATATCTGCATATTATCACAGTGTATGATCTAAAGTACAGGCTGTGGCTGAAATGGAAAAAAAGAATTGGCAGTACTCCTTGGAGGTCCAAAAGCACGCTAATAAAAATTAAACTGATTTTGTAGAGTGGGTTAAGGAGGAGGTTGGTAGGTCTGATAGCACAGTCATATACAGAAACATAGTGGGTTATTTGGGTGCTGGGAGGTTATGACTATTTTTCTTAATATGTTGCATGAGTGGCAAAGTGCCAATATGTAAAAGTATGCATATATTAACTGCTGGTACCCATAAGGGCAAAACTGGGTACCCACATCATACACTGTATACAGGCATTTACTGTATATTCATGACTTTATATGTCAAAAGAGGATTTTGAATTCAACTCAAAAATTAACTGGAAGTCAATGTAGAAATTTCAGATCTGAAGGTTTAGGGTGGCATACAATACTACACAGTACTACTCAGAAAAGTGTGATATATTGTGAAATGAAGTATATTAATACTACGATTTTTTTCACATGAGAACAAATGGAAAAAAATTGTTAAGTTGGATTGAGCAGCTTGAATTTTCAAATTCTGATAACATTTTAACCAAAATTTGAAGCTAATATAATATAGATTTGTAGGGTCATTATTGTCATGCGTACAGAGTATGGTGAAATTCCTACTAGCAAGAGCATAGGAAGCTGGTGTAGAACTTTGTCTTGTCTTGCAAAATGAACCACCTGCATCTCAACATCAAACAGGTTGTGCCCTTCTGTCTTGTTAAGGAGCCCCCTAGGCCAGCCACTATCCAGGGGGAAAGAAGGTGAGATTGTGTAGAGCTACAAGTATCTGGAGATCCATACTGACAGCAAAATGGGCAGGTCTGACAACATAGTGCTGCTAAATGAGAAGGACCAGGGTATGCTGTACTTCTTGAGAGGATTCAGGCCTTTTGATATATGCAGCAAGCAGCTGAAAATGGATTGTCATTTGGTTGTAGACAGTGTGTTGTTTTTACACTGCAGACTTTTGGTGAAGCAACTCAAGTTCAAGCAATGCAAAACACCTGAACAAACATATCAGTAAAGACAGCTTCATCACAGAATAGACTGAGGATGGTGACAAAATTGGAAGTCCATCACGAACAATTTTGCCCATCCTGTCCATGGGCTGCTTTCTTCGAGTTCTTTTAGTCTCAGGCTCATACCTCCATGATGTAATAAGAAACACTTCTGGGGATCTTTTCTGCCATTGGGGATTTTAACATATCTTCCCAACGTCTCTCTCTTCATTCCAGCCGAAGCCATAGGTAGATAGTACAGACTTCAATTTCTGAGTCATTTTAGCATAATATTTATTGTACTATGCTTTTATTCTATTGTCTTGTACTCTATTTTGAGTTGGTATCTGTGTATTTTATGTTTTTGCCACTGTATGCATTTGAATTTCATTTTGGGGATCGTTTATATAACCTTATCCAAGTGCTTATCTGCTTATACAATACACTACCGTGGCTGTCCGTTTGTTTGTCCAGGATTTTAAATCACCTGTAGCTCGCAAACTGTTTCACCTATCGACCTGAAATTTGGTATACATATACTACGTGACGTCTACTATCCGCTTTCACAGTGATGATTTTTATTAGTCTTTTTATTTTTATTTTATTTTATTGTAGAATCAACTCTCGGCAGTGCGCAGCAGGGCAGCCTTGCAAAGCATGTGTATGAGCGCTGTTCTCATTCACTACCACCTTCGCTAATCATTCTTGAGGCGATTGAAGACTTAAGTGCAAGCTTAAGTGAAAAATTAAAGAAAACGTACTAAGTAATTGCAAACACAAAAACGTAATCAGTTTTAACACAAAAAGATGCAGATGAAAGAAGAGAAGAAGCGGGCCGCTAGAGTGGAGAAAAGAAGTGCTGCTCAGGAAGCAGCAAGCGCATCAACCTCTGAGCAAACGAATGCTAAACGTACAGAGAAAGAGAATGAAAACTATGAATGCCCAAGTCAAGTCTATTCACTGCACGTTATCGTGCAGTACGCCGTTACTGGTCCAAATATAATATGTCTCAACTCTCCAGTGCCTTGATTATAAAGTATAACAACCTCACCTTGAAATTTTTGTCTTCCTTACCTGAAAACTCTCACAACAAAATTTACGACACATTCTATGATTCATTGATCCCTCAGGCCTAACAAACTGATAAAGGAGTTCAAGTAACTATCCAGATGTTATAATGACTTAACACAGCAACAGACAATATTACCAAATTAAATATTCACAACAATAAATACAGCACAATGCACAACCCTGTGACCAGGAGTTAGATTAATGACAGTGGCAGAAGTGACAGTGACTGTGGCTAAAGCAGACTGGTGTCAGGATAGACATCCTGCCATAAAAGCTTCTAATCCGATACACGCAAAGCAGCACAATGCACCATTAAATCAATAAATAAAAAAGCAGTTAAATAATAAGAGTTAATGAAGCAGTTTGTCTTACTTTGAGAGAATGAACAGGCTTGTGTGTTGTGTAGTTAGACTTTAAGGACGACTGTTTTAATTAGAAAACAAAGCAGATTGATGAACAGACTTTCAGGATTTTATTTTCTCTTCCCTAAAAAACTTTTAATACTCTTGGGTGGGGGTTGAATTTTGTTTTGCTAAGTTTGACTTGATTGCATGTAATGTTATCTGCTTCTGATTTAAATAAATAAATTTAAATACTTTGTGCTCTGCTCTGGTTAATAGCTAACTGGAGCAGTGCCAAACTAAGTAGGAAACATCATGTTTAGAAAATTCACGCAGAAATAACTGTTCAAACTCACCCTAATGTATGTCCATTTTGTGCTACCTTCATTTAACTGGCTTCACTTAGTATTTAATATTCATGCTCTACCCCTCAAACTAAAGGTAAGAGAATTAGTTATTTTATACACATATGTTGCAGCAGAAAAAGATGCAAAGTTCAGTAACACCCATCTATCCATCCAGTATCCAACCCGCTATATACTAACTGCAGGATCACCGGGGTCTGCTGGAGCCAATCCCAGCCAACACAGGGTGCAGGGCAGGAAACAAACCCCGGGCAGACGTTTAGTAACATTTTACCAAAAATGAACATTGAGTGTTATTCTTATTTCCACAAGTGTTGGAATAAGCTTCTACAAACTATAAAACTGTCAGTAAATGTATGATGAACACCCAAAAAAACTTAAATTAAATATTTACATGTAATTTTTATAGTTTTACCGAAAAATTCTTTTTCTCCGCTTTTACTGTTTTCAAATGTGTATCCACAGCATACATATTCATTAGTGAAAACCTACGTCTCATTCTGAAGGGCAGATCTTTCTCTGTCAGGATATATATATAGTTGGTAATTATACACCAATAGTTGCAGGATACAAAACCATAAAAAAATAAAAAATTCTAAAATACAGAAAGTGGAATGTTGTGTCATTTGAAAGCTGAAACACCTCTCTCATTTAGAAGATAATTGTCTGCTAAATTGTACACAATTGAATAAGAATGTTCTAGAAAGAAATGGGAGAGTTTGGGGGGTGTTGCTGTGACACAACAATTTAGCCATCTGTGAGGGAAAGAAGAAAACCATTGCAACATGGTATTGGAGTATGCAGTTCGCTTTTTAACACCAAAGAACTGTACTTTAATTATAGAAATGATGAAATTAATGATTTTATGCAGTTTTTTTAGAAATGTTGCATTATTGTTCGGTTCAGCTGGCGGGGCCAAAGCAATTTTAAAGGGTTAATATGCTTCGTTCAATATGTCATCATTAACTTTGCTTATTTTATTGTACAGTACTATATATTTATATGCACATCTTTATGTTTTACCATCAATTTTTAAATATGTTAAATTAAAAAAATAAACATTTTTAAAAGTGCCCTACTTCAAGATGTTTCCATCTCTTCTCATTATTAGCAATATAATTTTGGTGATAAAAGGTTGTATAGAAAAAGGTACATGAAAATAATCAATGTCTTAATTGCAAAAGCGTAAAGTGGTGAATCTTAAAGCTGAGATCTCCTACATCTTTTTAGTCAGAATCCCTTTAGTTGTGTTTGGGAGCTTTATAGTATCAAAATGACACCAGTCAATTTAGCTTGATCCAAAAAATAGGATTTCTTTATATTGCATATTATGAAACTACCCCGTTATAACAGGCGATTCAAAAGAAATCACCATCCACATTCAGTTAACTAAGACCCATGAAACACAGCAGGGATTGTGACCATGATATTATAAAGGGTTTGTTTGCAGCAGTGATGCTTTGACCTTTTTGGTTAATAGATTTATGTTCCTTTTAGAGTTAAAGTTAACAAATACGTTTAAGGAGTGCAACAAGCCAAAGACTGAATAAAATAATATCGCCCATGATGCTTCATGTTAATATAAAAGAGTATACTGAAACCCTATCTAGGGTGCAGACCTCATAGTTATATTCAACAGTCAATCACTCATATGGCCCAGTCTATATTGATACAAAGAAGCTGGGAGTGAAGAATGCAAAGGCTTAGGGCAAATGACAGATGCACCTTCCATTCATACACTAGCATAAGCAGGATATAGTTGATGCCAACTGAGGGCCCCTTGACTGTTCGTAAAGGCATCAGATTCATACAGGAGGTTAAAATACCAATAGAATTAATATTCCACACCTAATCTGTAAACAGTTGTATTGTACTTTTTCTAGAAGAAGGGTCCTTGATGGAGATGAACTTTCTCTTACTCTGAAGGTACCTGAAAGGTGAGATACTAACAAGGCCCCAGCTTGGTATAACAATGTTAGAGTTAGTACAGATGAACAAAAGGGCTGGCTTGATGTCACTTCAAGTAACAAGGAGGAAAATTTGGTTATAATATTTGATATTCTAAATTGCAGGAAGAGGAATATATTTCATTTCAAATATAGAGGTCTTTGTTATTCTAGAGAAGCTCCATCATGACAGAGTGATGGAAGTGAATGAATCCTGGTAGAAGTACCGGAAAGGAGATTCTGCCAGTATCCTTGCTTAAATTTTTAGGATAAAGAAAAAATAAAAAAGTGTTCTGGATGGCTATTAGAAGGGTATTTAATATAATTTAATTTAATATACAACTATTTAATACCCTGTGGGTAACATTTCTTTTACACACAGTCACTGAGGCAATCTGTAAAATGAAAGTGGAACCTCTAATGGGGACCTTTAGCAGCGTCACTATTACTTAATTCTACAGTTATAAATCATGTACTATTTTGCTTGCAGAAAATTAGGAAGGCTTTAATACATTAACGTTAAGCAGCTCATTAACCCATGAGTCACTGCAGTTTGCGATTTTTGTGTTCTGTGGGAAGAGGTGACTCATGGAAGCTTTAGAAGGGGAATCAGGTCATAAATCCAGTACAAACTGTGGCAGGTAATTCATCTTTCTGTCTCTTGTTTCCTAGCTTGTGGTGACTGTGCCTAATTCCAGTTAAAATAAAAAAATCCATCAATCAATAAATAAATAAATAGTCAATTTCCTAAGGAATCAGTCTTGGGTTTTGATCTCCATAGTTTATCATGAATTTTAACTGTCAAATCAGATTTGTCTTCTTTTAAACTAAATTTGCTAGTGCAAATTCTAGAGTATTTAATTTGTTCCATTTAAATATAGATTGTGCCCAGAAAATGACCTCTTATTTGGTGGATTCTACCTTCTCTAAATAGTTATATATATATAAGTGGCTCTTAATTATCCTAATATGCACTTGTTAGGGTGATTGTAATTCCCTTCCGCTCCAGGGGTGGGGGTTGTGTTTTAATCCATTTTCTCTTCTTCCCACTGAAGACCAGAAAAATGATGGCTAGAACACCATTGACATCACTTATGGTGCATATCCACCTAGACCCTCTTCTTCCTGCCGGAAGAACTTAAGACTGGAAAATCCACCATCTTGAGAGAGTTAATTTGCCAGAAGGACTTCAGACCAGAGGATCTGCCATCTTGAGACAGTTAATTTAGGAACTTGCATCTGGAGAGACGCTTCTGCAAATATTTGTGTGTTTTTTTTCTGTTTATTTTACTTTAATTATATGGCGTCATCAGGGTATCTCCCCATCTTTTTTTCATTGTCTGTTCTCTTGCAATGTTAGATATAGTCTCACGTATGAGATTAGGTAATCTGTTCTGGGGTCCAAAATGAAGGAGGCACAGGGGGAACAATTCAAAAGCTACACCACTGCTTAACTCTTTCCTTAACTCTTTTCACCTTCATACAGGAAGGTCTTACAACACAACAGGACTTGAGATTGTGATGCCCAGGTGCCTGCAGCCTTAGCAACTTTTTGAACCAAGGACATCGATAATTATGACTTAGATGGACTAGTCCAATGAAGACAAACAACACCAAGATTGGTGCATCAAAGAGTGCATAGGCTTATCAGGTCTCTACAATGGGATCAAGGCACTGGAAAGCACAGCCCTCCTTTGTGTCTTGCATCCCATTTACTGCTGGAGACTCCCAAGGCCCAGCTCTGTCATCTACCACTATCTTTAGGCATCTATAGGACAACCCTCAAAGCCCTTAGGTCACTCCTTCCTGTTCTCTGGATGCTCAGCAGGAAAGATCAACACCTGGAGCATGGTTCCCCAAACTCCCTGTGGGGCCACCTCCCAACTGCTATGCCTCGTGTCCTCAGCACTGGTACACAATTGCGATCCTCATTGGATTAATCTCATGGATGTCATTGGATTTTTTAAATTCTACCTGTGTCTAGGGGAGTTTCCTCTGTTTACTCCATTTTGTATTCCAATATTTCCAAAATAATGCAGGACTCTAAGTTCTCCCAATGTAAGTGTGAGTATGTACAGTATGTGTGCATGTGCCTGCAATAAACCCTTGCCATGTTTAGGGTTGTTTCCCATACTACACCAAGTGCTGCCACAATAGGTTCCTAACTAAGGTGGTTTGAGAATGTTATGTTTTATGTACAGTATATTTTTTGTGAACAGGAAAGTTGGTGGACTCCTACACAGCAGAAGCAGCAAGAGAATCTGGGACATGAATTGGGCAGAAAGATGCTAAGATGTTCTTAGCAGACCATCAATTGATCAATGCCATAGTCTCATTGTGCATGTATAGAGGAATTAATCATTCTAGGAGCACAAATTATTACTGGAGGTGGTTGAACTCCCCATGTACATTGCTAGCAGCAATGAGGCTCAATAGTCTATGTACAGCCTTATCTTGACCCATAAATGGACAGGTAATATGGGGTTAGCATATGCCTGCCTGAACACCTGGGACAAATAGAACTCTACCTGGAGTGTCCCAGTGGATCTCTGAGAATCTTCTGACTCCAAAAGTAGTCCAAGAGACTGCCCAGGAGAAGTAAGAGCATTGTAGGACGATTCCAAAGGCCTATGACTGACAGGACCACTCAAAAATATTGGAACATAATTATTTTTATTATTAGTGAATTATTGAAAATACATTTATACAATTTTTTTATGATTTAGAAAATAATGTTTTTTTTGCCAAAAGTAGCAATAAATACAAAATCTACATTGTGTCATACATCATACATTGTACATCCCCCCTCTCTTTTGGCCAGAATAGTTAAGCCCAGTCTTCACAAAATTTAATTTTAGAACATCAATCCTCTTGCCAAGTTGCTGTCCAATGTTTAGTGTATTTTCGTTTGTTTTGTCAAAGCCAAATTCCGGGTTCCAGAAAAGAACAGTAAGAAAAGCTTGAAAGAGAGAGAAGAAAGAGTAACCTTTGGGGACCTAATTTTTCTCAACTTATTAACGTTAGTCCATTATTCATATGTGGCACAAACAAACTGGTTTTCTAGGTTGTTCAATCTAACAACTGAAAGATCAGAAAAAAATCAAATAGGATACCAATTTAAATATGCTTATTTTAAGCTTATTATTAAGTCATCCACAAAGAATAAGGCTATATACTTAGTGCTCAGAACGCTTATGTGAATGCATCATGGCTGTCACCCATTCCCAGAAGTCTTTTGACATGTTTTCTGAGCATATCGTCAGAAATTAATGTGACGCGTGTGCGAGTTGCAGTACCAGCAAAAATTTGGGTGGTGTGTGTGTTCAAGTTTTGGTATGTGACATCTGCATCATTGTTTTCTATCAACATTTCCATTGTGACAAACATGCCTGTCAGAACAATTGACAGCTGGTGTCAAATTGCAAGCCCTTTAAAAGTGGATGTGGAAACCCACAAGATGAAATGGAAGAACGAGTATTGGTGCAAAGAGAAAAATATTGGAGAAAAGACGTAGGGATTCGGCCATTGCAAGATACAGAGACAGTGTGATGGCAAGCCGTATTGCAGCTCCAACAGGATCAATGCATGCTTTGATGTTTAATGAATCATTTAATGCAGTGAAGCAAATCATCAAATTTAAACGCTGACATATAAAATTATTCATAGTGCTTATTTCATCCATTTCTCACATAGGCAATACAAACATCACATATTCATAAGATATTCCTCAGCGTAATGATGCAATACAATTAAAGGTCTCACATACCATCTTCTGTGTTGCTGTTGCCTTTCGCACCTTTGCAACATCATCTCACACTGCCACCTGCTGGAATCCTCCACATTTAAATAAAGTACTGTATGTGCAAGTATAGTTGGTATTTGCATAATGGCAGCTTTCACAAGCATATGTGTTTTGTTTAGCGTCAAGTATACCGCGGCCAATGGACATACTGCAGTAAATAAAAAAAAAAAACTGTATCTGCTGCTAATGATTTTAATGCCTCTCTATTTTTCTAAAAGAGTATCTGGGAGGACCTTGTTAGATCAGTTCTTCTTTCTCAGCACAGATGTATCTTTGCTTAAGTTTTCGCCATTGATATTGGATAGTAAGTATTAGGACTGTCACATCAAATGTCACTGTTTGAATACAATTCAGATTTATTTGAAAAATGATTTGAAGGGAAAGGTGGATGTTCAATTGCAAAAGAAGAGTTTTTTTGTTTTACCTCGCACTAATCTTGGCTTCATGTTATTCCAGACAGGCTATGCAAAGCTGCAGTGTGTTGCAGATCTGGTTTTCCACAACAATTGCGCAATCATCCTTTTTAGAATCTTGAACAGTTAGTTTCTTATCTTCAAACAGCCACATCACCTTAACAGTGAGTTGATTTTATTTCCTATTCCATTGTCCCTTTTTATTTTAGTCACAGCATTTTTTCCAAACACTTCTCTGGTACACTAAAAGGTACCATTCTACATTTGATCATGTTCCAAATCACTCATAAACATGAGATTGCTGACTGTTGTTTTATGCTAATGTTCTTATTAATGCAAATGGAAAATAACTGTCACAATTCAGATTTTCCTTTGTTCATCATAAAGCTTTAAAATCTCCCCGTTCCTCAGTGTTTATGTAGAGCACTTTGAGTAAGTTAGGAATGCACTGTATAAATGTAACTAATTAAAGAGCCTCTTCAGTGTCGGTAATGGATATTTAGCTACTTCAGCCAATATGTGATATTACTGAATTAGTGTCCGTCTGGCGTGGGTACTGGTTTGACACACAATGCCTTAAACAATGATCTTTACTTAAAAATATTCAGGCTACCTTTTTTTTTAAAGGTAAAGGAGAAAAAGGTTAATTAATTTAATTCCTGCTGTTCTTCAGTGACTCCTCCACTTGCAACACCCAAATACCTTCCTGCGCTAAAACATTTTTAAGTCAGGTGTTTGCACAAACTGTCTGCTTTGCACCAGCTGCATTTTTTAAGCTAACACCTACACATCTTGCGATTTTCTTTAAAAATTTTCTCTGTGTCAATTAACATGTGTTTACTTGATAAACAATCAAATTCGTTTTACAGAATGTAAGTTAAGCTAAATAAAACGTATGATAAGGACTAAACATTTACAGGTCATTGCAGTGCAACATTTAGTATGTAGTGTTACTTAATGTGTTTGCGCATTATCTAATTGAAATGAGTCACAGTGTCTCAGTTTATATGAACATGAATAGTCTTCTGGCCTCAAGGAGCAAAAAGCTACTTAGCTGGGGAAATATAAAATAATGATTGCATTTAGCTTGTTTAAGGAGTCGGGTGATTTTTGACTGGGCTTGATATGTGTAATACAGGCATTAATACATATGAGCACATATTTCTTTTTAATTACATCCCTTAGTTCACACAGAGAAAGGTGTTTTCAAGCACTGCTAACATTTGAAGGATTCAGTACTCAAGCTACATTGTCATAATCGCTTCACGCTTTGCAGACACACCACAAGAACAAAAAGTAAATATAATAATGTAGCAAAGTACAATGCCAGCGTTTGTAGTTTCATCCATTTCATGGATGATTTTATGGCTCGCTGTTCTAACAAGGACTTGTTGTCCTTGCTGTCAATTCTAGACTGAAGACAAGATGGTTGTGTGGAGTTTTTTTCTTTGTAGAGTACACCTTGTGTAAGCATTTTGATAGTTCTTATATTTAAATAAAAATTGCTACCATAATAATACCATATAAAAAAGTGTGTACTAACAAGTAACACCTAGTATCCTTAGCCTAAGTTTAAATATATTTAAATATTTTAAGTATATTAAAAATATTCAAACTTTTTTTTGATACTTTTCAAATTCCTAGTAAGTATGAGACTCAACTATAGCTATACCAGCTTATTATCCAGATAATTATACAAATGTGTTGGTAACCTTATTGCATGCCTCCTGAAAAGTGATTAAATGAAAAGCAGTTGTCCCACTTATACCTGCTTGCCTTTGAGTAAGTGTGAAAAGAAATAAACGACTGATTATTCGACAAAGATATTCTGAAATGGCCTGGACACATTTTGGTACAAATAGAAAAGATCAAAATTAAATGGATTAGAGTAATTTTTCAAACTAACTGTCTCCAATTATGCAATCAGTCATTCAGCCTATTGAAATGGAGAAAAGTAGTCACTCTGCTTTTGGGTATCATTGTGTGTCCCACACTGAACATGGATCAGAGAACGCAAATGAGAGAGTTGTTTGAGGAGATCAGAAAGAAAATTATAGACAAACATGTTAAAGGCAAAGATTTTAAGAGCATCTCCAAGCAGCTTGATGTTCCTTTGACAACAGCTGCAAGTAATATTAAGAAGTTTTAGGTCCATGGGACTGTAGCCAACATCTCTGAACATGAGGAAAATCAACCCCAAAATGGATTGAAGGATAGTGAGAATGATGGATAAAAAGCCAAGGACAACTTCCAAAGAAATACTCCAAGGTTAAGGTCCATCAGTGTCTAATTTCACCATCTGTCATTTATTGAGTGACAGTGGGCTCAATGGCAGGAGAAGCCAGACTGGAATTTCCTAAAATGCAATTGACAAACCACAGTTCTTCTAGGAGAATGTCCTTTGGATAGATGAGACAAAACTTAAGCATTTTGGCCAGTCACATAAGCTCTATGTCTACAGATGAAAAAATAAAGTTTTCAAAAACAAAACTACACCATACCTACTGTGAAACATGGAGGAGGCTCAGTTATGTTTGGGGCTGTTTTGCTGCATCTGGCACAGGTTCCGTTGAGTCTGTACAGGGAACAATGAAGTCTCTAGACTATCAAGAGATTCTGGAGCGAAATTTACAGCCCACCATCAGAAAGCACTGTCTCTGTCAAAGGACAAATATCCTCCAACAGCATAATAACCCAAAATACACAGCTAAAAGCACCCAAGATTGGCTAAGAATAAAACATTGGGCTATTCTGGAGTGGTCGTCTATGAGCCCTGAGTTGAATCCTGTAGAACATCTATAGAATGAACTGAAACATGCAGTCTGGACAAGGCCCCCTTCAAACCTGACACAACCTGAGCAGTTTGCTCAGAAAGAGTGGGCCAAACTGCCTGTTGACAGATGCAGAAATCTTATTGAAAGCTCCAAGAATCATTTATTTGTACAGATTTTTCTCTAAAGGTCATGCAACAATATATTAGATTTGATTGTCCATGTCATTTTCATTTGTTTTATTATTTAAAATATTCTGTCGAATCAAAACTGTTTTTGTTAAATGCAGAATAAACAATGATGGATGCCAGTTACTTTTGTTAGTTTCATATTATTTCAGAGACAATTATAGGTTCTTTTCTTTTCATGGAAGGGTACCGACAAATTTACCCACATTGCAGACCACTAGGCTGGCACCGCCACCTGAAAACCAAACAGACAAACGTGGGACACAAGTTCAAGGCACACACGTTTTATTTTTTTCTTTTACCTCGTGGGAAATGTCTTCCACGTTTCCCACAAGCCCAGTACAGTCCAAAGCACCAACACAGCACAACACAATATTCTTCCTTCACTCTCTTTTTTCTTTCTCCTCCACTCCTTTGGTCAAACTTTCTCTTCCTCCTCCTGATTCTGGCTCCATGAGTAGTGGCTGCTGGCTCCTTTTATAATGCACCTGGAAGTGCTCCAGGTGCTTGATGTCCTAGTGGTGGAAGAACTGCTCAAAAGGACTCAGCAGATCCTGCTGCAGCACCCCCTGGTGGCGCCCGCAGATTCCAACAGGGCTGCACCAAACTCCAACTCCCATCTGCCATCTAGCATCCCGACGGAGGTAACGCTTTGGTCATGCTTGCTGCCCCAGTCCTTCCAGCATGGAGGCATATATATAAAAATATATATATTTTCTGTATAATTTGTCTCCTTGGCAGTTTTGGTTCTGGGGTCTCCAGGCTACTACAGTATGATACACATGTATTCATAAATCCTATGTTTTTGTGAAATAATTTAAATCACAAAAACACTATTCATTGTTGTTTATTTTTCAGCCCGTGCTATACCAATGTATAGCAGGGCTTCTTTCTAATAGAGTGTCTGTGTAAAATCGGCACAATTAGGAAGAGGGACCCAAGGAACTCACATTAGTAGCCACTGGTGTCGCTGCATACCCCTTAAATGGCCCCTGTGTTTCCTGTTCCCAGCGCAGTCTTTCTCTTATGGTAAGGAGAACAATAAGCACCCCGACATCTACTGGGCCTCAAATCTTCTAGTGTCCAGAATCATTTCTTCAGAATTTTTCCCTGCCATCACCATTTTAGTTTTTACAGAGAGAGTCTAGGGACTTTGTAGACCTATTCACACAAGAGGTTACTCCATCTATCCTATAAAGATTTTGTGAACGTTATTTGTAATTCTGAGACTGTGACAACTCTATCAAATACAGAACCTTTAATTTTGCCAGGATTATAACACCATTCCTAAATGTTTTATTCTGTAATTTCCTCTACCCTGTGCCACAAGGGGATTTGCTCTTGCCCCTGGCAACCACTTGCCAGATGGTCACCCCTCACTTTCTGACAAAACAATTGTAAGTGATATGAAAAGTTATTTTACATTGCTGAAAAAGCATGCTGTAACATTTAAAATTGAATCCATAATAATAAGTAAAGAAAGAAAATGTGCACAAAATGTTGATGTGAAGTATGTTGGAAACTTCTAACATAATCAGTAGTGATGAAACGGAAAATGAGTGTGAAAGGGAAAAATTGAACTTTGTCTGCACATCATTACATATTCGTTTTTTTGTGTTCACTCAGTCACTACAGGACATATTTTACAAACGCAGTGTCTGCAAGGCCTGCAGCATTATGCAGGACTCTTTACACCCCTCACATGGGCTTTTCACACTTCTGCCATCCAAGAGAAGATACTGCAGCATCAAAGCCAGATCTGCCAGGCTGCAGGATAGTTTTTACCCCCAAGCTGTCAGACTCCTTAACACCATGCTGCCCCCTGGGATCTTCCACACTGCTTCAACCAGCTCTAAAAACAGAACAGATACATGCAAGCCACTTTCCTACAAAGACTAGTGTGCATGTAAAAAGAACTGAAAATCTCATACTAACCTTTAAGTATTTTGACATTCTTGATATCCTTTTGCTGTGAAATATTCTGACCTGTAATTGTTTACATGTCTTAAACAACTATTGTCATACACTGATCATTTCTGTATTATCTATATCTATTATTTGTTATTTATTTATTATATTACATATCTATTGACTAATATTTATGTATCTAGATTGCAAATACCATACATTGCATCAATTTTCATATTGCCTACTACACGTCAATACACGTCAATATTGCTGCTACTTCTTTGTCTTGTCTTTGCACAATGTCTTATCTTGTTTCTGTTTTAATTTTAAATTTTAATTTTCATTCTATTTTTAATTATTATTTGCATTTCATGTTGTTACACTGTGGACCCTGAGCTTTGCAATTTCATCTATCTGTATACTTGTATATGGTTGAGATGACAATAAAGTTTGCTTTGACTTTGACTTTAAATTTTTTTTTTGAGCAAAACTAATACTACTTAGGTGAATATGGTGTTCAGGCCATCCTAGGAAATTCTACAAGGTAAAAGAGCATGAGAAAGAGAGAGATTCGAAACCCCATAAAATGACAGCAGTCAAGCCCAACATGGTCCTGACATTGTGACAGATAGCTGGGATCATTACCCAGCTGGGAAGCCTCTTTAATGGAAGGAGAGGTGAAGCAGATGTGCACATGGCACTGCCTCTCCGGGCGTGCTAGATGGCAGACTGCCTGGGTTGCAGAAGTGCCTCGGATTCCCATAGGGCTGTGTTAGAATTGGTGTTTGTCAGTTCAGCCCTGTTGGGTTCCAGGGGTGCCACCAGGGGGTGCTGGGGGAACTGCTAAGCCCTTTTTTTTAGGGTCCCCACCTTACCCGTAAATACTCCTTGGCCATAATTATGTGACACCGGAATTACTCCCAGGATTCTGAATATAAGGAACAGCCGCATCTCATTTGGGGAGCAGGAGTCAGGAGGAAGAGGACGAAGCTTGCCAGGAGGAGTGGAGAAGGAGGCTGTGACTGTCTGGGAGAGAAGACTGGAGTTAATATACTTTATTGGAGCTGGGTTGTGCTGTAGTGCTTGTGTTTGGTGCTTCATAATGTGCTTGGATGTGGGAAACAATTGGGAAAAGTTTTCCATGGGAAGAAATGAAAACCTTGTTTTGTGACACACTTGTGCTGGTGTCTGCTGTATCGAGTGTAGGGGAGCTGCAGCGCCCCCGGTGGTCACACCGTGTAATCTGGATTATAATACAGGTAACTACACTTTCAAAGATAGACAAAATTGTGAGGCAAAATGCCTTCAGTAAATTAAAGAAGACCCTGTGGCCTGGCAGCCATTGAGTTCTGGAAAGTGATCTATCACGCTGAAGTTGAACCTTGGTAGAGATTAAAAGGGGTGCACTCAGTCAACTGCTCATTGAGCCCAGAGCTGACAGATGAGTTGGCCAGAAACTCCATGTCAGGGTGACAGTTCAGCCACAGTTGCTGGGTGAGTACAAATATTTCAAAAAAACCGAGTTGTGCAAGTTACCCCAGCCAACTAGACTGTAATCCTTGTTTGCTCAAGCGGTTCATGATATAATATGGTCTACTTGGTAGACAGTCTGAAAGGTTAGTGCTAAAAGGCAACGTAGATGTAGTGTGTGGGCTGCTAAAGGAGTATGTTGTTCTATAACATGACTAATGCCCTTTATGTTTTTATCAGGAATGATCATAATTATTAGCTACATTAAGTTGTCTGTTTGACCACTACTTACTGCAAACTGAGCATTTCTACATCACATTTTGCCAGTGTGAAGGCTTACAAGCAATGACGAAAAGATTTGTTAAAGTATAAAAACACAAAAATAAGTTTGAATAAGTAACTGGACATAGAGTTTCTTTGGTGCAGTGAAAGTCAATAACCCGCTCCTTGGTTTTGCTGACATTAAGTTGTAGATAATTCTTTTTGCATCAATAAACAAAGTCCTCTCTCTGACTCCTCTCTCTCATCCACCCTATCAATAGATATGAGCAGAATCATCTGAGAATTTAGATTAGATTTGATTTAACTTTATTAATCCCATGGGTAAATTCAGATACATACTGCAACAGAAACATAAAAAACAAGGATACATACACAAAGGACAAATAATACAGCCAATCAATCCATTGATTAATAAGTAAGTTAATGTATATTGTGCAGATTTGTAAGTGGCATGACCTGATGTTATATTTATGGTAAGAGGTGTACAAGTTGAACAAAAGAAGTTGACTTGTGCAAACATTTTCAGTTTTGCCATTAGTCCATGTCTCTTGTATTTAGTTCAGTTTTTATTTTCAAAGACTGCAGAATAAGAACTAATTAGTACCCAGTACTAAATGAAATATTTATTAGAACATATAGAACAATCTGGATGAGAACAGGCCATTCAGCCCAACAAAGCTCACCAGTCCTATCCACTTAATTCTTCCAAAATAAAATCAACTCGAGCTTCGAAAGTCCCTGCTTTTTTACTGTCTACCACACTACTTGGTAGCTTATTCCATGTGTCTATGGTGCTCTGTGTGACTAACGTTTATGTGAAATTTACCGTTAACAATTTCCATATGTGTTTCTGTGTTCTTGTTGAATTCAAGAACTTATCTAAACATATTTTGTTTTATATTGTTAAAACGCTAGACTATACTGGTTTGCAAGGGGGTATATAATATGATCTGAATACATTGTAAGATGTTAGTATTTGTTACTGATTTTTAATTTAATTATTGTAATGTAAACCTTAAAATTAGTAACACATTAAAGATAAAAGGTCTAGTGGGCCAATAATATCCATACATATTGTTTTGGGTTGGAAAATTGCAGTTTAATAATTGAGTGAAAGACACTGCTTATTCACTAAGCACGGTCAACTTTTTTGCAATTTTTTTCAAATCTAAACCAAAGTTAATTGCTCAGAGAATTTGAAGTCCTTACCTATTTCAAACTTATCAATTCAACCTTTGCCATCTGTGATGCTTCCACAAAGCAATAACGCTTTGTACTTTCCCAGCAGAATGAGAGCAATAGTAAAGTATGGTAATGCTTGTCCTACTGGAATCTTCGAAAATGTTCTTGCAAATACTGAAAGCTTGTTCTCTAATTTTGACAGTCACAGTCATATCATTCTTCACTCCATGGCCTTGGTGTGCCAGATGCAGTTAATTATAAAATCCAGTGGGGAAAGGGATCACATACAAAAGCTGAGAATGTGTGGATTGATCAACGTGCCCCTTTGCTTTTGCATTCCAGTAGCAGAATGTCTTGAGTAAATATTTAATCTGTCCAAGCATATCTACAGATGCACAGTGTGCTCAACAGCGTTCAAAAATGAAATTCCTCTACATCTGTCAAATCCCGCTCCTGAGTGCTATTGTTCACGAAGACGGGCCATCTGTGTTCAATAAACATTACAATGATTCATTTTCCTTCCCTTTCTGAAAGATCCTTAATCATTCAGCTGTGGTAATGAGGAAGCTGCTATGCGGGTGAGCATTCCCTGCCTTAACTGAGCCTCTGATTCAATTAGTGAGTGAGTTAGATGGTGATTCATGCAATGGGATGTAGCAGAAATGTCTTTATGTTCAACCTCTGGTTTTTGTAGAATCTCCTTAAAATCAAGCTGGCCATTCATGCTTCCAGCAAACAGGGAATTCTGTCAGTTGAAGAGCTCAAGCCAGATATTTTTGTGATGCAAAGAGTAATAAGCAACTGCAGCTGATCTGCAACTTTAAATGTGCGACAACTGATCTCACACAAAAATAATGCAGAAATTACCAGCGTATGCAATTGAAAGATTGTTGCATGATACAACATAGGGTTTCACCACTCTTTACATGTTTTATGGAAAGTAAAACCACTTTTTGATGCCTGTGTCCTTTTTACAAGGTTCTGTGGTGAAAACAAAGACACTTTAAACAGACAGAGGAAAAGTGGACTGATCCTTAAGTTTGTTGGCATGTGTGATTTAGTGATTAATGATTTGGAATTTCCTAGTTGTTTACATTTGCTGACCAACTGAAAAAAGCATACTTTTTAAAACTGATTTCATTTTCATTTACATGTATTAACATTTCTTATTAGGAATCAATCAAGAAGTAGAATCTTTAAATGAGGACTATTTCACTTAATCCATGGAGGGCCATAATAGAGGCAGGTTTCCATTGTAATGGGCCTCTTGACCATAGGCTAATTCACAGACACCAATTTATTACCGGTTTCTTGTTTTTGATTTTCTTTATTAAATTAGAATTAACCAGAGATGTGAAAAGTACAGCAAAACTGCTGTGGCAAGTTGTTCAACATGGATGTATTGAAGCAGAAGCTTGTACTTTAATATTCTAAATTCTTGTAGTTTAACATGCTCATGTGTGAGTGGGAGTGATTGTGTGACTTCTCAAGCTTATTCAATGCAGCTCCATCTATTAATTGGAATTGAACTCCCCCATATAAAAATTGTTTAGTCATAAGAGGCACATTAGAAAGACTGAATATAGTTCCTGAATAAAAACTAAGCTTACTAAATGCCATCAAAATTCAGAGCCAAAACTGTGAGCTCAATTCAAATCCTCGTTCTGATTTAGAAAACAACAAACCAAGGTTGTTTTAATTGAATTTTTTTAAAAATTGTATTCATATTATATGTTATTTTGACTTGTAATTTCATTTTTAGTTTAGTTTTATGAAGTTTTGATCATTTCTATCTTATCTGTTTTATTACTGGCGAGTTGCCCCAATGACTTTTTTATTTTCATTTTAGTTTAGTTTTCTTTTTAATTTAATGGAGGGTCATTCAAAATATGATTTAAGAAATGCACGCTGTGCCTCTATAGTAAAAAGATTACAGTAAAGCACAGATATACCCAAAAAAATACAGTGAGATGCTTTTGTTGCTCCAACTATCTACTGAGTTATCTTTTGTATGCTTTCTAAAATGTGCCTCTCGTGTAATGCGGAAGTGCCCACCTGAGAAAGCTGTTTAAAGGTAGGCATCAAGTTATGACCACGTTTGGTTCCAATGGACTGCTTGTAAGTCAGTTTGAATGTAAGACGGACCAGTATATGTATTCAAACCTGATTATATGTATAGTACTGTATAATACGTGCGTCCATTAAGTCATATTGTTTTATATTCTTTTTTATGATAATTCTTAGCACATTGTGTAGATTTTTTGTACTTTTTTTATAACTTATTTTTCCATCCATCCATCCAACCTGCTATATCCTAAGTACAAGGTCACAGGGGTCTGCTGGAGCCAATCCCAGCCAACACAGGGCGCAAGGCAGGAAACAAACCCTGGGCAGAGCACCAGCCCACCGCAGGGCACGCACACACACCAAACACACATTGGACAATTTAGAATCACCAGTGCACCTAACCTGCATGTCTTTGGACTGTGGGTGGAAACCGGAGCACCCAGAGGAAACCCACGCAGACACGGGGAGAACATGCAAACTCCACATAGGGAGGACCCAGGAAGCGAACCCCGGTCTCCTAACTGCGAGGTGGCAGCGCTACTCACTGTGCCACTGTGCCGCCCAAACTCATTTTTTTTATTTTATTATTTTGTTTAGTTATTACTGTTGCTCACATGGGTGCCAGACCTTTAACAGCTCCACGGATCCTTTCTTTGTCTGTGTTATTTTACGTCACCAGTGTGAGCCTTTCCCAGTGTTCATTGTGTTATGTGTGAGAGGAGGAATTGTACCGGCAGAGTCTGAGCACTGAAATGTTTTCTGTTTTAACATTTCAGCTTGTTAATAATAAATATTAAGAGATAAATGAGTTCAGTGTGGCTTCATTACCCCTTCGTAGCAGTTTACACAAAGCACATCATGAGTCACAATGCATGAAACTTCAGAGGTTAACCAGATTCAAAGCCAGAGCGTAGCAGTACAGCATGTGTGTTGAACTCCGGTTACAATGGGATAACTTAAAGTCACCATTCGCTTTCTTTCCTCCATCATACTGCTTGATCACATTCATTTTTGTGTCGAGAACAATTGCCTTTTTTCCTGTAGTTGTAAGACAAGTGTAACTGAACGTAGTCAGAACCGCTGCAGTTAATAAACTAAGATCGAGATGAATGAGTCATGGCATATGGAGCTGGTGTAGCAAAAACTGTTGTTTGCCCATGAGATATGGTAGCGGTCATAAATCGAATGGTCATAAGACACATAGGTTGAAAGTTGATAATCACCTGCACTTTTAAAGTATTTTATAGTGTCTTGCAAATTATTCACACAACCTGTGAGACATTTCTGATTCAACGAATAACTACACCTCCATTCCTTTTTGAGTTTGATGAACTGAAGTGACCAAACAGCAGTTTTCTATAGACACAAAGTAAAAGTTCATTGATCAACGTAACATGTTGTTCAACCTTCTTTGTTGGTTTGTGTTATTCACTATGTCATAGTCCTTAACCTCCTTATAGACAACACTGAAAACAGTTTTGAGATTTATAGGAACTCCACCACCCCCAATGTCCAAATCCATTACACACTTGCTCTTATTACTCAAAGTATTTCCAGGCAGTACCTTCCTGTTGACAACAAATTATTTGTTGTGCACATGTTCAAAAATGTAATTCTTTCAAGCTAGCTAACAGTCCCGTTCATTATTCCGCACAGCCATAGTGAGTGTGTAAAAAGGAAGGTCTATTTAAAAATACACATTTTCATTTACACTCATTTTAATTTATCTACAGATTTCAAGTATGTGTTTTTTATTTCTGTTCAGTCAACAGAAATTACTCTTCTTTGCTCTTTTTACTCTGCTGCCTCTCCAGTAAGGAGACCAGGGTTCATGTCCCAGGTTCTCCTGGCATGGGGTTTGCATGTTATCCCTGCATTTGTGTGGGCTTCCTTCCGGTGCTCAAGTTTCCTCCCATAATCCAAAGACATACAGGCTAGGTGGATTGATAGCACTAAATTAGTCCTAATGTGTGTGTGTGTGTTCACTGTGTGATCGACAGGGTGCACTCTATGCATGCTGAGATAGGCTCCAGCCCACCTCGACCCAGATCAGGATTTAGCAGGCTTTGTAAATGGTATGGTACTAACAATAATAACTTTGCTACAAAAATAATATATAATAAAGTCAGTAAGACATGCAAATTTGAGATGGCACCCAAAACGTCCTTCCACGAAAGAAGATGAGTCAAAGGTCTTGATATTTAAATCCTTGGTTTGCTGTTCATATCACGACTGATCCATTCCATACTCATTATAGGTCCACATACATAAAGCCTCTCTAAAATATTGGGAATTCTGATAGGTGCATAGGAGTTGTAAAGAACTTTCATCCAGGGCTGAGAGTAACACCTCTTATTTATATCTTGGTGTTATGAAGAATATATTGAGATTCTTTCTGAGTGCTTAAAATGAATACATTTCAATTTTACAAAACTCACACTGTAAATTAGAAAAAATACTACATTTGTATTTATGTCATCTAATATCAATTTGGATTTGGTCTGATTGGCCAGTCTTTATTTTGTTGGCTCAATGGTAGGGATGATGGCACAATGTGTTAGGGATGTGAAGTTCAATTCTTGATTGTGACTATTTTTTACATAGAAGGAGTTAAAATGGAGCATTTCAATAACAACAAAGTGAATACGTACCAAGCAACATTAGTTTGCTAACAAGGCACAACCGAGGTTGCCTTCAAAGACCCGAAGTATTCACAAGAATACAAATGATGTTTTCACAGTGAGTAATGGGGGCCCATTCTCTATTGGTGGTAGTTCAAATTCAGACAAGTGGCGAACAAGATGCCTCCAAATGACCGAGTCTGAGAAGCAGGCTTTATGGGAACACATTCTAGAGAGAGAAGCGGTGTGCAAGAGAGGATACCAAAGAAAGGTGTAAGAAATCTCAAATATCAAATGTGTTTTAGTGTTTTGTATTACCTGCCTTTGACAGGTACCATAATTAGTAATTAAATTACTATCATTCAAATTATTTGTGCTACCCCTAAACCACATTGGGTTCTTTAAATTATAATTATAATTATAATTATAGTCATCATTATTTTAATGAAATACAAGAAGAAAAAAATTCCAAATGAAAAACACAAAGCATACAGGTGTCTGACTTTAGAAATGCACTTAGCATTTGTACCAGAGTTAAAAATATATTTACTGTGTGAGAAGACAAGTTGTAAGGGTCAAAATAGTCTCAGTTGGGAAGGACTGAAAATATCACTTATGCTACCAATATCCAAAAAATAAACTATTAAAATGTCTTCTGCTTTTCAAAACAATGTTGAATAAAGATACTCGTACAAAAAAAGGAAACCTGTAAATAATCAATCAGTTCTCAGTTCATAAACTGCACTTTCAAAGAAATGTAACACTTGGGCTTTTTTTACCACAGAAAAGCTTTTTGTCTCTCTGTCTCTCTTTTGCTGATGTTCAGAGACTGACACCACTACCTTCTCTCTTGGCAGACTTATGTTCAATGGATTATGGGTACTTGAGAAAATATCTGCAGTAGTTTAATGTCCAGTGAGAGGCTTTGCCCCTTTCTGTGGTTCATATAATTTCGACAATGTAGGAGTAGGCCTTTGGTTGCACCTGCCATACACTAAGTACAGAGGTGTAGCCAGCATCCCAACTAAGGGTTCCTTGTGAAAAGGTCCAATGAACAGAGATAGAAGATGGACCTTTCGAAACAGTGACATTTATCATTCACTACATAACTTTGTCTCTTATTCTAATTCTTAAAACAGTATGAATTAATGCTAATTTCATAGCAAAATGCAGACAAAATGTGTCTGTAACTGAGATACATAAATAATAAATCTTATAAAATAACAGTAAATTTCCATTCCATTTCAATGCATTTTCATTTTGAATTTTAATGTGCTTGGTGTGTGAGTGTGTGTGTGTGTGTGTGCACGCCCTGTGGTGGGCTGGCACCCTGCCCAGGTTTTGTTTCCTGCCTTGCGCCCTGTGTTGGCTGGGATTGGCTCCAGCAGACCCCCATGACCCTGTAGTTGGGATATAGCGGGTTAGATAAAGGGTGGATGGATTTTGCAGGTTTCATTTAAAAAAATTACCCTGTTTTTAAAGACTTTTTATATTTGTGGGACTTTTCCACAGAGCACATTTCAAAATAGTTTATTATTTCTTTTAGAAATCCTCTTTTAATCTGGTTTTGTCATTTATCAATCAATCAATATTTTGTATACACTACTGCAGGTTTTCAAAATTAATGACTTATTTATATTGTCGCAACAAGGGAGTGCCAGTGAGCCCCAAACCCAAGACAAAGCAATACACCACACATTATTAGAATAAAATAAAAGATTTTTATCCTCACAAGGCACTACTTCTCTCCTGTAATCATCCACAATAATAAACAATTCTTCCTCCTCTCTACCTCCACTGAGTACTGCCTGCTGCCTCTCGACTCTGACTCAAATGATGTGAGGCAGCAGACTTCTGTTAAGTGGGACCCGGGAATGCTTCGGGCATCATGCTGTGTCCCCGCAGAAGCATTTCTGGGACAAAGAAAAAGTAGGACGGTCCTCCCCTAACTGCACCCTCTATCGATCCCCAGGGACCCTGACTCAAGTCCCAAGCATTGCAGAGGGTGTCCCAGTTGGATTACCATACAAGGACCACTGCCACCTAATATATTGGGGATGGAACCAATCTCTATCCTCAGCTTTTCTCAGTCCGTCAATGAAAACATACCGGCTGGATACAAATTTATTTCCTTGCCTAGCCGGCCAATCCACTTGTGCCATTGCACTGGCCTCCTGTCCCACCCTATAAATCATTGCATTTTTTCATGTGATTATTTCATAACTATCTTTTTATTTTTTCATTTTTGCACAAATGCTGTTCCATACTCTCCTGCTATCAAGTTTGCCAGCATAATTTAATACCCCTGACTCAATTGTTCCAGTGTTCTTTCTGAATCGTGACGAACACACAAACAAATTTTATGAACAGATAAAGTCACAACAGTAGCAAACTCATGTTAACTAGCAAAATATTAGCAGAGGTTAGATCATGGCTTACTTGACTTAATGCAACCAAGTGGAGCTGGATAATTAGATGACATTTAAGCTACAGTTGTAACATTTCTCAGAACACAAAAAATTGAGATAAAAGCCTGCCGTTGTGTGCTTGATTTCCAGATTAAATGTCCTATATCCTGTTGTTTCCTGAAGAGGCATTAGCTCTCTTGGAAATGTGTCCTTTTGAAATTGCGGTATATTAAGTAACTAAACAATATAGTAATATACCAGAAAAGGCGATATCCCTCCCATCGTGATTACGGCGGTACAAGAATCACATGAGAAAAAATATACTTTAGAGCTTACATTTACTGACGGTTAACGCGGTTACAGATGGGAGGCATATGGACAGACTTTATCCAGGTGGGAATCTGGATCAACACAGGCTGCCATTTTCTCGTCCCCACGCTGGGAGGTTTTTCGGAACTTTGCCAACTATACAATCCTCCAGTTGTCTTTGGCTATCTAATCCAATGCTTGGCTAGCAATTCTAACTGCTGAGCCTTTGTGTGCCAAATTTAACATGCACATGTGAATAAATCCATACCAGTGAGCATAGAGACAGTGACATTAATATTAAAGAAAAATGTAGTATAAAACCTGTAAAAATCATCTCCTTTTTTCTCATCCCTTTCGCCTAACATTTTGAGAAACTACTGGTCGATCCAAAGGTACCATCATGAGTAAAGAAGCTGATTCATGCCAGATACCCTTTTTTCAACATGTATGCATTGTGGTTTTAATGTACCTATTTAATTAGTATATTTTGTATTTTTTAATAAAATGAAAGGGTATCTTACAAACACTATGTGCTTAGTATGTTTTAATTTTTAGACAGTTGGCAATTTTAGGTAGGTTGAACAACATATCTGAGTACAGAGAGTTGCCAGAAGGGCTCCTCCTATCACACCAAAGATACAGTAACCCGCTCAGATTAATTCATACATCTTTCTAACAGTTGTACTAATTCAGTGCTACATTCAGAAGTTTCAGGTGCTTTGGATAACCTTTTAAATCTACAACATGGTGAATATTTGCAGTACCCACCAGGGAAAGACATTCTTTACTCTCTTACAGTAAGACAGAAATCAAACCAATCAAAAAGACTAAACTGAAATCATCAACCAAAACTTTGAAGACTAGATAATACAAAAATGAATCTACATACCAAGTGGGATGAGAAAAGATTTTTCATTCACTCATTTTAAGGTTTATATCCATCAATAACTTTCAGCTTTTATATATCACCCACAAACAGGAAACTATTGTAATTTTTAGAATCCTGGACCTTAATAACCTCTGCTGAAAATATATTTTGTCCACATATGTTCAAGAGAAGCTACAAAAATAATACAAAAACATAAATCATAACATATTTGTGTACTGACTCAATGCAACCTTCTAGGTAAGAAGTTGCATATTTAAGTCTTTACCTCCACACACAGAGTCAGTGCATTTGCAGAGAATGATGAGAAGTATGCATCAATGAAGCCCAACAATGAAGTACAAAAAGGCCATATTTGTCCTTAATTTTAAGTCTGGGCCCACTGGACTGGCCTCACCCCAGACAGCCTGGCCTAATACTCAAAAGGCAGACACAGGCTTTTAAATAACAAAGTTCAAAATGTCACTCAATAAGGATGAGGGACAAATCATAAAAAATGTGGCACAAAGATAAAGAAAACAGCTTTGTTATATTGAAATTGAAGAATTTCTATAGACCAAAAAACAAAGCAGAAAAAAGCAAACTAATCCAAGAAAGCACAAAAATCACAAACAAATCAATGCCAAAGCTTGTAATCTCTGTTCATTTTTGGCTTAAATACTGCTGAGGTCAGTATTCCAGCTGCTTAAATAGGTGGCACCACCTCCTTTGGCTCTATATACAGGATGAAACAAAAAAACACTAAATATATGCTTAACAACAAAAATAATAAACAACACCATATCAATATGAATCATAATATTACATAAAAAAGGCAAAGCAAACCAAACCCATAATAGCATAATGTGAAAAATATCTGAAAAACAATAAAAAAAACCAAATAAATATAGAATAGTTTTGAGCCAGGGAAATGATCCAGACTGAAATATGAGTATGAACAGCACATCGTGTCTAGATGAGGTATATTAGTTGTGCTTACCATTTTTATTTGCTTTCTAGAGTTTTCCTTAATCCTAAATATCATCCTTAACATGTATTCTGTGATTTTCCGTTAATGCATTATGTTTAGGCTTATATTTAATTGTTGTTAATTTAATAAAGTTATTTTCAATGCTAATCTGTTTTGGTAACGTATATCACGATCTTGAGAGCTTTGTTTTATCTGTTTGCTAGGTAACGCTCCCATCATACACTGCGGTGTGTATGAATGACATCATCATGAGTAACTGTATAAAGGTGGTTCCTCGTAAGTCCCAAACTATCTGAAACTGGATAATCTTACTTATGATTATGTTTGATTTTCTTATTGTTATATTTGGATTTTAATCTCTGTTTGAAATAAGACTTGGTTTTGAGTTACAGGTTTTTACATTTTAATTCTTGAATACTAGTTTTGACCTTAACTTTGTTTTTTGGCCTGTCTGATGAATTTTCCTCTTTGTCCTTTGAGATGTAGAATATACATGCATTCAAACAACATCTATTGTCAAGCTGAGTGCGACACTAACAGGAATTAATTTCATGGGTATATCACAGACCATGTTAGATGTGGGATAGCCACCCATCTGATATCCTTTTCAATCCACAGCCAGAAAACTTAGGACCTTGATGAAGAGCAATATCCTCTCTGCAAACCCCACTTCTTCTTGACCTGACACCATAAAAGCATACCAAAAGAACTTAAATCATTTATTAAATCAGACTCAGTAGCTTCTCCATTTTACTTCATTTACCAACTGCTACAGCAGTTAAACAAGGTATACCTTCTGGTATCTCAGCACTTTTCCAATGTCTCTCTGTTCCTTTTTACATAATCTTTTACTGAGTTTTTTATTTTAACGATCATTTGACTTATTCTACTTTTATTAAAGGACAGGTGTGAAAATGACACAAGGCAGCTGTCTCTGTACCAGGTCTGCTTTCTGACAGCCGTTTCATCACCAGGATTGGTTTCTGAGAGTAATCTTGATATAAACTTGAATTGTATTGTGTGTATGTATGAGGCTTAGCATGACTACATGCACGTTTCTTTCTCCTTAAAAAAACAGATTTTCTTGCCATCATCCATCACTGAAAATTTGACATCATCTGTGTTCATGCTTCAAATCAACACCAAATTGTCATCTTAGTTTTTAGTTTGCATTCTTGCCTGACTCTGCATTTACTGTGTGTATTTGCTCACTTCTCTTTTTTCATGCATTATTACCTCCATGAATGTTTTTACATCTCAATTCCAATGGAAAAGTTGCTTTAGTTTTTCCCTCATTCTCAATGGAATATTATATTATCCATCAATCAAGAGAAAGATGACATACTGGCACTGGCTCAGTGATAGTACACTTGGAATCGAACAAGTTCTGTTATGAGCAAAATTGTTATTGTATTTGTTAAGGTTTCACATTTCTGTATATTGTTGTTGTTAATAGAGATGTGGCATGCTTATTTATTTCCTTAGCTGACTTAATCACTGACTCACCATGGACCTTCTTAAAGTACTTAAAATCAAAAAGGAACACAGTGGGAAGATAGTTAAACATATATACTGTATTACTTTAAAACAACTGTTTGTCCAATCCAAAATATGGATAGTTAAATCTGAACATCTACATGCTAAAGGATCATTGTTGCACAAAATACCTCTCCGTATGGTTTTGCTACATAGTTTGCTATCATGCAGACCACTTATGGACCTTCCTTACTTGAGTCAGAGAGAAATTTTCGGTATTACCTTATGGTTCACTAATCAAAACCTAATTTCCCATTTTGCCTGAACTTATTATAGTTGGTCTGTTGGGCCCAAGTCACTCAAAATCAACAAACCATGGTAGGGAATCCTTTTTTTCCAGTGTGCTGCATATTAAGTTTTGGGCTTTTACTCCTGCAGGTAACGATGGTGCAGAAAGAAGTGGGGTTCCAGAGGTTTTTTTTTAAGCCATTTATTTCTTTTTACTCAAATGAAAAAGACACTATTGACATGTTTCAAAGAAAGAAGTCACCTTGCTGGAGAATGCATTTAGTTGCTAGGTGACCTGTGTGCGAGAGCTGTTTCTTCTGTCATTGTCAGCTGACACACTTACAGTGGTAGTTGGCACACCATTTTAATTAAAAAAAAACCAGATGAAGGATCTTCCCTTGCCCTTCCTCACCTTTGATGTCATGCACTTATTAAAAACAAGCACACATAATGAGATTAACATAGCTAATGGGAAACTGGGTGTTCATTTGTAAACTTCTGTTTGACTGCAGTTTTTCTTCCATGGAATATAAAATGAGTAAAATATTGGCTAAGATTTTAAATGCTGTCTGTTATATAAATTGTTCCTTGATTTTAAAATGATTACTCCATTTAGTGTTGTCAGTATAGTTATATCTGCTATCAAGTATCAAAGTCAAGTGTTTCCCTTAATAAAAGACTTACTGATCCATTTTCATTCCTTGAGTTCTGGCAGAAATGTCAGGTTGGCCAGCATCTCTGTTTGCCTTTGTTTATTGATGGCCTCTTAAACCCTGGATTGTAGGCAAAGCTGAAGGTAAATGAAATACTTTGCCAAGAAACTCAACATCAAGCCCTAGTATTGAAAATTTCATGACAGAGTAAAAGATGGTGAACTGAGTTAAAGTACATTACAGATAACTCCTCATCATCAACATGTCTCCATAGTGTAGACATACTGGTACTCGTCTCTGGTGGACGCAAGACAATAAAAAGGCAATGATTTCAAACCTGCAATCAATTGTTTTATTGCATCATACAGAGTACCTAAAAAGATTGTTGAGGAGATTTGATTCTTCATGAACAACCATCCACAATTTCTGCAAAATATATACTCTCAAAAAGATGAGCTGCAAAGATTAATGAAGAATTATGAGGAATGGCACAGTTGTTACTTAATTGTTTATGCTGGAAAAGACTGGAAGAGCAGAGAAACTCACAGTGAAACAAGGCGGAATGAGGACAACCTCTTTTTCTGCTACACTAAGAAACCTAAGATGTCAATGAAAATTTCAGATATTTATTGAGTAACATCTAAATTTTATGCACCAGCTGTTACAGACTCAAATTAAATGTATGTTTTTATTGTATAATAGTAACAATCAAAACATTTATTTTGTGAAGTGGCAAGGCTCGAACCTGCGACCTATTTATTATGAGTCAGCAGTTCTTACTGCTGTACTACCAAAGCAGTCGTGATAGCCAGTAAAACCTGTGAGGCTATCGCTGTATTTTTCAATCAAAAAATTAATGATATTAGAAATAACATAGTATATCCCTCCAACACTAAGGATCCTCCTAAACCCCAGCATTCTGTTATAAACAAATTAAACTCTTTCACTAGGATAGATTTACCTGATTTACAAAAAATAATATCTCAATTAAAATCCTCCACCTGCGTCCTTGACCCAGTACCAACAAGGCTTTTCAAAGAAGTATCGGGCGTGCTAATTGATAATGTTCTGGACATAGTAAATTCGTCATTAGATACGGGGGTCTTCCCAGACTGTCTTAAGACTGCTGTAATTAAACCCCTTCTTAAGAAACATAATCTTGACCCCTCGGCTCTTGAAAATTTTAGACCCATCTCTAACCTGCCTTTCTTAAGCAAAGTTCTGGAGAAAGCAGTCATTATGCAGTTAAATGACCACCTAAATAAACATGCTATTCTTGATAAATTTCAGTCGGGTTTTAGAATAAATCACAGCACAGAAACTGCACTCGTTAAAGTAGTAAATGATTTGCGAGTGAACGCA
>JANRMT010062796.1:18715286-18730724 GCA_026402145.1 Polypterus bichir lapradei
GGTCTCATGGTCTGGAATCCCTACAGATTTTATTTTTTTTTTCTCCAGCCGTCTGGAGTTTTTTTTGTTTTTTCTGTACCCCCTGGCCATTGGACCTTACTCTTATTCGATGTTAATTAATGCTGATTTATTTTGTTTTCATATTGTGTTTTTTATTTTTCTATTCTTTATTATGTAAAGCACTTTGAGCTACTGTTTGTATGAAAATGTGCTATATAAATAAATGTTGTTGTTGTTGTTGTTGTGACACCGAAGTACACTAACCCAATTTCTTTTCTTTGGTTATAGTCTTGATTAAAAGCGCACCTGTTTTGTTATACTTGTACCTTTTGTGAAAGTGCTTATTTGATATTTGGACTTCAGTCTTATACACATTATACACTTCATGTCAAAATTTTGTCGTTAGTACTAAAACATGAAAAAGTTTGTCTTTTAGGTATGTGTTCAACATTTCTTGCATTTCCAGTCATCCTACACTTACAATAGTTCTTTGTAGACACGAAACACACATGAAATGCATGTGTTCTAAATTGCAATATATTATTTACACTATACCAAGTACCTCACTCCCGGATAAACAAGGCTTGAGCTGGGAGAGCTTTTTGCCGTTTCTGCGGCGGTGGGAGGATGGGATAGCAGGCTGCTTGCTGCTTGTGCTTATTGACACATTTACAAAACAAAAGACACTGACAGAGAGGTGCAAACAGATTTAAGGTGGGCTGGGTTTTCGATTTTTTTTGTAGGCTTTGGTAATATTAGTGTTAAAGGCTCATGCCTCATATATATTTTCCTTAATGTATGGAAAGTCATCATTATCTACCAGCCCTAGATCAGAAATGTGAGAAGTGATTTAGTGGACATAAAATTGTGATTAGTTGAAGGTCACTCTTAGGCGCGGGTTTTGGTTTTTTAAGTAATGGTGGCAAGTAGGGGTGCTGAAAAGTAGTTATTTTTGATAAAGCATGAGAAGATATTGGTGGTTCGGATGCATTTCAGGAATGAAGAATTTGTGTTTTTGTAGTCAGATGATGAAAAATGTTCAAGTGAGAAAGAGATACTGATAAGAATTGCAATAAATGTAAAATTTTCCCAACGAAGCACTTTCACTTCATTGAACTGAGACAGCTTTGTGCATTTTGCAATGAAGTCTATCCTACTTGCTCATTCTGCGACTCCCAAGTGTTTACTTTGAAGTGAGAACGAGTCCATTCTCCACAACAACATCATCATACAATCACTATAAAGAATACAGTGTGATAATGAAAGGATTCCATTTTCAACTAGGTAAAAAATCTCACTTTTTTTTACATATTTATTGTTAGGGCTAAAGATTTCAGTTTTCTTTACCACTTTTCCAGAATTTTTCTTGACTACTGATTTTTAGATTTTATTCATTTTTGACGATAATTCTTTTGTCTCTTTTGCCCTACTTACTGTATCTCTGTCCATGATTTTGTCTGCTCCCTTTAAATACAGTTTTCTTATTTTCTCTGTTTTTCACTACAATAGAGGAACACTGGTAAGAATCAATGTGTGCAATGCCTTAAAATCTCTGCTTTAAGAATTTCTAACAGGTAACCTAGCTGAAAGTAAGCACATTCGGGCCTGACAAAGTGCTTGGTTGGGAGACCAACTAGGAAAATTTGGGTTGCTGCTGGAAGAGGTTTTGGTGAGTTCAGCAGGAGGTGCATACCCTGTGGTCAGACTGCACATCCTAGTGCCCCAGTGCAGTGATGGGGATAATGGTAACATCCTTCGGATTAGACATAAAACTAAGGCTTTCACTTTCCATGATCATAAAAGTTCCCTGGACACCTTTCGCAAAGAATAGGGTGTTTCCTGTTATCCTGGCTAAATTGCCAATTACAAACTGGACTTTCTGGCCTTCTTATTATTTCCCATCTGTAACTGGCTATCTCTCACACCTCTTCACCACCTAATATCTAATGTGTGGTAATGTGAGTACTGGTGCAAAATGGCTGCCATCGCATCATCCAGGCAGATACTGCACATCGGTGGTGGTTCAAGTGGATCCCCCCTCTCTATATAAAGTGCTTTGAGTGTCTTGAAAAACACTATATAAATGCAATGTCTTCTTCTTCTTCTAATATTGGAAACCAAAGTGTATGTTGGAGAAGTAAAACTTGATGGAACCAAATATCCTCATCTTCCAGTTATATTTTGCAAGACAGAAAGAGTCATGACAACAATGCACCATGTTCAACTGCTTTATCAGTAACATCTACCAAATAGTAAGCTAATTCCCCATTTGCCCTAAGAACAACATGGATTCAGAGGTCAATGGCCTAAAGAAGGTGTCAAAGGTGAGAATTAGGGGTGTAGACCCCTATTTATCCTAATTATACTATATATAAAGGTTGTTGCAAGTTATCTGGTAGTGGATCTGATTCAGATTCTTGATTGAAATGAGACTTGATGACTGGAAAAACTACAGCCTTAAACTTAATTCCTTGCTATGTTTTTGAAAATCATTCCACAATTTTTCCAATCTTATATCAAAGAAGACTGTACTATTTAAAATGTACTTTCACAACTGGGTACACTGATAACCATAATGGAATTACCTAATTTACCAATATCAAATAAATACTGTATTTCCATACTTATATTAAAATCTTGTGTATGCCACAAACCCCTAGCATTACAATGTCTCTACCTTTTAGTAAGTTTGACATCAAACAGAAAGACTCCATGGACTCATGAGGCTTTCATCATTATGTTCTCTAGTTATAGTGAATCATCAGGAACAGGATTCATCATACTAATATTTATCTTATCTATGACTGAACATTATTTGTGTTGTTTTACCCATTGTAAATGTATCATTTTGCTTTCATAATTAGTAGTGGACTGCAGATTGTCATAACCATATATTGATGACAGATGACAAGTTGTGAGCTCTGAAATGCTCATTTTGCACTACTGTTGTACTCCGCTGTTTATTGACCCACTGAGGCACAGGTCACATAAGCCTCTTTTATCAGTTACCATCAATGTGATTTCAAAAAAATTATCTGCTTCTGAACACAAGTTGAATATTTCTAAGCATGGCGACCCATTCTCAATATACCAAAGAAAACCCCAGCAGAGTTGCTGTTACTAATGTCCTCATGCAGCTGGCATGCACTTTCATGTCATATTTACAGGCACAAAATGTTTAATCTTGCCTATTGTCACCATCCACAGACACAAATGGAGTTGGAAGCCTTTCTTTAAACAGTACCGTCTACACATATGATGCTCTTATTGATTGGGCAGTCAGTTAATTAAGACACAAAGATGAACCAAAAGTGTTGCTGCTCATTGTGCATTGTAATGCACGCTATGGAGTGAGATGTGTTAAAAAGGATTTTGCCAACTCCTTCTCTTGTAATTTAACCTGAGAAAACAGAGCATGGTGAAATGATCTGCACTAAAGGCAATCAATACTTTATTTCAAGGCATATCTATTTTATCTGTTTTACTTTTCATCAAATTATATCGTAGTGGGAACTTGTAAAATATGTGGCAAGTGAACTGTAGCCCCAGGTTGCCTCTAATGCTGTAGTTCTGTTATTGACTATAGGGCTATATTTGTGTTTGTTTTTTATTTTTTGCTTGTTTGTATCTTTATGTTTTTCAGAACATCTTGCATGTAAATTTTCAAAAACCATTATTGTAATAGCATATAAAATAAAGTGAAGTAATTTTTGGAAATGTGTCATTCCTCCATTTAAAACCTGCTTACTTACCCTACTTATGATATTGCCAATAGCTTGTCTTTTAAGATGTGATCAAAACAGCTTTTATGATAAAACTACGAAGACAATTCTGACTCATTGAAAATAATAATTTGTTAACATTTCTTTAGTGAAGGGAATTGCTCTAAAGTTCAGTAGATGTGAGTCAGGGAATCTAGCAAGACTCCAGTTAATGATTATATCCGTTAAAATGAAAAATTAAATTGTCACAATTTATCATCCTATAACAAAACATAAGAAAGATTTTAAGACCAACAACTTCTGAACCCCACCTTATTAATCTACACCCTCTTACACCCACCTACCCCCGCTTCCTCATTTGCTATATATTGCCTTTGATTCCTGTATGTCTAATTATTTTTCTATGATAATGAGACCTGGTAGGTGCCAAAGCTTAGGAATAAAAGACTATTTTAGGGTACAAGACTCATTTTCTAGCTACAAATATGCAAACTATATCACAGACCTTCACTTCTATTCATATGTTAAACTATACAAACAGTAAGACAAGAATTTTGAGAGGCCATTTTGGAGACACAAAGGAAGAACTTTGAAGTGAACCTAGAAGAGATACCTATTAAGTCATGCCTGTATCTAAAAATGCCTCTGTGAGTCCGTCAAGAGGGCTGATCTCCCCCGTTAATGTGAGTATAAGGCCATCAAAGATGGTATTAATGTGATTAACGTGTATAATGACTATTGGAAAGTCCTGCTGTAAAAAGAACATGACATTTACCTGGGAAGCATGTGGCCCTTCCAAGGAAGTCAGGAATCAGGGCTTGACAAAAGGCAATGCAGAAGTGTTGTCTTAAGAAGTGGTTCTCGTAATGTAAGAGCCATTTTCCTAGTTCTATAAGATTCATGAATATTTTACTAGACGATAATGCATAATATGGGAGGTTCCTATAACCCCAGCAAATAGAATTGTGTTGGCATTTTCCTGTCATTTTCTAACAGCTTTAAGTGAACAATGTTCTCCAGTTAGTGTCTAGCCTTGCCTTGTGTAAGGTACAGAGGTATGCAGTTTTTTAACTGTGTTCGTGTTCGTGCTTGCGCACGTGACCGTGCCTGGGCACATGTCTATGTGCCAACGGACTACGGGCCTTTTGAGTGTGAAGTAACTCGTAAAATAGCACTTTTATTTAAGTGCTGAACCGTATGCTTAAGGCATACAGAAGAAGAAATTAAGAACCTTTAAGTATAGAAAGAAATAAGGAACGTTTAAGTATAGAAATAACTAAAGTTTCTCAAGAAAAGCTAAGTTTATAGAAGATACATTTTTTCCTTTTTTTTGCCTTTATTCTACGTGTGTAACTATTTTTCTTTTTATTCTTGTGTGGATTATTTTCTTTTAACTTTCACTAAATATTTTCAAAACGAACTTTTGGACTGAGATTTCTTTAGACACGCGTTTTACCCGTGCTTGACCATACCTTATTTCGGCAGCTACACTAATGTCATGGAAGTTAGCCCATGATGTGGAACAAAAACCCACTTCTTGGTAGAAAGTATGGAGCCAAGAGGTTAGTGATGCAAAAAAATGCAAGTGAAGTGGTAGAGCTGACTACGTTACAGTATAAAGATTGTCTTTACATTTTGTGAGGATTTCTCTCTCCTGCCGTGAACATCAGCAGGATCACAAGGAACAGATCGTGACTTCTCATTGTATTCCTTGTGGTGCTTATTGAGTTTTTCTGCATTGTCCCAGCTGTATTCATTTCTGACCTACCAGTGGGAAAGAAAAAAGGAGAACCTCAACCAGTACAGTGAGTCTTGTGCCACCTTTTTGTCACAGGTTCTTCCACACAAGCTACAATACAGAATATTCAATTTAACTTGTGCACTGTTTTTGTATTTCATATGTGAGTTTGTTTTTCTTACTCAAATAAGCAAAAGTCCTTTAATGTCACTGCTATTGAACAGTTAAAACATATTGCACCTGTGAACCCATCACTATGCAAATGACAGTGTAAAGAAAAATTGATGCAGATCATCAAATCATCTGCCACTTGATGGAAAACTTGACAAATATATTAGTAAATCACTTTCGCTTTCAGAACTCATAAGTCACACCTTTTATCATCATTTTTTCTAATGTGATGATGCTATTTTTCACATGTGCTTTTCTTTGCAAGTCTGACAACTGAAACATGGAAAAAAAGAATTTCCATAATGTCACCTCTGTAGAAGTATACTGTTCATGAAACTTAGTGTTTGTGACAAATCAACTATAAAAAGTCTAATTGGGCAAGTGTTTAATTAATTTGCTTTAGCAAGCTGTGGCTCAGAGGACAAATGTCCACTTGTAGCTCTACAGTACGTTGCACCTCTAAAACTATAGCAGTAAGTCTAGTATAGATGAGTGTATCACAACCTGGCTCAGTATATACAATTATTAATCAAAATGGAGATTTGTGAAAGCTGGACAGCTTACTTTTACTGTTGTTACAAAACACATCAGTTTCCTCTGCTAAATTCACTGTGAATAGCCTTTAGCAAAAAGGCAGCTTCTCCTCTTGAGTCTCTAAAGGAGAACTTTAACAGATGTTAAACTACACTGATGAGAAACTCAGAATGAATGACTGGTGAGTGCTGCTCTTTGAACCCACAAAATGATACTAATAATGGTCTCAAAAAGCACAACTGAGCATCTGTGCTGCTTCAGATTAACATCATGATATGGTACTGTGGTGTTATGGGTCCACAGCTCACTGAGCAAAGGCTGTTTTTTTTAAATAAATAATCACCGTACTCGCGGCGGCTTTGTGAGTGGGCGTGGTGGCCATAGCAAGTCACGGGGTGATTTGCGGTGTGGGCGTTTCTCACCGAGTGCACAGGTGAGGAACTGCCCACATCCGTGATTGTTCCCGTGGCTAATGTGCTGTGGCTGCTATGGCCCCTCACTGTATAAAAGAAGCGCGAGTCGGTTGGAAGAGGAGAGAAATGGAAAGAACGAGAGAAAAAAGGAAAAGAAAGGACGGAGGTTACAGGGAGTGAGGAAGCAAGGCGGTGCAAGAGAGAGACAGACACGCGGAACGTGTGGGCGAGCGAATGAACGCTCGTGGGCAGCTGCGAGGAAGCTGGGTGTTAGGCTGACACCCAGGCTTTGGAGTTGAAGTCACTCCCGCTGAGCGATCAGGTAGCGGGAGTGACCAGGGAAAGGCGACTGGCCGTGGAAGGCCGGAAAGGCAGCGGGAGTTGCGAGACTTGGTGTTGCAGTCCTTGGTGTGGGCGTCCTGGGCACCAAGGAGTCCAAGTCTCAGGTCTCGGATGAGTGCCAGACCGAAGCCAGGATCAAGAGGTCTCCAGACCTGTGTTAGAGATATGGAAAAGGGCAGCTGCAGGGAGCGTCTCGCCTGTTGCATGGGCCCGTATGGGAGAAGCAGGTGAGACGCTAATGCTAACGCTAGTTGAAAAGAAGCACTGGGCTTGGCATGATTTTAAAAACTGCTTCCTGTATGAACGTTTTAACCTCGATTTTAAAGGATTGTTTTTTCTATTGTTTTTTTAAACCTTCACATTTGACTTTTAAGGATTATTTATTTATTGAACTTTGAAAAGCACTGCACTTGTTGAACACTTTGTTTTTGTTGATTTGATTTTAATAAAAGCACTTTGCACCTTTTGAACCATCCCCTTGCTCAGTTATTAACTGTCTAGCTCATCTCGGTGACATTATCGACGGTGTTGGGTTCAAGGGCTTCCAAATAGCAGATGGGAGTGTGGAGCCGAACCCGCATCGTCACAGGTACTAGGGACAGGGAAAAAAGTTCTGTTTTTAATAATGAGTGTGATGATGCGGGTCCTCCTCCATGCTCCCTTTCTCTTTTGGGGAGCCTCTTGAACCCAACACCATCAGTAATGTAACCGGATGAGCTGGACAATGAGGACACCAAACAAAGCAAGGGGAAGGTGCAAAGTGCATAGAGTGCTTTTATTAAAAACAACAAACAAAACAGTGTCCATAGTAGTGCAGTGCTCTCAAAGTATTTCAATAAATAATCCATAAAAAAAGGTAAAAAATCCCAAACGTTTAACAAGGCTAAAACGAGATTAAAATCCTGCAGCAAACACTGGGGTCACACCAGCCAAGCACAGTTCGTTCCCAGTCTCTCCAGCTTACCCAAGGCATGTTCAGCAGTCCTCTCACTACCAACCAATTGAGAATGATTGCACCCTCACATGCTGGTGCAACTCGACCCAATTACTTCATCAATTCCCCATGGCTGCATGATCATGCCCATGGAGACAGACACGGCAAAATGGTTTATTTAAAAATTGGCTTCTTTTTTGAAGTTGCGGACTTGCTATACCACAATGGGTTATACAAGTATGTGAATGAATTGTTCACATTCTTTAAACAAGTAATTTCTCCTCCAAAAACTCCCATTGGTCATAATTTCACAAAGAAATGGTAAGTCTAATGAGCTTCCATTGATTAAAGTCTCAAGCAAGTTACTGATTATCTAAAGAGGTTTCAGGGCCAAGAGCCTAAAAGAAGTGGTTTATCATTCAAAAGGCCATCACAGAGTATGACGTAAATAAACAGAGTATCTGACGATGTAGAGGACTTTCCACATAGTAGGGTCTCTTAAAAATTAGCTGTTAATTGGAAAAGCTTTTATTAGCTAGGGCTGCAAACGAGTGCAAATTATGTTAGAGTTTAAAACTAACCTAAATCACAAAAGCTGGCTGTTTCCACAGCCTGAAATCCAAATAGTGTTTTGAATCAGACTCATTTTACGGTAACTCGTGAAACCAACAAGGACAGAGCATAAGACATTTAATAAGTTGTGGAAACCATTCAATAACCAATTCTGTTTGGTTAGAAATAAACAAATTATTTTGTAAGAGACTAAATCTGCTGTGAAACTAGAGAATTGTGTGACTAGTGATACTCACACCATTAGCACATATGTTTTCAACTTAACTGTAACCATTTCTGCAACAAAGAAGCAAGGGAAAATGTTTTCTGATACAGAGCATTCCAGAGATGTTTCTCCACAGGTAGAATCCATTGACCTGTGTGCATATCCACCAGCAAGTCTCTGGAAGGATCCTGGCTAGGATTATCTTGCACAGTTGAAGATGTAAGTGCAGATGTTGTTATCTTTGACCCCAAATTAGTGTAGATAGGTTGTACAGATGACATGAATGTGTGGACAAGCTGTGGATGAAGCAGATGAATGTGCGTGGAGCTGCATGGAAGGAGCCATGAAAGATCAGAGTAGTGACAGAGGAAGAAATCAGCAACTTCAGCCAAATAATAGCCATTAAGATGTAATAATCCTGGCTTTTCACGACAAAAAAAAAACTTTAAACCCCCCCACCACCCCCCCAAAAAAAATATTTTAGTAAGTTTTGCACTTTACGATTGCAAAATTGCAAGCAAAGAAATTTTACGGGCAATTTGGTGAAACTGTATATGGAACAAATCTTGGATGTTTCACTCATCATTAGCTAACAAATAAATGTTTTGCCACAATATGTAACTCAGACCATCAGCATCTTAGTTTTTAACAATGTCATAAATTGGTTTCATTATTTAATTTTTCTCACATCCCCATGAAGTGATTCGAACAATCTACACACCTTTTGGGGGGTTTTGATACCCAAGGAATTTAATTTCGATCTATATTTTATAATTCAAGATGTCCTGAGAAAGTTTATTATTTTTAACGTTATGTTGCAGTGCCATTTTGTTTTTCTTGTGGGTGTTGCCATTTTGGCAATAGCATTGATGGTTGCCATTAAAATGTGTCCCAGACTTTCCCACTGGTTGCACTGAGTGTGATGTCATCAATGCAACCATATAAAGACTGGCGCATATGTTACATTCTATCTGAGATTGGATAACATTGTGTTATTTCTAATGAGCATTTCATTGATACATCTCTGGTTAAAATGACTTATTTTTCTGATTTATTGATGTCAGTTCTTGTTTATCCCCTTGGTGTGATGAAAGATAGGCTTGATTCTTGGTTTATGATCCTTGCACGGCTCTGCTTAGACAGAGCACAACAATGTTTGCTTCAGATTCTAATAACCCATTTTGGGAGAAAGTGATTTCTTGCTTCTGTTTCAAAATGCACTTCTCCTCCAATAACATTCAAATTAATACAAGGTAACTTTAAAAATAATCTAAATACAAGAAAAAAAAAGAATGGAACACCATGAGTGCAGCATTCCTACTGGTCAAACAAATCACCTCAGGCGCTTTGAAAGAATTTTAATAGAATTTTAATTACTGGGGTTGTGTTTGTGAGATTCAGCTACGGTACATTTAGCATTAAAACTTAAAGGGAAGACATCATCCACTAGTGGGTAACAGTGGAGATAAACACAAACTGGTTGACAGTGATGTCCATGCATTGATTTGAGATGAAAGAGAAACAAACACCTCTGAAATATTGATTGAATATTTCAGTCAAAGGTAAAGCATGAAATTTCATTAAGAACTCTCTACAGTGAAATTCCAAATGAGGTCCTCCTTAATAAACCTAAAAAATGCACTTTAGTGGGTAAATTGGTGCAAAGAACATGAGCAGTGGTGTACTGAGTAGTAGAAAAAAAGCTTTTACGATACTTTCAACAAGTAAATGAAGACATTAAGTAGATGATGATATACACCAAAAGTGGTCTGCAGGACAGAAATCTTGCTTCCCATAGTCAACAGTCCTGCACACTGTTAGCACTGCTGCTTGACAGATCTGGCATCATGGTTACCAATTGCACAACCAAACATTGTCTGTACGGAGTGTGCACATTCTTTCCTCATATACATGGTGTGAAATAAAGGTTCAAAAGAGATAAAAAAAGGTGAAGCTCTAAAGGATAAAAGATATTTAATTAAGGTTTCTGATGGTCTGTGATGATTCCAGCAGCCTGGCACAACTTGCACCCGAAACCGTTGATAACATGATTTGGATGATGAGGACGCATACAGTCAAGAGTAAGGTGCAAAGTGCTTTGGTGTCTTTATCATCAAAAAACAAATAGTATTCCAAACAAAAGTGTAGTGCAGATCTTTAAAGTAAATAAACATAAAGAATACATGATAAAAAAATACTGTCTTCCATGAAGGTTAAATAATCTGATAAACATTAAAAGGAAGAGGTTAAGACACAGTCAAGATCTTCTCTTTCAAAACCAGCCTGAACTTCAGTGTGACCATTTAAACTAAGTTGCTACTGTTCAATTAACTAGGTCTGCTAGACCACTGACAGATGCAGACCACCTTCACACTGGTGTCCGGTCCAGAAACCTCATTTGATCACCACTGGGCCACCCCAGACCTGGTTTGTATCTTCACCAAAATCCCTTGATGTCTTTGATGATCCTACTCCCGTTTCCCACCACCATCTCTTGACATCTTCAGGAGCCCTTTTAGAGCCGTTGGTTGCTTCTGCTCCTGGAGTACTTAGCAGAACACCATCTGCTCACTGTTTCCGAGGCTGTACTCAACCACTAGTCTCCACACGTTCACGCCCACACTGGCTTTGACTCTTTGATTTTATGTCTCTTAAACCTTTCCTTTAACCTCCATCTCTCTTTCTCGTTCTTTCTTCCTTTTTCCCCCTGTCTCAGTCAGACTCTCCTTTTTACTTTTGTGGGTGTGGTGTCTGAATTACACCCTAAGGGGACTTAACCAGGAAATTGGAAACAGCCGTGTTCTCATGTGCAAGTGCGATTAGCCCCAATTCTCCCAATAAACATCCCAGGACAGCATGAAGACACATCCCCACAGAGCTGAAACCCGACCATATTTTTTTAAAAGCACAGACCACAGACCCAAATGCATTTTATCACAAGATTGCAGGTGAAGGAGCTGATGGATGCAAAAACATATGTCTCTGCTTAATACAGTGAATCAACAAGGTAGCTTTTGGGCAACCCGAAGCTATATATGCAGTCCTTTTTATTCTGCCGTTCCTACAAATATGCATAGGCTGGAGATAAGGTCAGACTGGAGCTACTAGTCACATAACTCACGATACCCCCTCTTACGTACTGAAGGGCCATTTTAAAGTGGATTTATTCCAGGTACTACAGTTTTCCTCCAACATCAAGTACGAGTCATCTTTGTGAAGGACAGATGCCCTCTGTAGGGCTGTTTCGTGACTTGCTCCCAGTGTTGTCAGGATAGTATCTGACCCTCCAGCAACTCTAAATGGTATTAAGTTAATCTGAGAAAATTGTGCTATGTTGTGTTTTACATCCACTGTTCCCATTAGAGGACAAGGTAAACAGCATTAAATATAAAACAGTTCTGAGTGATCATGCTTATGCTGTGGTTACCTGATCTGTTCTGGTGTCAGTGGAATCTAATAGATTGGTATGGCCCAATTCCACAGACAACAAATAATCAATAAATATCTTAAAAAGAATGGCAGTGATATTAATCATTAGTCATAAGTGAAGCAGGTAACATTCAAATGCTACAGAGTTTTGCCAAAATCATAGGTGATTTTGCAATTGTTAAATATGAAACTGTCTGAAATTTTTTTTTGCAGTTTTAAAATATTTTTTAGGTTGGAAAACAAGGTATATTGCTTTCTAAAGCCTCATTCGAACATCCATGTTTACCTGTGTTCTTTTCTGCAGCTGTGTAATGCATGCAAACTGTACTACACTGGCAAAATCGATCCTGTTTAGGCCTCTTGTTCACATCACCATGGAGGATTGCAGTACAGTTTTAAAAAATGACAGACTTTATATTTCCCACACAAAGACACACTAAAATGCACCATTGTTCACAATACTGTGTTTTTGCCATAGGATAACTCATAATAAGGAAGGTCACCACTGCCAAATCCCTAAACCTCCCCACCTTCCCTCCAACATTATCTAGTGACTGTCATATCCTGGTTAAGGAAATACACACTTCTGGGGCCTCATGTATATACGGTGCGTACACACAGAAATGTTGCGTACGAACGTTTCCACATTCAAATGGCGATGTATAAAACCTAAACTTGGCGTAAAGCCACACACATTTCCACGGTACCTCATACCCTGTCATACGCAAGTTCTACACTCGGTTTTGCAGACTGGCGGCACCCAGCATCAAAGCAGTGCTACTGTTCCTGTGTGGTTACCCTTTCTTTCTTAGAACCACTTTCCTGACGCGGCTTTATAAATACACTGAAACTAACCACATATTGTTTATTAGTGTAATGCATCTGATTGTAATTAACCTGTAACAATATAATGGTCCAGGGAATAGCCATAGTATTCCAAATACCACAACTGCTTTAGCGTTGTTACTGTCACTGCACCCTCTTTTTCTTCTTTCAGCTGCTCCTGTTAGGGTTTGCCACAGCGGATCATCTTTTTCTATATTACTCTCACTGCACCACTCGGAGTATTTATATCACTGTATCTGAGTGGGGAATCACAGCAGCAGCTTATCAGAAAGAGAATTATCGGGGTACAGCAACAAGCACACGCTGCCTCAGCCATGGCAAAACGCCTCAGAGACTTTCCTGTACGGACCTCGCGGTTCAGAAACAGTTTCATCCCAAGAACTTTAAACACGGTCAATCAGTCCATCAAGTGCTCCTTGTAGAACTGTTTGTACTTATAAGTACAATCACCTCACTGTAAACTTGCTCTACCGTTATAATATTGCACAACCTACCATTTTATAAAGCACGTATTTACATATGATGAGGATATCATTTTTAAGATGAAATGCAGCAAAATATGTTGATTATATTATACAGATAAAACTTTAACTTCATTTAAATAGTCTGTATTGTTAATAATTAAACATGTGAGGACATGGTGCCGCAGCGCTAACTAGTTCACAGATTGATCCTACCTCGTGCTGTATTCTTGCTGGGCTGGCGTGACACTGGAAGGATAGAATAATTAAACACGTACTACAAAGATATTTCAATGTTCCTTAAAAGTTTTGAAGAATCGTCGTTGTAAGCTTACAGATGGCTTAATGTCTGTTACAGAGCTGCTTGTGTGGCAATTGGGTATTTGGAGAAAGAAAAGTAAGGACAGGAATTGGAGGTTAGTACGTTTGAAAGAGACAGTATTGCTGCAATAATTTCATTGAAGGTCATGCACAATCACTGCGCCTCCGTGTTCCCATGTTTAATAACATGCTTTTATTCCTATCATCTTGAAAAAGATATCACATATACATCTCAGTATTTTAATTATTCAGAGAGCTGTAATATCATGAATGTAATGGATTCTGTGTCTTGTCGGAGAAAGAGAAAGCGCGGAAGCATGTAGTAATTCACACATATAGAGCACATAGAAGATCAAATACAAAACAAAGCATTTAACGTGCTACTTTAGTTACGATGGGATTTGAGAAACTAGTAAATTAAAATATTTTAAGATGAAGTTTATGATGTTCTACTTTAATGACAAAATAAACTACATGATTAAAGTGGAAATTTCGAGATTAAAGTTGACATTTTGTGCTTTTTCCCCACTGTGTGCCTATTTTTTTTTCTCTGTACCCTAATAAGCTTTCATATGACACTCAGACAGTGGGCTAAGACTCGCCTTTTCACAGCGAATTTGATATGTGACAACTTCTTTTTTATTTCGGGCACTGTGTGACTTTGTGAACTTGAGCTTTTGAGTTTCTCCGACACTCCGTCACTTGATCAACTTCCTTTTGTTGATTATACCACTGTTTAAACCAACAAATAGTACGTTTTTCCTTGCCTCCACTTGGTATTCTCTGAAATTCTTATATTTTCCCCCGTGTTTTTCCCATTGTCTTTTCCCAGAAGGTTGAGCTTAAGGGCTATTTATATTGATTTGCATATTCAAAGATGCGTAATTCTGGGAGGATTTCGGGCGGGACAGCAGGCATGTGCGTGAGCATTACTTTTCACGCTGATCGGAATTTATGTAGCGGAAGAACATGGAAGTTTGCATACACACAGATTCCTGCATCTGGATTTTTCTGTGCTTACGGACATTCCCGCTTTTGTGTTTACACCTTGTTATAGTCTGAGTTCTACGCACGGCGTTATACATGAGGCCCCTGGTGATTTTTCTTTTTTACACTAGAGATGTATATCATTCTAAGTTAGAGGAATACTCATGTGTTAATTAATGCATGAAAATGCTTCCAGATGGAGACTAAACGACTTTCTTCTTGTGTGAAAGGTATGAATTTCACTGGAAGCAAAATGCAATTTATTTAAGAATTTTTTTGTAATGCAAAACCCTGAGAATTCAAGCTCATGGGAATTGTTTTGTTCATTGCTATTGATCATACATGGCCATCTTAGTCACCAGTGACCACTTGGAAGGTGATTCTTAGGTAACACCTGTGACATTCCTACCCCATAATTCTTTTTGTCACACCTCTCTCCAATGCACTTCCATAACCCAAAGAGGTATTTTCAGATAAATTAAATGGGTGTTTCCTTTATTTTTTCAGCTACCTGTAGGGGTTTCCATATGATGAATTTGGTCAGGAGAGCCTTTCCTTTCTATCTTACAAGCAATCCCCTGTCTCCCTATGTATTCTTTCAGACAAACCAGATAAGTCAGAAATCTTGCTGTTTTCACCAATGTAAAACTCACTCAGATAGACAGACAGACAGACAAATAGATAGATAGATAGATAGATAGATAGATAGATAGATAGATAGATAGATAGATAGATAGATAGATAGATAGATAGATAGATAGA
>JANRMT010062796.1:18749717-18778088 GCA_026402145.1 Polypterus bichir lapradei
ATAGATAGATAGATAGATAGATAGATAGATAGATAGATAGATAGATACTTTATTAATCCCAAGGGGAAATTCACATACTCCAGCAGCAGCATACTGATAAAGAACAATATTAAATTAAAGAGTGATAAAAATTCAGGTAAAACAGACAATAACTTTGTATAATGTTAACGTTTACCCCCCGGGTGGAATTGAATAGTTGCATAGTGTTGGGGAGGAACGATCTCCTCAGTCTGTTAGTGGAGCAGGACAGTGACAGCAGTCTGTCACTGAAGCTGCTCCTCTGTCTGGAGATGATCCTGTTCAGTGGATGCAGTGGATTTTCCATTATTGACAGGAGCCTGCTCAGCGCCCGTCGCTCTGCCACGGATGTCAAACTGTCCAGCTCCATGCCTACAATAGAGCCTGCCTTCCTCACCAGTTTGTCCAGGCGTGAGGCATCCTTCTTCTTTATGCTGCCTCCCCAGCACACCACTGCGTAGAAGAGGGCACTTGCCACAACCGTCTGATAGAACATCTGCAGCATCTTATTGCAGATGTTGAAGGACGCCAACCTTCTAAGAAAGTATAGTCGGCTCTGTCCTCTCATGCACAGAGCATCAGTATTGGCAGTCCAGTCCAATTTATCATCCAGCTGCACTCCCAGGTATTTATAGGTCTGCAATCTCTGTACACAGTCACTTCTGATAATCACAGGGTCCAGGAGGGTCCTGGGTCTCCAAAAATCCACCACCAGCTTCCTTGGTTTTGCTAGTGTTCAGGTGTAAGTGGTTTGAGTTGCACCATTTAACAATGTTTTTGATTAGATTCCTATACTCCTCCTCCTAGCCCACAATAGCAGTGTCGTCAGTGAACTTTTGCACGTGGTAGGACACTGAGTTGTATTGGAAGTCCGATGTATATAGGCTGAACAGGACCGGAGAAAGTATAGTCCCCTGCGGCGCTCCTGTGTTGCTGACCACAATATCAGACCTTCAGTTCCCGAGATCCACATACTGAGGTCTGTCTGTAAGATAGTCCACGATCCATGCCACCAGGTATGAATCTACTCCCATCTCTGTCAGCTTATCCCTAAGGAGCAGAGGTTGGATGGTGTTGAAGGTGCTAGAGAAGTCCAGAAACATAATTCTTACAGCACCACTGCCTCTGTCCAAGTGAGAGAGGGATCAGTGTAACATATAGATGATGGCATCCTCCACTCCCACCTTCTCCTGGTATGTGAACTGCAGAGGGTCGAGGGTGTGGCAGAATTGTGGCCTCAGGTGGTGAAGCAGCAGCCGCTCCATGGTCTTCATCACATGTGATGTCATAGTGACAGGCCGGAAGTTGTTCAGCTCACTAGGACGTGATACCTTTGGGACTGGGGTGATGCAAGATGTTTTCCAAAGCCTCGGGACTCTCCCTTGTTCCAGGCTCAGGTTGAAGATGTGCTGTAGAGGACTCCCCAGCTCCAGCGCACAGGCCTTCAGCAGTTGTGACGATACTCCATCTGGACCCACTGCTTTGCTGGCACAAAGTCTCCTCAGCTCTCTGCTTACCTGGGCTGCTATAATTGTGGGTGGGGGGAAACTCTCTCCTATGCTGGTATAAGCAGAAGGATGGGTGGAGGGTGCAGTACTCTGAGGTGAGAGTGGGTTAGGGTGGTCAAACCTGTTAAAGAAGTTGTTCATCTGGTTTGCTCTCTCTACATCTCTCTCTCGATGGTGGCACCCCACTTCGAGCTGCAGCCAGTGATGATCTTCATCCCATCCAACACTTCCTTCATGCTGTTATTCTGCCACTTCTGCTCCAGTTTTCTCCTGTACTGCTCCTTCACCGCCCTGAGCTGGACTCGGAATTCCTTCTGCACGCGCTTGAGCTCATGCTGATCACTGCCTTTAAAAGCCCTTTTCTTCTGGTTCAAAAGGTCCTTGATGTCACTTGTAATCCATGGCTTGTTGTTAGTATAATAGCAGCATACTGTACTTACTGGAACTACAATGTCCATACAGAAGTTGATGTAGTCAGTAGTATAGTCAACAACCTCCTCAATGTTCTCACTATATGATCCCTGCAGGATATCCCAGTCCGTAGTTCCAAAACAGTCTCTCAGAGCCTGCTCTGCCTCAGGGGACCACTTCCTGAATGAGCGTGTGGTTGTAGGTAGCTCCCTCACTCTTGGTTTGTAGTGAGGCTGAAGCAGAACCCGGTTATGATCTGCTTTCCCAAGCACAGGCAGCGGGGTGGCGCTGCATGCGTCTTTAACATTTGCATACAGTAGGTCGATAGTCCTATTTCAAAGGTGTTACAATCCACATATTGGGAGAAGGCAGGTAATGTTTTGTCCAGCGTCACATGGTTTAAATCTCCAATGATTAGCACAAGCGCCTCAATGTGCTGTGTTTGTAATTTAGCAACAGCGGAATGGATGATGTCACCTGCTATCTCCATGTCCGCCCGAGGAGGGATGTAAACAATAACAACAATGACGTTTCCAAACTCTCTGGGCAAGTAATAGGGACGCAGACTTACGGCCAACAGTTCGATGTCTATGCAGCAAGTGGAGATTTTGACGTTTACATGTCCAGAGTTGCACCACCTTGTATTCACATAGAGAGCGAGTCCTCCTCCTTTCCGCTTCCCGCAGGTATTTGCGTCTCTGTCCGCTCTAACTGTTCTAAACCCGGGTAGCTCCACATTAGCATCTGGGATGGTAGCTGTTAGACATGTTTTACAAAAACACAACAAACTGCATTCTCTGTAGGTCCTGACATTTTTCACCAGCGTGTCCATCATCGATCTTATTTGGTAGTGAGTTCACATTTCCTAGGATCACAGAAGGCACCAAAGGTTTGTAGAGCCACTTTCTCGCAAGCCACTTCGCCTTTAGCTTAGCTCCGGCTCTGCTGCCACGATACCGCCTTCTTACCTCTATATATAAAATCTATATGGATTCAGCCAAAATAAAATTCACAGCATTCACATTAAAAACAGGGGGTTCGTTGTGCAGCTGTTGTTCTGGTTTTTCTATAATCAGATTCAAAAAGTGTAATTATTTTCAGGAGCTGGGTATCCTCTTGAACTTCTTTTTCAAAGGGACCCACCAACGCCATGCAATTTGATTGTCCTATTTTAAAATAAATATCTATAGTACATCCAAAATAATGCTGCAGTTCAACATAGCCACCTGCATGCTAGAGATTCTGCAAAACAAGAGACACGTTTTTGAGAATTTACAGTTTGTCTTTTATACAGTGGTGATGAACACCTAAGAAGCTCTTATTAGCTGAAGCACACAGTCACAAAGTAGGGAATCCTTCAGACCCCCCCCCCCCCCATCCTCTCCCACCCTGCTTTGACTTCAATTACTTGGCATTTGTGACCATTACAAACTTTATACAAGAGGGCCTTAAATAGAAGGCAAAAGGTAGCAAAGAGCAGCAGTGTGTTTGTTTTCTTTGCCACTGTTAAATGGTCTAGCCTTCTCAGGCTCATACATATGCATGTGCTTCATGCTGGAGTGTAAAGGCAACAGCACAGGATACATAAAAGGTAATAAGCAGAAAATTAAATTATGTCGCCCCCGAAAATCTGCACTTCACATTCAAGAATTATTCTTCCAGTCTGCTGTACCGTGGCTATAGGCCAAAGTTTTCGCTGAGAGAAAGGCACCTTCTACATCTGCACAGCCTAACACATGTTGCACTCATTACCTTAATGAGCATGGAGACGAGCGTGGAGTGATGCTGCGCACCTCTCTTTCGAATGGCCATCCCAATTCCATTGAGCTGCTTAACAAAATTGACAGCTTTTTCTTCTAAGATTTCATTTTAGGAATAACAATGAGGGATGCAAAGCAACTGCAATTAAAGCAACAGCATACAGCATCGTGTAATGATGTGCAAAATATTCTTTTATTGCCAGAAACCTCAACAAAGGGCTAGCCCTTGCCATTGGCTATATAAACTGTACTTTACACTGTGTGGTCTATGGTAGTGGGGCCTGCCTGTGGGCATTGGTAATTTATGTGGGTGCATCTCTTTGGCACTGCTGCATGAATGTACCAGCCTGTGGTATAGGTGACCCAGAACGGCAGGGTGTCGCCTAAGGTATTGTCTAGGGTGATCACTGTGCTTGAGGGGGCCCCTCTCAGCATCTGCGCTGGTACAATGACTACAGTCTCTAAACAGCACTTTACTATGAGAACCATTTAGTAAAAGAACAAATATGGATTTTAAATTATATATACATGAAAATTAAAGAAAATTAGAAGACAATAATGAAACTTTCAGGTATTGACTTTCCTGTTGTAAAAGAATCAGTCTCAACACACGAAAAAAGGTTTGGGGCAGCCACCCGTATTTTGTCCCTGGCTGCAGCTGGGTAATAGTAAGATAAGCAATGTTGCTCAGTTGAGTTCCCAGATTGAACTGTCTGGATAGTGAAATGATGGCGGCTTTAAAAGCCAAAATCGGAAGTGACATCATCTGTGTCGGGAACCGAAAGTGGCGTCGTTCATGATGCCAGAAGTGGCGTCATTTATGCCACAGGAAACCGGAAGTGGCATCGTTTGTAGTGCCTGAACCGGAAGTGATGTCTTTCGTGTTGGCGGAACCGTGTGGTATAGCGGATCCACGTCTCCGAAGAAATGGTCACTTTTTAAATAAATAATCACCAGTGTGGTAGTGTGGCCGTAGCGGTTCCTTGACGGTACAGTTATCCCTCCTCCATCGCGGGGGTTGCGTTCCAGACCCCCCCGCGATAGGTGAAAATCCGCGAAGTAGAAACCATATGTTTGTATGGTTATTTTTATATATTTTAAGCCCTTATAAACTCTCCCACACTGTTAACATTATTAGAGCCCTCTAGACATGAAATAACACCCTTTAGTCAAAAGTTTAAACTGTGCTCCATGACAAGACAGAGATGACAGTTCTTTCTCACAATTAAAAGAATGCAAATATATCTTTTCTTCAAATGAGTCTGCATCAGGAGCAGAGAATTTAAGAGAGAGAGCGCGCGCTCGCAAAGAAAAGCAAACAATCAAAAAATCAATACGTGTGCTTTTAAGTAAAGCGGCACTTTTCAGAGGAGCGTCAGTATCTTCTAAGCAAACAGCCTATGTTGAAACAGCCCCTCTGCTCAAATCTCCTCCGTCAGGCGCAGAGAACGTCAGAGAGAGAGCGCGAGATTAAAGCAAACAATCAAAAAATCAATACGTGTGCTTTTGTGCTTTTAAATATGCCGAGATAAAGCGGCATTTTTTAGAGGAGCGTCAGTATCTTTTAAGCAAACAGCTTCTGTGCAAACCGCACCTCTGCTCATACTCCCTCTGTCAGGCGCAGAGAATGTCAGAGAGGGTGAGATAGAGGCAGAGACAAGCAAACAAACACCGCGCGGGATGCATATCTTATAGCATTCAGGAGTTTTAGTTAATATGTAATACATGCTCTGATTGGGTAGCTTCTAAGCCATCTGCCAATAGCGTCCCTTGTATGAAATCAACTGGGCAAACAAACTGAGGAAGCATGTACCATAAATTAAAAGACCCATTGTCCGCAGAAATCCGCGAACCAGCGAAAAATCCGTGATATATATTTAGATATGCTTACATTTAAAATCCGCGATAGAGTGAAGCCGCGAAAGTCGAAGCGCGATATAGCGAGGGATTACTGTACTTGAGGTGGACATTTCCTCGCTTAAGTACACAGGTGAGGAATCGTATGCATCCATAATTCAAGCCGGGAGCTGCTAATCGCCACACCTGAGCCACGTCCCCAAGATAAATAGGAGAAGCGTGAGGCGGAAAAGGATAAAAAACAGAAAAAAAAAAAAGACAGAAGATGAAAAGAAATTAAGAGGCAGAGAGCGAGAGAGCAGCATTTGGGGAAAGAGAGTTCGATGAGCCAGCCAGCTGAGAAAGAAAAAGATCAGCACGGTCAGGAGTCCCAGATGGAGCGAGTGATCGGCACTCGTGGGACAGGATTGTGCCCTCTGTTATTAGAAGAATGGGAAAAGTCTGCCCTAGGGATCTGAGGGACAACTTTGACTGTGAGAAGGAAGACGGGAGGACAACCGACCCCAAGCGGTCAGGCAGATGCTGGCTGAGGCAGCCTGAACAGAGGTCAGTAGTATGAGGACCGTTGCAGCTGAAGTCTCTCCCACTGAGCATACATTGAAAGAGCTGGAGAGACTGGGAAGGAACAGAGTTTGGCTGGAGTGACCCCAATGTTGTCAGCAGGATTTTAATCTCGTTTTTAGCCTTGTTTTAAATGTCTGGGATTTTTACCTGTTTTTATGGATTATTTATTTAATAATGTTCTGAACACTGCACTATTTATTTGAACACTTTTGTTTTTGGTTTTGACATTTTAAATTAAAGCACTTTTGTACCATCCCCTTGTTTCATTGTGGCCTCACTGTCCAGCTCATCCAGTTACATTACCAATGGTGTCGGGTTCAAGAGCTCCCCAGAAGCCAGATGAGAGCGAGGAGCAGAACCCACATCATCACAAACCGGAAGTGATGTCGTTGATGGTGCGTCTGGTCAGTTTTCCCATCCGTATCTGGCCTGCAGAGAAAGCAGAAGTAGGATTAGTGCACCCTGCCACCCCCTGGAATGGTGGGTAATTACCTCCACTTGGTCCACTCAGCTTCCTCCTACTCACACATGTGTGACACTGTACAAATCTATCATAGATAACTGATTGTACAAACTCACTTTATTTTTGCTGTCTATCTGCAAGTAGGTTGAACCTTTTTTTTTTTTTATTAAATAGAGTTTGTGAGTTTTTGTGAACAGAATGGCGAACCACCCAGTTACTGCCTTGTGTCTAACGGTGCTGGAATAGCTCACTGAAACCCAAAAGTAGATTATATAGGCTTGAGCTTATGTTAAATTTGGGTTACCCAAACAGCTATACTTTGGTTATTTTCACTCCCTCTGCCCAAAGAAATATCACAGAGCGTTATTCAACAATGGTGTAATCCTGCAGCAGAGCATCCATGTTCATTTTACCTTTGATTCAGGTTAAGGGCAGGATGCTGTGCTGTGTGCATTCGAACTACCCATAAGGCACTGCAAACATGTAGTATTGTGTCAGGTTCTATCTGTTGTGATTACTGCATACTTTTCAAATTGTCTTTACTTTTTGATTTACCCTCTGTGAACCACCAGGGGGCGTACATCTTCCCAAACACCAGACACAACAGACACAGAGCACAAGTCCAGCACACAACACACGTTTATTAAGAGTGGGAAATGCTTTTCTCTCGTTTCCCACCACTCCAGCACAGCACAAACAAGAACCAATACACCAAATACACAGTCCCTTTCTTCTCTCTCTATGTCTTCTGTCTCCACTCCTCCTTCAAGCTTTGTCCACTTCCACCCGACTCTGGGCCAGAATGAAGGTGGGTGGCTCCTTTCATTCTGTACCTAGGAGTGCTACAGGTGGCTCGTTAGCAAGGTCTGGACTCTCTCCCAGGTGAGGTGAAAACCCAGCAGAGCAGGGTTCTGCCATCTCTGCAGCTCCCCCTAGCGTCCCCCATGGAACCCAACAGGGCTGCATCAAACTCCAGCTCCCATCATGCTCTGTGGGAATCCATGGTGCCACAGCCCCCCAGGGGGGCTATGCCTGGTGGATGCTGTTTCTTCTGGTCCTTCCATCCAGCTGGCATCTCGGCCAGGTAATAGCAGTGGCCAGCCATTACACCTTGTATAAATATAAAGGTGTTGTATAATAATTATATTATTATTATGTTACATTACGGTATGCGTGTGTATGAATGACTGTTCCCTGCTGTTGACTGGATTCCAATCCAGTGCTGGTCTTGACATATACCCAAAGCCTTCTGGACAAGCATCATCTCCTCATGACTGTAATGGAAAAATTAAATATACAATATTGTCAAAAGTATGTGGATACCCCTCTAAATGATTGATTTCAGGTGTTTGTTAACAGGTGCATAAAGTCAAGCACATAGCCATGCAATCTCCATTGACAAATATTATATAACAGTCAAATGAGTCTCACAGAAGAGCTTGGTGACTTTATTCTGTCATAGGATTTCACCTTTGTCACAAGTCAGTACATTGAATTTCTGCTCTTCTAGATCTGCCCTGTTCAGTTTTAAGTACTATTATTATGAAGTGGAAGTGTCTAAGACAATTGACAACCTAGCCATGAAGTGTTAGACCACACAAAAATACTGCTGATTGCTGATGTACACAGCATGTAAAACTGTTCAGCAATGTTGCATTACTTACATCAGAGTTTAAAACTGTCTGGAAGTAACATTGACATAAGAACTGCACATCCTGAGCTTCATGAAATGGGCTTCCGTGGCTAAGTAGATTCATGCAAACCTAAGATTATTACACGTAAGGTCTAGCGTCAGCTGGGGTGGTGTAAAGCATGCCGACTTTGGAAACCCAGAAACGTGTGCTCTAGTTGGATGAATCATGCCTCACTATCTGGCAGTGTGAAGGATGATTATGGGTTTGGTGGCTTCCTGTAAAACACTACAATCTGGACTGCACAAGTTAAGTTTGGAGGAGGGGGCTGTTTTTCAGGGTTTGGGCTAAATCCCTCGGTTCCAATGAAGGGTCCTGCTAATGGTGCAGCATACAAAGACATTTTAGATAATTATGGTCTTCCCAACTTTGTGGTAACACTTTAAGGAAGGCCCTTTTCTGTTTTAGCATGACTGTGCCTCTGCGTCCAAAGTCTAACCTCACACCACCTCACCCCTATTGATCTCCTTTGAGATGAATTGTAATGTAAATTGTGAGCAAGGCCTTCTTGTCCAGCATCAGTCAGTACCTGACCTAACAAATGCTCTTTTGGCTGAATGGCCTCAAATTCCCACAGTCACGTACCAAAATATTGTGAAAAGCCTTCCCAGAAGAGGGATGGTTGTTATTGATGAAAAAACAGGGGACAGCTTCATATTAATGCCCATGGTTTTACATTGGGATGTCCAACAAGTCCATCATAGTTGTGACGATCAGGTGTCCACAAAGTTATGGTCATATTATGGGTATCACCATTTACTGTTTAATAAAAAAAAAAAAAAAACTATCAGGTCAAAGTTACATTTACAATTGTAGGCAGTCATGAAGTTCAATTAATATTCAATGCAGCACCGTGGTCTGTGTATTCAATAAGCTTAGCACTCAAATAACCTGCTTATGTTATTCTTTCATGTAGCATTTCTCTGTATTATTATTATGCCACATTTCTTGCTTTTCCTTTTTATTATACATTCTTTGGTTTTCATTATTATGCTAAGAAAAAAATATTTCTTGGATTCTGCCAGGAGAAACACTGATAAGGACATTTGTTCCCTGAGATTTTCTAGCATGTCATGCAGGAATTTCAGCGAAGCAAGTTGGCAGACGCTGATTGGTTTATTGTACCAAAACAGTATTATCTTAAACTCATGAAAAACTGTTACCGCACATAAGCAGCTCAAAAAACAAACCTGAAACTGAAGGGAAACTATAAATCTAAACGTTCAGGCTCCCTGCTGTCTCTGACCCACCATCCTGCTTGCTGTATCTTCTTTCACACATCCTCCTATCTCAATGTGGATCATATCGCATCTTCTTGTCCTGGGCTTCCTCAATCCTCCTCTTGGGGAAATAGCCCAGACAGGCTCGACCTGTAGCCACATTCCCCACAATAACTCCTTCTACCTCAGCCAAGACTCTAAAGTGCCTTGGCTGCTCTCCACTTCCTGTCTGTTCTGACCTCAATGCTGTCTAATGACACATTTGGGTCTCTCGAGTATCTTTACTGCAGTGCCTCTTTTGACCGAAACACAATAACCTCCTCTGTCAGGCCACCGAATTGGGAGTCGCAAGAGATTAAGATGGAAAGAAGAATGGAAGAACAGAAATGGAAGGAGAATGCTTTTTGGACATTTTGGATTCTGTGGCAAATTAATTTATTTTACAGTCATTGTCCTCTTCAACATTTTACCATTAAAATCAGAGTGGTTTTCCTCATGACTTCAATGTCAAGTGCATTTTAGAAATTCATGGTGTCCCTGTCAAAGACCACTTTGGCCACTATTGTCAGCAATCCCTCACACGAATTACAAATGCACTGTAATTTAGCCATGCCTGTTTTCAAAGGTGATAAAACTGACTAGAGACATTGTATAGTAGTACAATGACTTGGTAGTCTAAGCAGGCTCTGGGAATTCATTGCACAAAGGCAGTCCAGAAAGAAACAAAGAATTATAATATTGACGCCTAAGGCAGAAATGTAGTAATAATATAAATTTATGTAACTAGGCAGCATTGAGAGTCGAGTCAATTACCTTACTCACCATAGTGTGAACAAGTCTCTGTCTATCTTTATTTTCCTGAATAACTAGAGGAGTTTACCCAAATTCCAAACAATTCCCATTAAACATATCTGTTCTTTTCTAAATCTGTTGTAAGCCATGAGATTGTATTAACAAAGGTACAGATAATTATTGACAAAAGACTATAATTTATTTGAGCTGACCTAGGGACAAAAATTAAATTTAAACTATCTGCCTCAGCCAAAAGAAAACAAAGTACAATTGTTTGACAGAATTTTTCAACATGATAGAGACTTGCAGTAATATATTAATTAAAAGAGCTTCAGGCTTAGACCCTTCAAGTAAGAAGAAAACAATTTTACCTTATATGATAATAATGCTACCAATATATCACAAGCTTCAGACAGATTCTGAGCTCATTGCAAAATTTCAGAGCTGATTAGTCATCTTGCAATCTCTTCAGGGTGAAAGACGTTGTCTTGTGTGAAGTACTGAAACGACTGTACTTCACACTCAATACTTTTCACAATAATGTAATACTGCATTTCATTGTCTTCAGCATACAGTATATATTCCTACTTATAATATGACTTTAGTCTGCTGCCCCAGCCCCATTAAGGATACCAGTAATGAATTACTAACACCTTTCTGTTGGTTTAATTGATTTGCACAGCATCTTCATAGGCCGCTTGTTCTGCAGGGCCTTCAGCATAATCTGGCAGAAAGTCAGTTCTTAAAAAAAAAAGAAATAGGGAGTATATGGCCTGAAATCCAAGACACATACTATATGTTGAAATATTTCCTAAATGATGTGACCTCAATTCATGCTTATGCATCTAAAATGTCTTCTACTAATATGTTTCTTGTAATAGGTAAACATATACCATTTTTACATTAGGTGCATAATTATATTTGATTACCGTATTTTATGTAACCTATATACAGTGCTTCCAGAAAGTATTAACAGCGCATCACTTTTTCCACATTTTGTTATATTATAGCTTTATTCCAAAATGGATTAAATTCATTTTTTTCCTCAGAATTCTACACACAACACCCCATAATGATAATGTGAAGGAAATTTACTTGAGGTTTTTGAAAATTTATTAAAAATAAAAAAACTGAGAAATCACATGTACATAAGTATTCACAGCCTTTGCTCAATACTTTATCGATGCACCTTTGGCAGCAATTACAGCCTCAAGTCTTTTTGAATATGATGCCACAAGCTTGGCACACCTATCCTTGGCCAGTTTCACCCATTCCTCTTTGTAGCACCTCCTCAAGCTCCATCAGGTTGGATGGGAAGCATCGGTGCACAGCCATTTTAAGATCTCTCCAGAGATGTTCAATCGGAGTCAAGTCTGGGCTCTGGCTGGGTCACTCAAAGACATTCACAGAGTTGTCCTGAAGCCACTCCTTTGATATCTTGGCTGTGTGCTTAGGGTCATTGTCCTGCTGAAAGATGAACCATCGCCCCAGCCTGAGGTCAAGACCGCTCTGGAGCAGGTTTTCATCCAGGATGTCTCTGTACATTGCTGCAGTCATCTTTCCCTTTATCCTGACTAGTCTCCAGTTCCTGCCGCTGAAAAATATCCCCACAGCATGATGCTTCACTGTAGGGATGGTATTGGCCTTGTGATGAGCGGTGCCTGGTTTCCTCCAAACGTGACGCCTGGCATTCATACCAAAGAGTTCAATCTTTGTCTCATCAGACCAGAGAATTTTGTTTCTCATGGTCTGAGAGTCCCTTAGGTGCCTTTTGGCAAACTCCAGGTGGGCTGTCATGTGCCTTTTACTAAGGAGTGGCTTCTGCCTGGCCACTGTACCATACAGGCCTGATTGGTGGATTGCTGCAGAAATGGTTGTCCTTTTGGAAGGTTCTCCTCCCTCCACAGAGGACCTCTGGAGCTCTGACAAAGTGACCGTCGGGTTCTTGGTCACCTCCCTGACTAAGGCCCTTCTCCCCCGATTGCTCAGTTTAGATGGCCGGCCAGCTCTAGAAACTCCTGGGGGTTTCGAACTTCTTCCACTTACACTTGATGGAGGCCACTGTGCTCATTGGGACCTTCAAAGCAGCAGAAATTTTTATGTAACCTTCCCCAGATTTGTGCCTCGAGACAATCCTGTCTAGGAGGTCCACAGACAATTCCTTTGACTTCATGCTTGGTTTACGCTGTGACATGAACTGTCAACTGTGGGACCTTATATAGACAGGTGTGTGCCTTTCCAAATCATGTCCAATCAACTGAATTTACCACAGGTGGACTCCAATTAAGCTGCAGAAACATCTCAAGGATGATCTGGGGAAACAAGATGCACCTGAGCTCAATTTTGAGCTTCATGGCAAAGGCTGTGAATACTTATGTACATGTGCTTTCTCAATTTTTTTATTTTTAATAAACTTGCAAAAACCTCAAGTAAACTTTTTTCACGTTGTCATTATGGGGTGTTGTGTGTAGAATTCTGAGGAAAAAATAAGGCTGTAAAATAACAAAATGTGGAAAAAGTGATGCGCTGTGAATACTTTCCAGATGCACTGTATCTGGACTTCTATCTACAGTGATCAAGCAGGATAATTTGGGAATATGAATTAATATATGTATGGGACAAATAAAGTTCTATCTATCTATTGTCAATATGTGGACGCTAGGGGTCATTGTTGCCCCGTGAAACCCAACAGACAGATGCAGACACTGTTTTAAAAACACTAAGAAGTAATTAAATTTTCTTCTCCAAAGTGCCCCAAAGCACCTCCACCACCATAAACAATAAACAAATCAATAATACAAATACAATCCCCTTTCCCAGCATTTCCGTCACACTCCCTCCCAAATCCGGCTCCGCTTGCTGGGACTCGAATAGTCCTTTAAATAGTCCTTGACCCGGAAGTGCTTCTGTCCTTCTGTCCATGTGATTCCATAGTACTTCCAGGTCAGATAAAGACTGATATTTTTCTTCAGCCCGGAAGTACTTCTGTTTTTCTGTCCTCATGACTTGGGAGTATTTCCGGGCTACCGGGAAAATAAAAATCCCGGCGTCTCCCTGCAGCATCCCACGATGGCTCCCGCAGCACCCAGCAGGGCTGTGAAGCCAAACTCCATCTCCCATGGTGCCCTACGGGAATCCGGGGCACCTCCATGCTGCAGGGAAGATGCCATCTAGCGTCTTGGATGTGTCGGCCAGGATGAGCTGCTGGCCGTCCATCACACTATCTATATATCTATAATACATCATCAACATACTCTATATAAAAATACAAATGAGGTACAAATTTTAACTCTGCATATTAGTTGTCATCATTGCTTGTTTCAAATCAGCCTAGCAGACACCCATAAGCCTGTGATGTTGACTGTCTTTCACCAAGTTTCATAAATTTGTTTCCTTTTGATTTATTCAGTGGCTTAGCTAGAGTCGGGCGGTGCTTCAGTTTGCCGCCCCCCAATATATCTGAATATGTTAACCTATTTAAATATAAAATTAAAATGACGTATAGAGAAAAATTAAGATAAATTTTGCATAGATTTATTCATATATAGAGAAACAGCAATAATTTTTCACTTATAATTATTTATAAGCATCATCTAGATAAGAATATAGTATAAACGCACTGATAAGCCATGTTCTAATTATTAGTTTAATATAATTACACTGTGAAAATCAGAACCAGTGTAGTGTACAAGTTTTCTGTGCAGAGCAAGAACACATTCGGATTGATAATGAAACAAAATTATAAATTAGTTGTTTATCCATTCATCATCCAACCCACTATATCCTAACACAGGGTCTTGGGGGTCTGCTGGAGCCAAACCCAGCCAACACAGGGCGCAAGGCAGGAAACAAAGCTCGGGCAGGGAGTCAGCCCCCCGCAGGGCACACACACACACACTAGGGACAATTTAGGATCGCCAGTGCACCTAACCTGCATATCTTTGGACTGTGGGAGGAAACCAGAGCACCCGGAGGAAACCCATGCAGGGAGGACCCAGGAAGCGAACCCAGAGGCAGCAGCACTACCACTGCACCACCGTTGTTGTTAGTTAGGAAGGAGTGTACCTTGTCAAGGGCTGACATTCCATCCAGGGCTGGTTCCAGCCTTGTACCCTGATGCTGCTAGGACAGTTCCTTTTACTGAACGAAAAGGTCTGAGAAAATGCAATCCTTTTTGTAGATGATTTATTTTATTTTATATAATTAGAACAGAAAATGCAGTCAATGTCAGTCAATGTCTGGAGATGTCAAAGTGAGACAGTCCTGGAATCTTTCATCTGAAGAATTAGAAAGTGCTTGGAGGAGATTGGCAGTAAGCAAATGTCATATTCAATTCACTGGGGCTTTTTCACTTTATTGGGTTTTATCACATAACCATTGATTATTATTATTATTTTTCTGTGCTATTCATACAGCCTGGAACAATAAAAAGCAATGCAGAGAATTTCTCTTTTCCATTTCTTTTTAAATGGCAGGTTTTAAAGAACTTGAATGTAAAGCGTATAATATGCCTTATTCATTTTTTTTAAATAAAGCAAAGGTCACCATAAGCCAAAATTTGTAAAGGAATTACAATGTTTTAATTAGTTCCTCATCTGTATCAACCTTTTCAGTGTTTGTGACTGTTATCTTGTTCGGCAGGTTGTCACAGGCCATCAGGTGGTTGAATTGTTATCTGTCGGAATGTATTAGTAATGCTCGTCATTGCATATATTCTGAATAATTAGTTCTAGTTGTCCCACATTCTGTCATTTATACACAAGATATAATGCCATAGAAAGAACACTTACAGATTGCATGTGTAGCAAAACACAAGACAGCATTGCCTCTAAATTGGAAAGAACGGAGCGTGGATTCTAGTGTGAGACAGTACAATGGACTGGTGGTGAGGCATGCTGGTGGACCCGTAAGGGAACGAGTGGAACGGCACTCCGTGGGTGGGTCACTGCAACAGAATATTACAGAGGAGCAGGACCAATTGAGTACTGCAGGATTCCTGCTGGACCAAAGGCAGGTAAGCAGGATGATGGAGGCTCAGTCCGAGTTTCCCAGTCGTGATCAACTGAGGTGGCTGAGATGAAAGCTGGAGTGGATGACCTTGCTTGCCAGCACTTTCTCCCCATTGCAGAAACCCGATTGGTGAGTGGGGAAGGTAGGAGACAGAGAGAGAGAGAGAGAGGTGGGGTGAATGTATTGATTTTACCTCTGGAATTTTATACTTGTCTTTAACCCTTTCTGGATGTATTTACCTATGTATGGACTGGTTTTACGTATCTCCTACTAACAAAGCGCTCACTTTTATCATGGATTAATTATTTATTTATTGAGGGGCACAATTGTATTGGACACTGCTTGTTGTAACAAAATGAACTACACACTTTGCACCACTTCTGCTTGTTTGTGTGTCTACTTTCCACTAGTCAGTTCAGGTCATGAGTTTCAATGTCCAGGTCCAAAGAGGTGCCAAGCTGAGAGCAACTTGGGCATCTCACGTGATAACAGATCCTTGAAAACAAACATGTTGATCAAAATTACTTATTTTATTTTAATAAAGAAGTAAAATGTAATCAAACTAACTACAGAATTTCTTAATAATGTGATTTTTTGTTGTTCAAATTCATGTCAAAAGTGATTTTTATAACTTGTTTTTTATTATATAGGCTACATGGCAGATAATGCTGACAACTCACTACTCTGAGGACCTCACTAGTATGAATTTTTCTTGTTTTTCTGTGTTCATATGAGCTTTTTCCCCTTCAAAGTCTACAGATATATAGTTAGGTCAACTGGCAAGTAAAAAGTAAGTATAGAAAAAAGACAGACTTTATAGTTTATTTTTGGAGGCCTTAAGATGATTTAGATATGGACTTTGTTTAAATAAAACTAGCAGACAGCATACTAAGAATAAATTGAGTGAAAAGCTCCACTAAAGACATAATGATAAAGCCGGGCTAAGCTATTGATAGACTGTGGAAATTTAATGAAAAAGTGATTTTTTTTTTCAGAAGCCACCTATGTTATTTTGGAGCTATTTTTCAAAGGAAATTGCTGAGCTGTCTAACCTCTTTTATTAGTATTATTATTACTATTTCAGTCAAACCTACCTCCAGCGAAAATTGCAAAATTGGCGTAAATAAGTTCCATTAATGAATGCATGGTCATGTGCCTACCTTTTTGAGGAAAATAAGCACAATCTGCTTCTATTATGTATTTTCCTATTATCTGCCATCTGTTCATGTCTCTGCGACTCTGTCCTTGTGTGGCCATTCATTTTTCCGTCACAAGGTGGCACAGTTTCTAGGTAGCTTTGTTTTGAGAGGGGTTCCCAAAAAAGATTGCAAGGTTTTTTTAATTTATACAAGTGTTAGAAATCTGCTAATTGAGCCATAGTCACAGTGGGCATTCCAGAGTCTGAAGGCAAAAAAGGGGGCTAAATGGAACAAAATCTAAGTACAGAAAAAAAAAAAGAAAATCAATCACAATCTGGTACATTTCATAATTCAGTGAACCAAATAGCTACTGTGATCAAACTCTGAGAGCTGTTACAGTATATTGAGACACTTCATATTGTGTAGAAAATAATCTGCATGTCAGTGTAAGGCCTCACCCACTAAGTTCCTTCCTGCGAGTCTTTCCAGTATCACATTGCTACTTATAATGTAATTTAGACTGGAATTGGAGACAGATTAAACCACAGAAGGAAAAACTTTGGTCACTAAAATGGTAGTCAGTACACACTAAGGTAGGCAAGGCATTAAAACGAGTAGACAAAACTAGCAATTAATAAGTCATTAACAAATGCCAAGTACCTTCTTTTTTGGTTTAAACGTTTTAATTTGACAAATCAAGGCTCAAATACCAAATACATGTCACTTCTTGATCACTTCCTTTGATAGTAATAGAAATTGGATGTCACAGGGGATGTAGCTGTTGTCTAGCAACAGGGTGTGTATAGAAATCAAAACCTGACACAAAGTCTTTAGAGCAAGAAGGATTCAAGACTGAGTGAAGAACCTCAGCCAAGGTAGAGTTATAAAGGTTAGTTGGCTGATGACAAATGCCTAATGCACAATCTTGTCATGGCAAGCAGTTACAACTGTTGTATGCTTTCAAAATGACATGCAGGGTCACAATTTTTTAATTTTGATGAGTATTTGCTTTTCATGTGATATGATGGGCTGATAGAGTGAGCTGTGAGGTGGGCCTGAGGCTCTACAGACCGAATGATTCTGGAAGTGAGAATGTAAGTAACCCAAGGATGGGATTTAAAGTCCCTTTTGATAAGCTAGGATGGAGGTGAGTTGGTATAAGAGCACATTGACAGAAAGATGAAGGTGCAAATGAAGAGAAAAGCCTTAATGGTACTTTTATGTGGACCTCACCTGATAGAAAGCTACCTAAACTTGGTTAGGTAGGCCAAGCGAGGGTGCATTTTTTTGTTTTGACTTTTGGTCTATTTGGTTTATTTGCATGTGTTCTGCCTTTGTTCTTTCCGTCCCTTTTTGATAATAGCATCACTATAGTGAGACATCGCCTTCTTTGCGTCATTCTGGGTTTGGAGGATGTGGTGAAGTGATTTAGGAGTCCATAGCAGTGTGTGTCTCTATTGCGCTAGGTTGGGGGGGGGGGGGGGGTTTCTTAGGTGTGGCCATGGGATGGTTGATATAGAGGTAAGCTAATTGCTTGATTGGGTCAGCAGTTGCACTGCAGATAGTAATTAGAGTGTGGCACCCACAATAGTATCAAGGAGCCTGGAGAGAATAGAAAGGAGGAAAGATTGAGGGAGTTGGGTGAGAGAAAAAAAAGAACATAATCAGTGTCAGCAAGTCAGTACACAAAGATGGCAGCAAAATGTCTAAGGGCAACCCCACGGTGGAGTGGCATCTCTAGGCTCGGAATGGCCCAACTGAATAATTAATGTGGAACACATGTGAGTCCAAAGCAAGGTTATTATAGTTTTGCCTTTTTATATTAGTTTTTATTTCTGTATTTTTTCTGACCTTACTTGGAAATTCAGTTTAGTTTTAGTTTTCCTTCATTGTATATTTTTAGTTTTAATTTAGTTTTTATTTCACAAAGACATTTCTATTCTATTTTTATATGTATTAGTTTCAGTTTTAATTTTAGTAATTATGGTATGGTTAAAGAGCTACTATGGAGTTTAGTTTTCTGTCACAATCATACAGAAGACTTGAATAGCCCACACATAAAAACAGCAGACCCATAATGAGTAGAGCAACAGCAGGTAATCGTTGTATGGATGGGCACAAAACAACAGAGACAGCATCTGAGATTAGGAGCAATATATACATTATCTAAAACTGTTTATCCAGAAAAAGATCACAGGAACCTGGAGCCTACCCCAGTAGGTCTGGATGCAAGGCAGGAAAAATCCCTGGTATGCAATATGTATTATATGGGTGATGTTCAGAACAAAAAGAATCAGATATTTCAACTATCTATCTATCTATCTATCTATCTATCTATCTATCTATCTATCTATCTGAGAGAGAGAGAGAGAAAAATTTAAAAAAGGGGGACAAATATTTTAAAACATAATTCTGCTACTGGATTATTTTCACAATATCTGGTATTTTGAGCTGTGAATATAAACTAAAAAAGATAAATTAATAAATATAGCATAAATGCAAACATACATTAGTATCTTTATTTTTTCAACAGTTGACAGAATCTCTTTGTCTACCTACCTATATTTCAGTAGAGAAATTGCCAGCTCAGGAATTTTACAAGGTTTGTATTGCTTCGTTGTTAAACGACTTTTTTGATGATGACGTAGTCAGTCTCTCGATCAGTGCCATTTTATTTTCAAAAAGGATTTCTCCTGTGTGAAGTGGCAGGTGAATTATTGTCAATAAAACGCAGGCACCTCAGAAATAAACTGAACCTTGAAATTTTTCTGTCTGTACGGTAAATGTTTTGTTGAGCAGCACATTACGATTTCAGCCATTTGAATTACATCTTGATATACAACAAAAGCAAAGTTAGGCGGCACAGTAAATCGATTTCTACTCCACATGCTTTACGTGCGTATTCAGCTCACTGTGTCACCGTAAATGCTGTGTAAACACCCACCATCCGTCATCAGCCACCATTCACTGGATTAATATATGGTGGATGACTTTGTTTTACAGTTAAAAGTTACAAGGGTTAAAGACTAAGAGCAGGAATATTCATTCAAAAATGAAAACTAAAATATTTTAGTAAATTATTATTTTATTTCAGTTAGTCTTTCCATCTACTTTAATAGTTTCTTTTATTTTTATTTTTTCATTTCAGTTTTGTTAATTATTTTATTTCAGTTTACAAAAATATTTTTTTAATAATAGTTTCAGTTTTGATTTTAGTTTTCGTTAACTATAATAGCCTTGGTCCAAAGAATAGCTGGGTGCCAACTTGGACTCCTCATTTAATACCATACAACCAAAACCATGCAGGCACTTGATAGCGCAAGCATTTAAACAAAAGCAAAAGATGCGTTAGCCTTAGATGTCTCTCTGCCAAAGGTCTGTCTGAAGAGCTCCTTCCTGTAGCAAACTTGGGTAAAGACTGAAACGCCTCCTTCTGGAATCAGCCACCTTTATGTGTTTTGGACCAGAAGGGTCTTGGAGCAATGGGTGTGGGGTCAGTCTTCTCAAAATTGTGAAGGGAACAGACAACATTGTTAGCAGTAGTTATCTGGAGTGTTATTGTATACCTGGTCTGAGCTGAGAAGATGATCCAGTGACACACATGTGTGACACCAGGCAAGAAGGGCCTTGGTGAAGGCGGGCACAATGAACATAATGGTCACTCTTTTTTTTATTTTATTAATTATATTTAAAAGGAAATAACAATCCATACAATCAAATCAAACTTAATAAAATCAAAATTGCACCAAAAAGAAAGAACGAGAGGAGAGCCAGCCAACAAGCCAATTCTCAGAAGCAGCAAGGAAAGAAGAGTATCCTTTTCCCCGATATAGAAGCTTATTCTAAAATATTATTGATCAGATCCTGCCATATTTTTTAAAAAGTTTTGAACATCCTTTGAGTGAGAATTTGATTTTTTTTTCCAATTTATATAGTATACGAGATTAGTTGACTTAAAGGAGGTGGGTTGGGATTCTTCCAGTTGAGCATGATAAGTCTACGTGCTAATAGAGAAGTAATGGCAACTACAATTTGTTTGTCCTTCTCCACTTTAAGCTCATCTGAGGGTTCACCAAACACAGCTGTTAATGGATTAGGAGGGATTGTGACACCAACGCTCTCTGATAGGCATTTAAAGATTTTATCCAGAACGATATTAATTTGTTGAATGCCCAAAACATGCACAGTTGCCAGTGAGGCTGTAGCTCAATTGCAACATTCTTTAATCTTGACCTGGAAACATACACTGAAAAAAGTATAACCTCCATTCAACTTAAAATAATTAAGGTAATGATTCACACTTAATATTTCCTATCTGAATCAATATAATTATTTTATCTTATTGAACCCACAATTTGAGGCAAATCATTTAGAGTGATTAGGTGCAATTCACTTGTTTTATACTGAAGTAAATCTATTTTTTAAGTTGTTACAATTTAAAATGGTTTATTGGTCGTAACCTGTTTTATGCTATTACATTTGCAAACTTTTTGGAAAGCATCCTTTCGCATTGTCATTATGGGTTATTGAGCATAGATTAATGCGCAAAAATGGCAAATGTGTCCATTTAAAATTAAATCTACAACAAAATAAAGTTGTAAGCTGGAATTGGAGGCCCCGCTCCCTTAGGCTCAAATTTAATCGAAAAGTGTTACGGTTTTTGAATTTTTTTTAATGCTTATTTCACCTTCTTTCCTAAAGGTTCTTTCTCACATTTTTCATTTTGTTTATTTTTAAAATAATATTCAATCATTAGAAAGACAATTTGCACTGCTCCATCGCCATATTGGTTTTCCAAAGACACCACCATTTTGAGTCGCCATCCTCACATCTAAACTTCACTTTTCCAGTTGAGACATAATACTTGTAGATGCTGTTCGCTCAATGCTATAAGTGGGGTGTTAAATAAATTATAAACTGAGTTCTGTAGGTATTCAAAAAAACAATCATTTGTGTGTGTGTGTGTGTGTGTGTGTTAGTTAAAGATCTATAGATTTCGTGGTTCCTGACTTTTGTTTCCGTATTCCTTTCTGGGATTTCTTGAATTACGATTTGGTTTTGACAAACGATAAGACTGACCCTTGGATTTAATTCTTGCATTGTTGAATGACTCTGTCCCCTTGAGCTCTAGTAGTCTTTCCTTGTGTAAGGTGTAATAAAGGGGGAAAAACCAACTGCTGAAAGGGTCAATATTATAAAATTCAAAGGGGGAAAAAACAAAAATGTAAGAAATAAGGGTTCAGAGATGGCACCCCAAATGATCCATGACAGGTACTAGGTCTCTGAATTGAGTGAATCCGATAATGGATTAAATGATGAATGAATGTACATAGTGTAAAGGTTGTATATACTGTCTATAAAATCTGGAACTGGATTAAGCAGGTTCAAAATTTCATGGATGGTATATACTGTATGAGGGTGTGTGTATACTGTATAATGTTATTTGTAAAAATAGTACATTATTTACTGTACTGTATATACTGTTATGTGTGCCTGTATGCCTGTGTGTGAGTTAGACCATATGACTGGACCTTTCAGCCAATCAGAATCATTTGATTGTGCTGGATGTGCATAATTGTTCTTTGTGTGTGGTGAAGATGGATGGTGTTTCAAAATATTTTTTTTTCGTTTTGAAGAAGCTGCCAGTACAAGTCGCTAATGTGCAGTTCTCAATACACTGCATATTAGGAGATTTAAGTAAATGGTCCCCAGTCATTGACCTCTGAAAGCTGGAAGCTGGAAGGTCCTTCCTGTTGGAGGTCTCAGTTCTGTTTAACCTAATCGATCACTCATTCTGTGGTTCCCCTGAAGTTTCCTTTCATATCTCACAGGAGTTCTCCTCGAGCATTTATGTCTGCCACATGTGCCGACTCATCCACTGCAGGGCAGATTTGTCCCAGTCGGGAAGGCTGTGACGACTCTCACACTTGAAGTGAAGCGACTTTCTACTCGCTAGCACTGCTTTTATTCCATTGAATTACAGGGCGAGACTGTTTACAGCAGAGACGTTAATTCTTCACAATTGTCAAAAGAACAAGCCCTCACTGTTACCTGGAAGAAATCGGAGCGCAGCGATGCGCAAGGCTGCGTGGGTTTTCACTCAGTGCCAGTGCCAGGCGCTGCCCTCTCATTCGGAAAAGAACAATTTGGGTGACATCTAGTGGTAATCGGGAGATCTGCTCAGCGGCGATCTGCTGAAAACGCGATTTTCGTTCGCTTTTCTAAGAGCTTCGAGCTCTTGGGCTGGTTGACAGTTTGGAGAAAAAGGATTTCACCAGGCCTTTCTCTCAGCCACAGGGAGAAGCTGGGATCTTTAAAGAAAATCCCAAAAGATGCAGTAAATCAGGTAGAAAGAGCACAATAAGAGCTCATTGAAAATAGACGGCACTCAGTGAACATGCTGAGAAAAAGCGATCGGAGAAACGCACACTATTCAGAAAAAATGTTGAGAGAGAAAAAAGCGCGCCCTTCTCCGTTTGAAAAACGGCGATCGGCAAAGCTGGGAGAGCGCCGATCGATTAGAGCTGTGTAACGGGGCAGAGGCCAGTAATCATTTAGCAGCCTGGTCACAAGCTCCAAACCTGCATGCACATCCCTCTGCTCTCTTTCATTGTCCGCTTCTGCCAGCACGGAACATGGAGTGAGCTCTGGACTTCGTTCAAGTGTATTTTCATAACCCAATTCCTTATTTGTTTTCTTTTTTACGTGTAACATCTGAAAGCCTGAACTACTGAACTGCTACACAAAGCGGCGTACATTTGCATCCACCGTGAAGAGTTTATAAAATAAAACAAATTTACGAATGGCGCTATATGAAAGTGACGTTGATGGCCTAATGACCGGTATTGATAGGTGGCCAAAAGAAAGATGCTTTTAGTGGATACATAAGGATCAACTGGTTGACTTTAAGACATTTTAAAAATAATTTCTGTTCTGAAATGTGCAAGAGCAAAACATTTGTTTTATTAACATTGTGAAGGGTTTAATTATTAAAGTGCTATGTAAAATTGTCATTGATCTCCTACATGATTGAGTTGTCCTCACAGAAAAGGTGCCATATAGAACCAGCGCTGAATAACTGACTAGTTTTTAACTCAAAAAATGAACTTCTGAGGACGTTCTCTTTATGCATCTAATTTATTTTTCTTTACATACTTTTTTTCTAGTCACATTGACTTCAGTTAGTTAGATGCCACACTAACACATTTAAATGATGTTGAGTTAAAGAAATCAGATTATTTTTTTTCAACAAAAGCACAATCAGCCTCAGGGACTGTTATCATTACTTACTTATTTTACGTTACTCTTACTCAAAATTAAAACTTTTCTAATCCCCAATGTATGGCATTCCCACTTTCCCTAAACACAGTTCAATTAAGTTGATTTATTTAAAATAATCAAGTTTTAGGTACATGACTATCCCAGATTGGCAAAAAGTCTGATATTGTGCATTAAAAACCATTCCATTTGTTGACAACACATTCCAAGGGATCTTCAAACCTTTGTGCAGTTTGAAAGAAAGTTAAAGACTTTTAGTAAATTGATTTATTTTTAAAGGCCATGGTTTTTGTGGGGTTGTGGAAGCCGATTTATGAGAGTTATCTTTTGATACACGTTGCCCACCATACATCAGAAAAGCATCTTTGTATCCAAAACAGCTATTTAATTATCGTTATACGATTACATGAAAAATGCAATCACCAAAATATAATTTGATTATTTTGTGCAGCAATAAGTGAATGACTACCCACTTTAATAAATTGAACAGTTCTGATACAGTTTGAATATTTATTACACAAGATGTGATTCATTAGTACTGCTAAGTACAGCTAAGTAAAGACAAAATGCTGTGATGTATTGTTTATGTAAATCCATTTAGTTCATACTACTAAAAATAAATACATTGAAGTGATTAAATCAGTAAAGTAAAACAATGTTGGGGTTGTGTTAGTTACTTTTAGTTTGTTGAACATAAGAACATTTATTTGAACTAACTTGACAACATTATGTTGACTGAGTGCAGGTTATTAAAGGAGAAAATATTAAATGTTTTTATTTACAATTAACCCAACTCAGAATAACACAATTAAGTTAATCCAGCAAAAAAATTTTTGAGTGATATTGTGACAGCTTTCATTATGAAATATGCTGTAAACAATAAAGATGATGTGTAATTAACTATTGTTTTTTAATAACTTTCATTCATTTTAATAATTGATTGCACTGTATACAAATTACATTGATTGATTTTGTACGGTTTCCAATTAAAGATATGTAAAATTAATGCAGATTAAATACGCTTTTGATGAATTTGTCATAGTATTCACCATGAAAGATTAAATGTGAAAAAAGTTTGAATATAAAATTGTCAAACCCACTTAATCCAATTCAGGGGGGCTGAGACTGATCCTGGCAGCACTGCACTGGGTGCAACAATGGACAGAGTGCCAGTCCACCACTGGGCTCATTCACTCCCAAAGTCACCCAGGGTCTGTTTTGAGTTGTCATTTATTGTAACCTGCATGCTATTGAGGGGTGTGGAAGGAAAATCAAAATGATGCAGACACTGGGAGATGGACAAACACCATGCAGGCGCCTTAGAATGGTAGATCCACTAGTCACCATGCTACACACGCTTGAATATTGTTGGCTAAAATTGTCAGTCAGTCAGTCAGTCATTCTCCAACCCACTATATCCTAACACAGGGTCACGGGGGTCTGCTGGAGCCAATCCCAGCCAACAGTGGCAAGGCAGAAATAAATCCCTGGGCAGGGTGCCAGCCCACCGCAGGGCGGCTAAAATTGTAAATATGGGTAATACAAAATATAGTTTGAATTTTATTGATTGCAGCTTGATATTTCTAGTTTATAGAAGATATTCTATTAAAATGACCCTCAGTGAATGCTAAAATATTGCTCTTAATTGATTTGCAATAAGCTGCGAGTGCTCTCTGTGAAAGGAGCAGTTTAGACTATTGACAAGATGCCTGACTATTGTTCTTCTTTTCAATAGTGCTCAATGTACAAGATGCTTTTAAAGTGACTGCACAAATATTTTTCACTTTACAGCTTTTGGTGTCATCTTGCTCCCTGTGATAGATGCCATATAGAATGAAGACAGACTAATGGAGTGAATGTGACTTTGATAGCTTGTAAAGTGTCATGTCAAAGCTTTACTGAGGGCGTTACGTACAATAAAGATTGAGCGTTACTGAGTGAGCATTGCTTTAATTACTTGGCAGCGGTCCTTATTATGAAATGTTATTTGCCTGATTGACTGCGCATTCTTGATTACTGTTTAAAATCAGAGATGGAGCTCATTTTGAAAGGGCAATATATCTTGTAGATCAATTGATTATATTACATTTATGTCAAGGTGCTTTTATTTATTTACATAGTATAAGCAGAGCAACTTACAAAATCTTAGTGCATGAAGGCAAACTCAGAAGATATTTCCAAACACTGGAACTAAGACTTGCTTATTATAGTTTTGTAAGGCTCCTTATGATCCTGCTTACACGGAGATGGAGGAGTTACAAAATGCTGTAGCCAGTTGCACCACCTTCTGTCTTATGATAATCTTCTTATATAATAGGCTACCGTGGCTGTCCGTTTGTCTCTCCAGGATTTTAAATCACCTGTAGCTTGCAAACCGTTTGAACTATTGACCTGAAATTTGGTACACTTATACTATGTGACATCTACTATTTGCTTTCGGGGTTATTCCTCTTCTTAATTTTATTTTATTTTATTGTAGAATCAACTCTCGGCAGCAGCCAGCAGGGTGGCCGTGCGGCGCATGTGTACGGGCGATGTTCTCATTCTCTACCACCTTTGCCGTCATTTCCCCCACCTCTTCAAATCTTAAATCATTCCTGAGGGAGATTGAAGACTTAAGTGCCAGCTTAAGTGAAAAATTAAAGAAAATGTATAAAGTAATTGCAACACAAACACTGACTTAATCTGAAAAGGTGCGGACGAAAGAAGAGAAGAAGCAGGCCGCTAGGATAGAGAAAAGAAGAGCTGCTGAGGAAGCAGCAAGCGCATCAACCTCTGAGCAAACGTATGCTAAACGTACAGAGAAAGAGAATGAAAACTATGAATGCTCAAGTCAAGTGTATTCACTGCATGTTATCGTGCAGTTCGCCATTACTGGTATAAATAATAATAATACGTTATCGCACATTTACACATAGGGGACAGTAAATCTTTCCCCCTCCAAGGGTAGGCACTCTACAACAACACCTGCTCTTCCTCTCCCTCTACAGACAGAAGATTGACGCCTTTTCCACCGTTGACATCACTTCCAGTGTCCGTCCACCTGCACCCACCTCTTCCTACCGGAAAAACTGCCATCTTTGGTAGTCATTTCTAGACTCTCATTTGAAAAGATGCAACTTAAGACTTTACCTGCATTTTATCTGTTTTTGAGACTTCAATTATATGGGGTTTGCCTACAGGTGCCCCAAAAGTTCTCATTTCATTTTCTTTGCTTTGTTATTACAACATTTTATTTATATAATGCATTTCTAATACTCAAAGCACTTCATGGAAATGCAAAATGAACAACAGGGTACATACAACATTAGATAAAAAATAATATCCATATAAAACACTAAATAAAGATACTGTAAATACAGGAAACACAAAGCTTTGAAATAGAATAAAAGACAATAAAGCAGAAATAAAAATACCAAAATTACAAAATACTGTACTATAAATTTGTGATACAACTGCAATTCTTCCTGAGCATCTGGACAAACAGGGTAAACTAAAACAAGAGTCGGAATGTCAGATTAAGTTAAAGGCCTTCCTAGTGAAATGAGTTTTAACTTGTTTTTTAAAAGAACAAATTGAACTGGCTGATCTCATTAGTTTAGGGAATTCATTGTAAAGTCTGGGTGCATTAGAGTTGAGGGCTCTGTCACCTATAGAGCACAGTTTAGTTTGGGGCACAATGAGAATGCTGGATTGGGTAGACCTTAGACAGGAGCATGGTGATGGAGGGGTTACTGATGTAGTTTGGTCTCTACTTAGATGCCTTAGGTTTCTCACTAGCCTGCCATTAGTGTGAAATTTGAATGTTCTCCCAATATTCTTCCAGACTGCCTCTAGAAAGGCTGATGTCTTGATATTATGTGAATCAATGTGTGCATAGCAGCAGTGCACTTGGTGCAAGTATTTTCTAGTACCCAGTGATATGTAAATTCATGTGACTTTTCTAGTTTGCTGAATAAACTAAACGAGTAACTAAAACAAAACATGGAGATGGTGAAACCCCCATCAGGGGCCCAATAGCGAGAAAGCAGCACTGTAAATGAACAACTTTTAAATATTATGTGACTTATTAGGACCTTGGTGGCAGAGTATGCCATCCTACCAAATACTCTATAATCATGACGACAGTGAGGAGAACCGTATTAAATCAACTAATGAGAAAAAGAGGAGACATGTGAAAGACCAAGCCAAAAAGCACATTTTTAAAATAAGCTGTCTCAGATTCAGTCACGGAGGATGATAATTCACTAACAAACCATAGATTCCACTAGAACATTTTCTTCACTGCAAGTAACAGTAGGCATATTGGGTTCTATTCCCAAGCACAGTGATAACATCCAAACTGAGACTGACCTGCAACTAACATTAAAATGTAAGGACATTTTGAATGATCTTGGCATTTTAATGACATGGGATTGTTTTAATCGACTGCCTATAATTTCCATAGAACATCAATAGGCACAGAACATTTAAATAGAACTTGTAATTAACACCTTTACAACCATTTAGTTATGATGTGTAAAAAAATAGAAACATTAGAAATTTGACAAATGAGAGGAGACCATTCAGTCCATTCTAAGATTAAAGTACTGTGAATATGAACTTTGCAATGGGATAGATAGATAGATAGATAGATAGATAGATAGATAGATAGATAGAT
>JANRMT010062796.1:18778098-18791453 GCA_026402145.1 Polypterus bichir lapradei
GATAGATAGATAGATAGATAGATAGATAGATAGATAGATAGATAGATAGATAGATAGATAGATAGATAGATAGATAGATAGGAACATATGAATATTAGAAATTGGGCAAACAACAGGAGACCATTTAGTCTATCCAACTCATTTGTTTAGCTAATAGCTAAGCTGTCCCAATGTCTTATCCAGATACTTCTTAAAGGTTGTCAAGTAAGTCTGCCAGAGTACAACATGACCTTAAGTCTTGAAATACAGCTGGTTGCTCTCCTTTGCAGAAGCTTCAAGGGCTTGTCACACACGTGTGCATGGGAGGCAGCTGAAGGGCTTAGAGAGGACTGATTATACATCTGCCCGGGGGGGGGGCAGGGTACGCTAACGCTCTTTCTGAGTTCTCTACAGGTCTTTCCAGAGAAATCCCACCAGGAGCCGACACCTCAAAGCGGGACACATCCCTTCCAGTTCCGGCACCGAGGACGATGTCACTTCCGGTTCCGACACCAAGGATGATGTCACTTCCGGTTCCGGCACAGAGGACGACATCACTTCCGCCCTCCGTCCTATAAAGCCTCCTGCCTTTGCTCTGGCAGGCAGTTCTGTTTTGGACTCTGTTGAGTAAACTTGACTAATGAGCAATCTATTACTTTTGCAGCCAGGAAACCGGAATAAACGGGTGGCTGCCCCAAACCTTGCCATGCCTCATGTCTCTTCTTACTACAGGCTGTTATGTCTTTTTTTGTACTGCGGTGACCAGAGTTGCACACAATAAGCCAGATGGTCAGAGCATAACATTCCTTGATTTATATTGAACAGTGTTTATGATATAATAAGTTTACTAGCCACTCCAGAATCTATCTCCTTCATATAAATTAGAAAAAGTATCCAAGGACAGACACTCTGAGCAATTTCACTCATGACCTCACTCCATGTGGAGCATTCTCCTCTTATCCACACTCTTCGTCTCCTACCAGTTAACCAACCGGAGACCCAATTTTGCAGGTTACCTCTGACACCAACTGCTTCTAGTTTAAAATTAATCTTTGACTATGTCAAAAGCTTTTTGAAAGTCTAAGTACATTATGTCATCTGCTTTGCTTTTGTCAACTATTCAAGTGACCTGCACAAAAAAAACAAACAAACAAATTGGTTTTGCAGGATCATTATCTCATTAATCCATGATGGATTTTATTTAGTATTTGGCTTTCATTCAGGTACTTTTCTAGTATACACTACTGGAAGCTAAGATTAATATAATTTTATGTATTAATATAATAATACATTTTTAGTTAGTTCTTTAAGTTTGTTGCCAGTCTGGTGTGAAATAATCAGACCCGACACACACTTAAAAAGGTTTGGGGCAGCCACCCATATTTTATCCCTGGCTGCAAAGGGTTTGGTTTTGGAGACAAAAGTGTATTTGTTGGAGTCCAGACATGAACTGCCTGAGGTTTGGGAAGATGGCAGTTTTAAGTGAGAAGACCGGAAGTGACATAGAGAAACCAGAAGTGACCTTCTTCTGAGGTTGACACGTAATTCCAGTAGTGACCTCAGCCTAGGCACCAGAACCAGAAGTGACCTCCACCTATGCGCCAGGACCAGAAGTGACATTGTCACAGGGGCCGGAACCAGAAGTGATGTCGTCTTAGGCACTGGAACCATAAGTGACATTTCAATGATGGTCAGACAGGTTTTCCCACACCTGGTCTGCTGAGATAACAGGAGAAAGTTTAGTGCACACCGCCACCCCCTGACCTGGCGTGGAATTACCTTCACTTGGTCTATATAACATCCTCCTACTAGCACGTAAGTGACACTGGTTTGCGAATTTCTTTCTCCGTAGACTAGATGTTCACCATCATTAAAGTCTCAGCACTTTGCTGGACTCAAGCAGTCCACCCTGTAACTTGCTTATAGAATGTTGAAAGTGGAAGAGCCGTAATGCTGCAATACTGATTCCGTGTGTGTATAGGAATATCCTGGAATGCCTATGGCTTTTACAGGTATGTGTTATCGTTATTGGTTGTCATGTGGGTAATTCGAGGTGGGGCAGGCAGCAGCACAATTGCTTTTTTCCCAGATTGGCAAAATGGCTTATGGTGGCTCAACCCATGACAGGCCGCCACAGACTCATTTTGTTCAAATCCCATTGTCCACACTGACTGATTATTCCGCTGGTCATAAACACATAAAAATTCTTTTACAGTGTATAATAGGTCCATTATCAGGTACAGCCCTTATACCACTCCACTGCTGCATACAGCTCATTGTCGACTGATCATTACCCTTGCCTCTCAAGGGCACACACATATCATGAATACAGAGGTAAATCAGGCCACCTATAACTACCAGTCTGCATCCTCACACACTAATGTGAGACAGATTCCTTATGCCTGTACGCTCACTTGCACACACTTCTGATTGATTTTTATGCATCATAATCCCACCTGTTTGCAGCCTCCATTTTTGATAGATTTATTGCAAAATCACTACCTGTACACGCAATAATCTTCAGTATTATTACTTGTATGACATCCATCCTTCATACCCCCACTTTCTATTAGCACATCCTCAGCTATCTCAACCTACCATTAGTCCAGCCATCATATGAATACACACCAGTCTGAAGTCCTTCCACTATTTTGAAAGTCCATCAGTCCTCTAGTTAATGATCTGTAACTATCCACAACCCTTGTCGTGTGACACACATACATTTTACGTTTACTTATTTAGCTGTAACTTACAAAATTTATGATATGAATGGTTACATTTCTTTTAGTCTTTTGAATTGGAGCACAGGCAGGTCAAGTGCTCACACAGTGTCAGTGGTGGCATTTGAACCGAAAACCTCAGGGTTTGAAGTCCAAAATCCTTAACCGTTTCTTGAATTGGAGTGTTACCAATCTAACACCACCTTCCTTTTTTAACATTGTCTCATTTATAGATTCCTCGACTATGGTCTTATTTATGCAATTCAGCTCACAGCACACCCCTGTTTCTCCTCAGAGCCTCACCACTGCTTTTCTTTAAGTTAGTTCTGTGCTTTTAGCCCATCTGCACACACTGACTGGCTTCCTTTCCTTTTCTTTTTTCCACTCATTCTCCTTTAGCCTCATCTGTCTCCTGCTGCCTGCTGCTGGCTGCCTCTCGTGCCTTTCATCACTTATTGCTGTGTCGCTAGTAATCGGAGGAAATGTTGACTCCAATCGTTATGTGAGGGTTTAAGGTAATTATTTGTTTCAAAAGAAAATAAACAATTATTTTTGACAAGCACTGAAAGTAGGCACACACTTTCAATAGAAATATTAACATAGTGATGGAAAAAAAAAATCATACTTTCTGTTCCGTTTGCACAAACACTCTGCTACTGAAATTTATCAAAGACAAGAAAACCAGCACTTGGCCGGTGTAACACTTTATAGCTGTCTGAAGTCCTTCAACTACTGCATTCAGGCAGAATAAACACACCAAGGCTGTCTTGCATATCTGAGGACCCCCTGCTGCGTTCATCTCCCTGTAAGGTCAGCGAAGTAGCAGAATGATCAAAAGTGACCTTGCACCAAATTCCCACTTGCACCTATTAGCTTTTATTAGGGGCATCTTAAATTTGAGAATGTTGATTCAGTGTGAACAATCACAAGCCATAGCATGTGGGAACATCATCCTCATTTCAGGTGCTTGAGCCATCTTGTTGCTCTTACTCGCTATACTATTGAGTCTGTGCTCTGTCTTATTAATTTAATGTAAGCTTTTGGTTTCTCTTCAGGACTGTGTTTAGGATGCATAGGGCTGCAGTCAATCTATTCGAGTTGCAGAATGCGCTTTTATTATTATTACTCTTGAAAAATGGATGAATGGAGTGCTCAATTTTGGTAAAAGCATTCTTTCAGTTCTTTCAATGTGCTGTGCTTTCCATTATAACATAATGTAGTACAAATTATGCTCCACAAAGACACGTGGACACGTAGACACGTATCAATGGTGCTTGCAGAATGGCAGTGGTTTTGCGTCTAAGTCAGTGAATGGGAAGGCACCACAACCTACGAAAAGTGATGTGAACATCACCACTAGCCTCACTAGTAGAACTGCCCTCCTGATGATTTCATGCAAATAACAGTGTTTTGGATGTATCAGTAATAGACAAATGACCACAACACTTCCAGCCAAGAACAGGTCAGTGAATAAAAGCAGCTGCAGTATATTGTGAAGAATTTTGTTGTCACATTCATGAAAACTACTGTAGATCTATTGCATCCTGTCACAGATGGGCATCCATGGATCAACTTATTGCTTCAGATCAGGTATGCAATGCCATTCTGGGACAAGAGGGGGCATTGTTGCTAACAGCCTTGTCTCTTGCCCCTGCCTCTCTGAGAAGACTAACCCTGCCCTTATTACTCTGAGATGCCCACAAGGAGATGTCTCAATCTTGACCTGAGCCAACTACAGGCTGTAGCACCATGGACAGACCCTTAGATAGAGTCTTCAGAGTCTAAAGTTCTTTTATTTGTTTTCCAATGCTTGCGCCATCAAGCGCCTGTTTATTTTGCTACTTAACCTATTTTTTGTTGTTCCGTATTTAAAAGGGGTGGCCTGGTTGGAACCACAACTTTTCTTCGGACTCTCTTACCTGAAAATCCTTTCAACACCATTGGGTATTCCCAGTAGTATCCTACTGGGAGTGGCAGTTATAGTAATAAGGCAAAGATCCGTTTCCAGTCTGAAGGCAACATAAATTGTTGCAGGGTGTTTTTTGGCCCCATTAAGCATTTTGTATGGTGCTCTTCACTGAGTGTAGGTCCCCTCAGTCTTCTTCTTCTTTTTCTTCTTCTTCTTCCGGATGCTCCTGTTAGGGGTTGCCTCAGCAGATCATCTTTTTCCATATCTTCCTGCATCTTGCTCTGTCACACCCATCACCTGCATATCCTCTCTCACCATATCCATACATCTTCATTTAGGCCTTCCTGTTTTTCGCTTGCCTGGTACCTCTGTCTTTAACATCCTTTTCCCAATATACCCAGCATGTCTCCTGTGCAAATGTCCAAACCAATGCAAGCCTCTCTAACTTTGTCTCCCAACCATCCAACCTGAGCTGACCCTCTAATGTACTAATTTCTAATCCTGTCCAATCTCGTCACACCCAATGCAAATCTTAACATCTTTAACTCTGCCACCTCCAACTCTGTCTCCTGCTTTCTGGTCAGTGCCACCATCTCCAACCCATATAACAAAGCTGGTTTCGCTACCATCCTGTAGATCTTCCCTTTCACTCTTGCTGATAACCTTCTGTCACAAATTACTCCTGACACTTTTCTCCACCCATTTCACTCTGCCTGCACTCTCTTTTTCACCTCTCCTCCACAATCACCATTACACTGTGCTGTTGTATTTAAACTCATCCACCTTCGCCAACTCTACTTCCTGCGTCCTCACCATTCCACTGACCTCCCTCTCATTTACACACATGTATACTGTCTTGTTCCTACTGACCTTCCTGTCCTCTCTAGAGCATATCTCCACCTCTCCAGGGTCTCCTCAACCTGCTCCCTACTCTTGCTACAGATCACAATGCCATCAGCAAACATCATAGTCCAAGGGGACTCCTGTCTAATCTTGTCTGTCAACCTGTCCATCACCATTGCAAATAAGAAAGGGCTTAGCACCAATTCATGATGTAATCCCACCTCCACGTTGAATGCATCTGTCACTCCTACAACATACCTCACCACTGTCATACTTCCCTCGTACAGTACATGTCCTGCACAGCTCTTGCATACTTCTCAGCCACTCCCTACTTCCTCATACAATACCACAACTCCTCTTGAGGCACCCTGTCATATTCTTTCTCCAGTTCCACAAAGACACAATTCAGCTCCTTCTGGCCTTCTCTATACTTCTCCATCAACATCCTCAGAGCAAACATTGCATCTGTTGTGCTCTTTCTTGGCATGAAACCATACTGCTGCTCACAAATCATCGCCTCCCTTCTTAAGCTAGTTTCCACTACTCTTTCATATACTGTTCCTTCAGAATAACCCCTACCCCATTTCTCCTCCCATCCACACCATGAAAGAACAATTTAAATCCACCTCCAATCCACCTGGCCTTACTCCCCTTCCATTTAGTCTCTGGCACGCACAATATATCAACCTTCCCTCTCTCCATCATATCTGCTAACTCTCTCCCCTTACCAGTCATACTGCCAACATTCAAAGTTCCTACCCTCATTTCCACTCTCTTTACCTTCCTCCTCTCATCTTTCCTCCGGACACATCTCCCCCCTCTTCTTCTCTTTCTTCGGCCAACAGTAGCCCAATTCCACCAGCACTCTGCTGGTTAATAGTACTGGTGGCGGTCATTGTTAACCCGGGACTCCAGTATGGAAATCTGTATTATTGTCCGGATGTTGATCTGGCAAAATTTTACACCGGATGCCATTCCTGACGTAACCCTCCCCATTTATCCGGACTTGGGACCGGCACGAAGAAACACATTGGTTTGTGCATCCACTGTGGCTCAGTTATTGTAGGTGCTCTCAGTAATACTGAAATATTTAACATTCAGTATTTTGTCAAAAGCACTGGCCTAGGTAACTGGATATAGGAGCATTGTTATAATCTAATATCGCCAGCAGAAAAATGTGCCAGCGGGCTTTTGGTTTACATTTTAGAAAAGTTCATAATTGCTTAATCGGATGCACTTTAAAGTAATTTTCTTAGTAAAATTTACTTTGATTTCAGCAGTTGTAATCAAGCTACACCACAGGAATCATGATAAGATAAAGTAATATCCTGAAGGTTATTAGAAGTCTTGCTGCAGGGGCATCATGCTTCATATAGAGAAATTGCTAGTTTATGCAAACCAGGAATGAGAGAGCCTCATAAAACTCCTCACATTTCTCATCTTTTAAAAAGCAGGTGTGAATGTTTGGGTATTAGTCCATCTTGTGCAGTTATAGGCATTGTGGAGAATGATTGATACACATAGATTGTTTGCTTGAGCCTTCTAAATAATCTGAGACAGCACTGGGAACAGGACCTTTTAATTACACTTGCAGATAATGCATTAAAGTCAGCCTTCAAAATTCACTCCTCTTCTATGTCTTTGAATCACAGGCTAATAAAACTCACTGTGCTGCATACACTTCCCAGTGCATCCACAATGTACCCAGGAAGATACTCTTATTTTGACTGATGCTTCCAATCTCCTGGTGGGCCTCATGCTTTAAGAACATGCCTTATCACTTCTTATTGCAGTGGTTCTCAAAGCATGGTTCATGGACCACTGGGAGTCCATCAGCATGTGCCAGGTGGTATGTGGACTGACGTATTCATCTTTCTTAAAAAAATGTTCTTGTTGATAAGAGCATAGGAAGTGTCTCTAAGACACCGACCACAGAGCACTCTGTCTGACCTTCCTGATGATGATAACATCTTTTACTTCTGCACTTCTCCTTCCCACTCGGATCCTGTTTGGTTGTTGTGATTGCTCCCTCTCTTTTTCTCTTTCAACATTTCCTCACAGTTTCTCTCTCCCTTCCAATCTAACTCATTCACTACATGAGATTCAACTTGATGTCCACCCAAAGATGCTACCTTGGCACCAGAGATTTCTTAATTCCAGGTGGACATAGACATGCAGTGCTTCTGCTTCAGGTGTATTAATCTCCTAAGTCTTGCTGTAACACCATCTTCAAGACTTTATTATGGATCATCCGGGACTTGAGAGAAGACACTAAGTGAAAGGCAGACACCTATATATAAAACCAACAAAAAGGAGCCAGTATGATAGCTCCCAGAGTAGAAGTACGAGAATTAGCTTGCAAAGATTAATATTGAAACTAGAAGATATAGGCATCAGAGGTAACCTGCAAAACTAGATCTGAATTTGCTTAACTGGCAGGAGACAAAGAATACAGATAAGAGGACAGTGAGGTCATCAGTGGAGTCCTTCAAGGGACCATTACTTTTTCTGATTTACATTAATGACATAGATTTCCTTATAGTTATTAAACTTATAAAATTCACAGAAGATACTAAAATTGGATGAATGGCAGACACTGAGGAGGCAGCAAAACAATTCAAGAAGACATGGACAAGCTTCAGATTTGGGTGAACACTTGGAAAATGCAGTTTAATGCACAAAAGTGAAGAGCGCTACAAATGGGCAAAAGGAATTTCAATTAATAAAACAACATGGGAGATGCTGTCCTAAAGGAAGCAGTCTCTGAAAAGGATATAGGGGTTAATATTGACACAATATTTCCATACAGTAAAAACTTGAAATATTGCATACAATTCTGCTCACCGTGCTCCAAGAAAGACATAGCAGCTGTTTAAGCTGTGCAGAGGAGAGCAACCAGGTGCATCTCAGGAATAACGGACATGTCAAATTCTGACAGACTCAGAGAATTAATCCTGTTTAGTCTTGAGCAGAGGAGATTGCATGGGGACCTAATCCAGGTCTTCAAAATCCTTGAAGACATTGAAAAGTAGATCCATCAGAATTTTTTTCATTTAATGAGGGCACCACTTGAAATTAAGAGGAAGTTTAAACTAGAAAGTACTTCTTTACTCAAACAGCTGTAGGAATTTGACATTAACTAGCGAGACATACAGTTGAAGCAGAAACCTTGACAACCTTTATGGTGTATGTGGATGAGATAATTGGTCAGCATTATCTACTAGCAAAACAAATAAGCCTGATGGACTGAATGGTCTCAACTGATTTGTCAAATCTCAAATATTCTTATGTACAGAAAGTCAATATTAAAATCTTTGTGTCATCTCTAATTCTTTGCACCTCAGGCCATTACAGTATTTTTCACATGAGAATCAGTAGAAAAAAAGATTTTGACAATAGTAACACAAACTTTACACCAATATATGGCTGTTGGCCATAGGTGGCCCCTTATATCTTTGATAAAGGGATCCTTTGTCCAAAACATTTTGAGAAACACTGCTTCTCCCAAATAATATCTTCACTTATTTATCAATCTTGCGTTCACAATAATTCTTAATCCTCAATCAGCACTATCTGTGGTAAGAGCCAATGTGATATTACTGCTTAATGAAAAACATCCTGTAACATTTTATACTACAGTGCCATCATGTAATCTTACCTTGCACAGGAATCCTAACTCACCCAACATAACCTCATTTGAAAAAAAAATATTCTAGTTTACTTCAAATATATTTAAAAATCAAAGAACAGTTGAAAAGTTCTCAAGAATCTGAAAGGCATTTATCAGTGTTGTCTTCAATTAACTGATATCCTTACATCTTCGATTTATTACTTTATATTAAACATTTTTCTTCCTTTGCTCACAAGATGGGCAGATAAGGAGATACTTACTCATCTGTAATTTATTCACTGTAATGAAATCTTTAAAATCAATTGTGGTCAGTAGAGGGTACCCAGGGTCAAAGAGGCCAAAGGAATCAAGTGCGAAAATGACACAATATATACAGTAAACAATACTGAAAATAACAAAAGGCTTAGCCCATTTAGAGCTATCTAAACAAGCGCATTTACCCACTTGTCATGTCGTCTTACACCAACACCTTCTGCTTCTTCTACTGCTCATCTTTTCTCTCGGCAAGTTGAACATTTGTTGACCTTTTACCTGACACCATATTCGCAATATAGGTAGCTATAAGATTCTTTTAAGTCCCAGCCAGGAATTGCTTTCAGAGTAGACCCTTAAGCCTATTCCTGGGTTCACAGTAGCTTACGGCACACCCAGGGCTGTTTTTATAGAGCTCATCCCATGTGTCCCCAAAACCCTTCACCCTACCATTCTCCTAAAGATAAAAGTTGTACTTCAGAAACCTGCTCATACTGGTGATAAGGGAGCCACCTACAAGCCTAGGAGATTGCTGGCCTATAATCTGTGGTCCACTGTTGCCCATCAGTTCTTATGTCCTAAGAGTAGTTAACCCCTGGGCAACCTTCACTAAATTCAGGCACAGCATCACCTCGTTATGGTTTTGTGCCATTGACACTGTTACCGTTGTGAGAGCACTTACCACCAGGACCTTTTATAATTCAGGTTTTGTCATGCATTATAGCAGTATCCTTGCAATTACAGATCCTACTGGGCTCCTCCTTACACAATAAAATATATTTTAATAATCAAGTATCATTCCACAGTATCCAATGGCTGATCATCTCTCTTACTCAATTAATCAAGTATAAGTCCATATTACTCAGTAATCCAGTATTTAGTTATATGCATCCAGTGATTTGGGACAAATTAATCTGATCCAAAATTTAAATATCTGTGTATCTTATCTACTGATTTAGCATCAGCCTACCATAACCAAGATCAAGTATCAGACCATCGTCTCCAGTCATCATGTATCAGTCCATCGTATGCATTAATCAAGTTTAAGTCTGTAATCCAGTCATTGAGTATCAGTCCATTTTACCCATTGATAAGTATTAGTCCCACCAAATTGTAAACAATAGTGTACTCTGAAGGTCTCGGCAAACCAAGTCACCTACCAACACCTGATGAGTTTTATGTGCCTTAAAGTTGTAACAGAATGCCCACCTTCTTATGTTCATGTTACTTTCCAAATGAGCACTTGAGCTTAATGATGTTCTGCAGGCCACAAGAGCAAAACTCGAGAAAACAACAGGAGATAAAAAAATGATTTAAGACGAAAAGTGTTCAAAGCCAGGAATATAAGCCTAGCCGAAAAACTAATCAAATTACAAAGATCAAATAAAGTGCTTATTAAAGGTTTTAGGAATTATCCAAAAACTTGGAAAGTGAGTCCCTCATGGCACTGATTTAAATAGCATTGCAACAATGCTGTCACATTGTACAACTTATGGGATGTATCCTCGTGTCATAGCATCAGCTGGTCAGAATGGCAGCACCCGTAAAAGAAAACAAGACAACACAGCAGTAAATACAATATTAGTACAAAATAAAACAACAAATCTCAACTCAAAACACATGTAAAAAATTAGAATGAAAGTACTGCAGGTTTCAAAACCCAAGAAAAAAAAAGTCCCAAATACCTGTAAATATGTATTATAGTCATCTTCCAACCTGCTATATCCTAACACAGAGTCACAGAGAATATGTATTATATCCAGAATAAATTAAAGAAAATAGGCCAATGTAACAGCTGAATTAATGAAAAGTGATTGCATTTTTCAATTGTCCCTCATTAGGTCATTGTAACAGGTTCCTTCATTAATCTTGTTAAAGCATCTGTATATATTTGTGAAATGTTCATGAAGGATTTGAGACTACATTGAAAAAGGTTTTAAAACAATAATTCAGACATACCAAGGTTTTAACTTCTGCATGCTAAGCCTGGCCCCAGGACTCTCACTAATTCCTTTTGGCTTTTTAATATTATTCTATTTAGCGTGACAAGTGCTGGGGTGACTTTGAAATCACATGGATGGCTCCTAGCTAAGAGTATTTCCCAGCTAGTCAGTTGCAAGACAAGAAACGGATTAAACCCTCACAACAACAGAGTTCATAAGCCATAAACTGTACAAGTGCAGCTGCAGCAGTAAGAAGACAGATAGTGATGCCAATCCGAAAGGGTTTGCTCTCTAAGCACACTGCTCCTCATTTGTTTCACAAAGGTATTATGCTTGTCTGAGATGAATTTATCTGTGCTACATAGTTACACTAGGGGATACTTAAACATACGCTACAGAGAGATCTGGGTAAATCGCAAGCTAGCATGAATTAGGATGTGCTCTCAGCTACTGCTATCTCTGGTGCAGATGGCCTTAGCAGTCACATTGCATGGGGCCAAATTAAAAAAAAGTAACATCCTGCCTGTGTCCACTTATTCAAAGAAAATAAATAATGCACGAACCAAACAACATAAAATAACAATCCTTAATGTACCGAGATTACATTCTCAACAGTAATTATTCTACCAGTGAGATGGTTTATTGATCAAAGGAAGAAAAATCTTGATTAGAGCTGGGTTTAATTTAATGCTGTCTGGTATCTTACAGCTTGTCTAAAGTGCAGGCCTGGATGCAGCATCAGCTACTCATGCTGACTGGATGAACATGCCACACACAATGCACCATCAGTCTCTCCCAGTACATGCATACACTTGGGAATGGTGCTGCATCAGTCACTGCAAAGTCTGCATGCGGTTTCAGCCACTGGAGTTTGACTGGATGCAAAAATGGGTGCACTGCCATTGTATTATTGTAGGAGACAAGACTCACCATGTTCATTACTAGATTGGTCTACTCTCACAATTTAAGCTTAACATGCACAGATCCTATTCACATAAGTAGTGTAAGAGAGACTCCCTACTACTTCACATAGGGCTCACTGTCTTTAGTATTAAGTATGTACGGGTGTCCTCGAGACACATTAAGGCTCATACACTTTTTGGTTATATGCCACTTATCATCCAATGCTGACTTATTCCTACCACCCTTGTTCTTCCTATTGAGGTGACCCTTTCAGCCCTGATAACCCTGCAGTTCAGAAAAAATGGCGATTTCCCCAGCACCAGGTGCCATAATATTAACTTTATAACTTCAGTCACTCTAGTTATAAAGACAAAGTATAGACATTTAAAAACAACATGGTATTTATTAAAGGAAAATAATACAGGTAAAAGAAAGTGTAATAGAAAATGTAAATAGATAGCAAAGTCTGGATGTATAAAGTCTCAGAAAACGTACTGAAAATCCAAAATGTCAAAAGTGGATGTTGACTTGGATGGCTTTTTTATTCTGTAATCGAAGTGATGCATGAGTTACTGTATGTTTCCTGAATGGTGTCTTTCTCTTTGTCTCTGATGTGCCTCAGATTCTTACATCGCTTCCTCCTGTAGCTGCCTTCTTGGTTCCTTGAATGAGCCAATATTTGTATTAAAATTACACGTGGGGCTTTGGAACAACATACTGTAAAAAATTATACACATGTGATTGGCTAGCTATCATAGCCGTGGATGGCTCTGTCCAAAAGCTTTGAAAAAAAAACTTTTTTTGTCTCAAATTTACATTGTAAATACATACATACACATATATATATATATAATAGATATACAACTCTGAAGTGAATTATGCAAGTTAAGAATGTAATATGTAGTCTCAAACAATCTTTTGGACTTGCTTATTGTATACAAATAAATGTAGTTCAGGAATTCTCAGAGCTAAAGCCTATATGGAAAGCCTTGGGGACAAGTAAGCAACCTGGGTAAAACTTAAGTTTTGATATTGCAAAAATGCATTTATTATTTATTTACTTTATGTAACATGTCTTGAAAAGGTAGCAAGACCTTCACAAAGGCTTCCTTTGGTTTTAATGACATTTAGATAGATAGATAGATAGATAGATAGATAGATAGATAGATAGATAG
>JANRMT010062796.1:18791463-18860822 GCA_026402145.1 Polypterus bichir lapradei
TAGATAGATAGATAGATAGATAGATAGATAGATAGATAGATAGATAGATAGATAGATAGATAGATACTTTATTCATCCCAGGGGGAAATTCACATACTCCAGTAGCAGCATACTGATACAAGAACAATATTAAATTAAAGAGTAATAAAAATGCAGGTAAAAACAGACAATAACTTTGAATAAAATTAACGTTTACCCCCTCAGGTGGAACTGAAGTGTCACATAGTGTGGGGGAGGAACAATCTCCTCAGTCTGTCAGTGGAGCAGGACAGTGACAGCAGTCTGTCGCTGAAGCTGCTCCTCTGTCTGGAGATAATACTGTTCAGTGGATGCAGTGGATTCTCCATGATTGACAGGAGCCTGCTGAGCGCCCGTCGCTCTGCCACGGATGTCAAACTGTCCAGCTCCGTGCCTACAATAGAGCCTGCCTTCCTCACCAGTTTGTCCAGACGTGAGGCATCCCTCTTCTTAACGCTGCCTCCCCAGCACACCACTGCATAGAAGAGGGCAGTCGCCTTCTTATTGCAGATGTTGAAGGACGCCAGTCTTCTAAGGAAGTATAGTCAGCTCTGTCCTCTCTTGCACAGAGCATCAGTATTGGCAGTCCAGTCCAATTTATCATCCAGCTGCACTCCCAGGTATTTATAGGTCTGCACCCCCTGCACACAGTCACCTCTGAGAATCACGGGGTCCATGAGGGGCCTGGGCCTCCAAAAATCCAACACCAGCTCCTTGGTTTTGCTGGTGTTCAGTTGTAGGTGGTTTGAGTCGCACCATTTAACAAAGTCCTTGATTAGGTTCCTATACTCCTCCTTCTACCCACTCCTGATGCAACCCACAATAGCAGTGTCGTCAGCGAACTTTTGCACGTGGCAGGACTCCGAGTTGTATTGGAAGTCCGATGTATATAGGCTGAACATCAGTAAAGTGACTATTTATTTATGCAATGTGGCCTACTAAATAACTTTGGAATTGTCAGAAGTGTCTTAAGTGAGACATATGTCTCTTGATATTGCATATTTCAATGTATTGCCTGTAAATCCTTCATATTCATAAGTCATTTTAGCAGAATACCAAATTCCCCACGGCACAGAGATAAATAACCACTTTACTGATGCTTTGTAAATATCATTAACACTGAACAAAGCCTTTTTTAAGGTCTTTTTGCAGCACCTAATCTAAAGTGTTACCAGAACATGGTACAGGGTATAGTCACATACTTGTGCCAGGCCAGTAAAAAGGAATACTCCACCCAAAAATAACTATATTTGTGACTTTTACTTAACTTTTCTGTGTCCTGTTCCTTCTTTTTTAATTTGTTTGTGACTATCAAGAAAAAAAAAACTTGTGGAGAACAAAGACCATACAATTTAAAATGGGCTTCAATAGCAACACAGCTTTAACAATGGAAAACAATGTCAGAACACCCATAAAAGAAATCTCGGACTATTCATGTTTCATAATCCAAACTCCAGGTATCCAGTCACTTGCTCACAACATCCAAAACACACATACTTTGGCTAAAATATTGTTCAATATAATTTTACTTACTTACAGAAAGTGCTCTCATATGAGAGAGAAGGTTGTTCAAGAGGGATTGCGCTTTTGAACTGAACACTCAATAATAAACTTAGTGTTTTGCAAGAACGTGGATTTGTTCATTTTTGGATCTACTGAAAATGGAAAGAAAAACACTGGGGCTTTAAAAAGGACACAAAACTTTGCCTTTCTTCTTGTCTGTTCATGTGGAGTAGAGTTTCATAAATCAATTCTTGTGATCTGAGTAGTTTTTACAATCTCTACCATGTCATGCAGGATTTTGCTTTTTGCTTTTTGTGCTTTGTGATAGTTAATATACAGTATATATCTTTTTTACATTAACATTATTTTCTTTTATTCTTTGGTGTGTTTGCTACCATTTTGTGTAAATGCTTGCATAGCTGTGGCCATACAGTTTACTGTTGCCATGCCTGCATCCTGTCACATGATCCTTATATCATTGCCCATTTGCTGTATAGGATGGCAGCCCACATCCCCAGGTATCATAGCTTTAGATCTCATTATTAAAAAAAACTTTCTTAGTGGTAGCTACAGGTCATTAACCCAAGATAACAATAAGATCTTTTAGTTTTTTGAGGTTTTTTTTAATTTTATTGCAATCCATACAAAGCAATCAAGTTTTTACAAAAAGAAAAATTGAGTTAAGAACAGATCGATCCCCACCCTTGAGAGAGAGAGCAAGCCAAACGGCGTAAAAATTTTACGGCTTTTAAACATACCTAAATTAATACATTCTCTGTGCTTCATGAACTTATTTTAAAATATTACTGATTAGATCCTGCCATGTTTTGAAAAAAGTCTGTACGGATCCTCTAACTGAGTATTTGATTTTTTCCAATTTCAAATAATATAACACATCAGTTTCCCACTGACTTAAAAGAGGAGAGTTTGGGTTCTTCCAGTTTATCAGAATAAGTCTGCGTGCCAAAAGTGTAGTGAATGCAATCACAATTTGCTTGTCTTTCTCCACTTTAAGACCCTCTGGAAGAACCCCAAACACAGCTGTTAATGGGTTAGGAGGGATTGTGAGTCCAAGGCTGTCTCAGAGGTAATTAAAAATTTTTGTCCAGAATAATGTTAATTTGGTGCAGGCCCAGAACATGTGACCCAGCGAGGCTGGGACTTGGTTGCAGCGTTCACAGGTTGGATCATGCCCTGGAAACATTTTGGAGAGTTTTAGTCGAGACAGATGTGCTCGATAAATAATTTTAAGTTGTATAATTGTATGCTTTGCGCATATGGAGCTCGAGTGAATTCTCTGCATTGCTACTTCCCACTCCTTTTCTGATATATTAATTGAGAGATCTTTTTCCCAGTGTCCTCTTGGGTCTTTAAAAGGGAGGGATTGTAAAATGATTTTTATATATTGTAGAGATGGAGTCTAAGTCCTTGAGATTGAGCAATATTTTTTCCAGCATGGATGAGGGTGCAAGATGAGGAAAATCTGGAAGGTTCTGTTTAACAAAGTTCCTGATTTGAAGATAGTGAAATAAATGTGTAGCTGGAATGTTGAATTTGGAATGTAATTGTTCATAGGAAGCAAAGACGTTGTCTATATAAAGATCTCTAAGCAAGTTAATTCCAAATTTTTTCCAGATATTAAAAAATGCATATGTTTGTGAAGGTTGAAAGAGGTGGTTCTCTTGCAGAGGTGCCACAGATAGAAGCTTCTCCGTCTTAAAATGCTTTCTACATTGGTTCCAGATTCTAAATGAGTGGAGCACAATTGGGTTATTTGTATATTGCTGATAACGTGTATTTATTGGAGCACAGAGCAAGGAATACAAAGAAGTACTGCAGGGTTTTACTTCTATTGCGGTCCATGCCTGTGTATGTTCTTCTATTTGTGTCCAGGTTCTTATCGCCTGTATATTTGCTGCCCAGTAATAAAACTGGAAGTTAGGTAGAGCCATGCCGCCTTCTGCCTTTTGTCTTTGTAGGGTCGCTCTTTTGATGCGTGGATGTTTTGAATTCCAAATAAATGAGGTTATTGTTGAATCTAATTGCCTAAAGAATGATTTATTAATGTATATTGGAATGTTTTGAAATAAAAAAGGAGCTTAGGAAGAATATTCATCTTAACAGGGTTAATTCTTCCAGCTAGAGTGAGATGAAGGGTTGACCATCTATGCAAGTCTTGCTTAATTTTTTCCATGCAGACGGCAAAGTTTTGTTGATATAGAGCTTTATGTTTACTTGTGATATTTACCCCTAGGTATTTAAACTGTTCTGCAATGATAAAAGGTAGGGTATCTAATCTAATATTATATGCTTGAGAATTCACTGGAAAGAGTACACTTTTATTCAGATTAATTCTGAGACCAGAGATCTTTTGAAATACTGTGAGTGCTGTTAAGACTGCAGGCACAGAATTTTCTGGGTCCGATATATACAGTACCATATCATCTGCATATAATGAAGATCTTTTAGTTTTTAATCTTTTTGGTGGGCTTAGTATGTTTTGTTTTGACAATCATTGTCATTTGATTCCTTCACATTTCTGACCTCTGTAAGTTTTCTGATATTGCCTATTCCTATTCCTACAATCTCATCCTCTGGTCTTACTAGTCTCGTTTACTCATTTTGGGGTATTAATTTATCTCTCTGTGTTCCTCATAACATAACATTCAGGTGTAAAATAAAATAGGCACTGTAACATTAATGAGGTGTGGAAGACATTCCTCTTAAAACTTGCTATTATCTAAGACAACATGAGCCGTAGAAGATCATGTGCATATTTGTCTCAGAAACTATTGTGTGGTAAATTGAATTTTACTCCATTTACATTTTTTTCCAAAAGTACTTTCCTGTAATATGAAGCTTGTCCCTCTGCAATATTTACAATTTTCCTTTGGACTGAGTAAAAGTTTACCTTACCTTAGTAGATTTTCTGTGTGGTGGTACATCACAGAGGAATGTTAGATTACTTTGGATACAAATAAACACATTAATTCATGAGCCCACACGCTTCGTTTATGAGTAAATTGGGTTACAGTCATCAAATACCAGCAGGATTCCACCTAAACAGACAATCCGAGGCCTGTTGCATCAGCACTTTTTTTCCTTTTTAAATGACAATATCTTTTTTTTCCTTCAGTTGTGCTGACCCAGTTTCGTTGTTGGGTCCAAGAGCTTTATTTGCTTGATGATTTATGAGTTCAATATTATTTTCTCAGGGGAAAGGAGAATGATGTTACTATGAATGTATGTATGTAGAGGATTTTGTGTCCTTTTTTGAAAAATAGCAGCTGTAATCTGACCTTCATGGTGTAAAGCCTCACCTTACCTGAAGGGCAGAATGCTAACTGGTTAAGTTCAAAAATACTCTTAGATTTTATGGACCTGGGCAACTGAAATGAGAAAGAACAAAATATTCATGGAGTGGCATTTGTATCCATGAACAAAATCACTGTGTTACTATTTTATATAGACATCATATGAAATATTATAATATATTATAATATAATATATTCACATTTTTCAACATGCCAGACAAAGTCTTTTACAGTTATAAAAAAGGAGATGTGATATAAAAAAAAACTCTCAAACAGTAATTTAAAAAATTATCCAAGGAATTATCTTTTTGAAGGGTTTTCAGCCTGAGGTGTTTTTAAAACTATGGTAGTCATTCCACTTACTGGACACAAGCATATCCATCTCCCCCGAGAATTCCGACAATGTGAAATGCCACAATTCTCTGAATTTTTCTGCCTGACTAATTATGAATGTGTTTAGCCTGCTTCATTATTCTTTTATAAATGTGGTTGATTACTATCTACTGCTGCCGATACATCATAATTCCCACACCCCTCCCTATTATAACGTTGTTCTGTTTGTTTCCTCAGCTGACAGTTGGCCTCTGCGGACTATAATATTAGCTTTTTAAGCATGATAAAAAATAACTCGGCCTTTAAACACTAAATTGATGTTGGCAGCCCGGTATACTGAATATTATATTGGGAATGTGGCTGTTTTTCTTTAATGTTTCCAAAATTGCACAGCTACTGAGACAGTAAAGGTGCAAGGATTGAATATGAGTATGATATACAAAATTCTACAGTCAAAGTAAATTAACTTGCAAATGTTTAACAAAAATTCAAAGAATGTAGTTCACAAAAATCAAAGGACACACATAAAAAAGTTATTTTTAATGATGGTACAGTTCTAGCTTCCTACAATATATATTGTATGTTAGGTTCTAAGTTTAAGCTACATTTCAGTTACATGACAGTCACAAAACGGTATGACATTATACTTTGCCATTTGCAAAGCAAAACTGAATCTTTGTCACTGTTATGGCAAAATTATACAAGGTGACAGCCTGTAATTATTCATTGTCATGTCATTTATAGGCACCTGAGAATCACGTTCCAGGATCAATTCCCAACCAGGACAAGAAGGGACACCAACTCCAACAATACCATCTCTTTCCTCTTCCGTATCTCCAAGAAGTCATCCAGTGAGGGCACCTCAGCCACACCCCCATTCAACTAAACCACACCTCTTCTGGTTGGGACGGCATAAATTCGAGGGCTTTTGGAAGATGCAGTCTTAGTCTGAGGATCACAGTCCCACATCATGTAGAACATCCAGACCTACTCAGAGTGGCAATAATTTTGAGAAGCTAGAGGCCGAAGAGGCATCTATTACACCTGATTTCTGTTGCACCACCTCCCACTCATTTTTGTTCATTGTTTTGGACTTTGGCAGTAAACAGGGTGGCCAGTTGGCACCCCAACCTTTTCAGTTCTCGTCTCCCTCATTTGCACCTCCCTGCATTTAGCTATTACTTTAATATCTGTGTTTAGGGTTCAACTATAATAGCTTTAACATACCTGCTTAACTATGCATCATATAAAGCCTATAAAAAGTATTCAAAACCTTGAAAGTGTATACATTCTATTTTTGTACAACATTGAGTTACAGTGGATTTAATTCTGCTTTTTTTGACTCTGATCAACAGAAAAAAAGACTTTAATGTCAAACTGAAAACAGGTCTCAGGCAAGTGGTATTCACCATCATCAAGTCAGTATTTAGTAGATGTTACTTTTAATGGGCACTGCAAGTCAACATTTTCTTCAGAAATATTTGTATATAAAATACAGATTACCTTACTAAGGATTGCTGTTACAAAAATACAAATAAATGATGGCAACTCTCTTGTAACTACAACACTAGCAACACAGGAACCTCATAACTTCTCACTATCTGCAATAAAGAATTAAAGTATTGCAGGTTGACTACCATTAATTTGGCAACTGGCAATCAGGTTCTACCACTAATACATGCGTAACTTCCGCGAATGTAATTTCAAATCCCCCTGTTAGGTGCACCAGCCTCCTGCTACTGTTTTAAGAGACATTACAGTAGTTGCAGTATCAGCTGTTGGCATGAACTCATGAACACTGGCAAGCCATTCTTACTTGTTTTTTCTGCATTTATTACTATAATTTGCTCAAATTTAACACTTACGTTGGTTCATGTGAATAAAAGAAGGGCTTCTCATGGTGTAAAAACACCATGCATTGTCCATAACGATAAAGTTGAACTTCTGAAGAAACTTGACAGCGGTGTATGCAGGTGTGTTGTCATAGCACAAAATGTTCCACAGCTCCAGATGCTTTTTTCCAGACAGGTGCCTCGGCATTTCAGTTTAGTATGTTGGTTATTAACAGACCTCATGGGGAAACTATTAACAAGTCTGTTTTTGTTGAATAACACAGTCATCATTGTCTTGATGTTTGATATGACCTGTAGTGTTTGGATATAAATTAAATGTCAAAAATATGCATCAACTTAGCATAGTGTCACTTGGCAGACTGATTAGCAAGACTATAGGCATGCAATGCCCAGCAGCACAGTTGATCACTATACCCTACTCTTGTACGATTGACTGATTCCAGGAATTTTTGGGTTTCCCTTAGTATGTGTCAAACTAACCAACAGTGATTAAGCTCCCTACAGGTCCCAATGATCCCGGATTAGGGATGGTCAACTTGTACTATGTGTTGTACTATACTATATACTTGTACTATAGTGGTTAGTGATTGTGTCTCAAGGATCTAGCAATCTGGGTTCATGTCCCATGCTCCTGTGTTCTTTGAATGTTCTCCTTTAGCCTAAATGGGATTTTCTCTATGTAGTATAGTAGTCTTTCCTAGATGGAATGCCAACACTGATACATAACCCACACGGAAAATTTATCAAACTTGAAGGTTTTTGGCATATGAAAGGAATCCAAAGCACACAGAAGGCAGCCATAATGACATGAAACACATTTGTAAACTCCATAAAGTGACTGGGCTGGAAACAGTATCCAGGTCTATGGAAATGTGAACTGGTATCACTAACCACTGGATCATCATTGCATGTGTCTACAATGAAGTGATTCAGTCAGTTTCTGAAAGATGTTAGTTATTCCAGTGCAGGGTGCCAAGTGGCCAATGTCTCTCCCAGCAGCATTGTGTGCAAGACAGGAACCAGCCTCAGACAGGTTGCCAGTACATCAACCTAAACTCTTGTACAAAATCACAATAGCATTATGTTTGGTCTCCAGTGAAGGAAACATGCTGTTTTTGCGACTTGGGTATAAACTGAAGTATGCAGAAAAGCCCACACTGACAACCAAACTGAATTTAGATCCATAAAGCTATGGGTTAGTATCATTAAGCACTGCACTGCACCGCATTGGCACATAATCAGAATTAAGTAAATCATTAATTTATTCATTCATTCAGTCATTTACCTTTCAAACCCATTTATACCAATTGCAGAGTCAAAATGAACCCAGAACCTCTTCCTTCAAAAAGGAGACACACATTGTTGCCATATACATATTTGCACCTGTCAGTCCAGCTAACCTGTAAGTCTTTAGTAACTGAAGTGTTCAGAGAAAACCCATGAGGATACAGGCACACATTGATAGTGCCCAGGTTGGCAGTGTGCTACCTTTACAGTGTCTTCTGCAGCAAGTACTTCAGGGTCACGCATGTTTGCACAGACACCATTATATTGTAAAATTTGAGGAATACAAATACAAATAGCCAACTTGGGGTCAAACAGCACTGGAAAGCTGCATTGTGGCAATTTTAAGATGATACTGCCTGACAAAACAGAGCAAAACCAAAACAAGACACAAAAGGCCAGTTCTGGTTGTGCCTTACAAACAAAACAAAAGTGCAATTTGATGCTGAGACTGATGAGCTGTGGATTTTGTCGTTTGTTGGAGAAGCAGATCTGTAAAGCACCAGTTTGGACTGAATTTGAATTTGTTATGCACAACAGGCTTTGTGCCTTTAATATGTTTCATCAGATCAAATGTTTCTGGCTGTGGAATTGTTTTTTTTCCTTTAAATACAAGAATGTAAAATTTATAAAGATAATTAAAAATAAATTAGTACTGATTATCTCCTGTGGGCAAGAAACACAGCTGGCAGTAATGCAAAAAACAGAATGCATTGTCAAATGTTCTCTTATTTTACTTTTATATCCTCCATTGTGAACATTATGTTCATCCTCTGGCTTTGTCAAACAAAGACATAAGCCAAGGCTTCTTCTGTCAGCAGTGACCCTCACACTGTCCAGTCACTCGGCTGACCATCTGGTAAATGCTCTGTAGGGAATGTCACAGGGTGGTGACCAACAAGCCAGCGCAAATCATTAGAATTTTTATGGGGTAAAAAGTACATAGATTTTTGCAAGGACAATAAACACTTATAAATCACTTTTTCAATAAAATAATAACTGGTGACAATTAAAGTTAATTGAAACATTTTGTCTCATGACACTTTACATGATGTTTATTATACACTAAAAAATATATCTTTCCATCCTGCTACTGCACCCCCGTATTCATTTCAGGACCATGGGGACTAAAGCCTATTCATGCAGCAAGCTAGGCAGGAACCAAACCTGTGTGGAACATCAGTTGGGCTCATGGCACACTCATACATGGAGCATGCCAATTTAAAGTCACCAGCTTACCTTTGAGAAGTGGAAGACTAACTAGAATATCCAAAGAAAAACCCACTGGGAGAACTTGCAAAAATCATTAAGAATGTTTAGCATAATTCTAAGACATACTTCACTTGTTTCTTTTCAACAGGCTGTCCCAGAGTGCTGTACTGGTATTCATCTGCTAATATTTGTTTACACACACCACTGACCAGCCTTAGCCATTAGCCACTGACTGAGCCTTAGTCATTACCAGCCTACCTGTTTTTCCACAAATGTTCTTTGTATCTCATTTTTCTCACATATGTGTGTCTTAGTGTGCCATTCTTAAACAGGTTGGATGCACATCATTGCTCTCAGAAGGCACTGCCAGCTCCTGTGATTGAAGAAAACAATCATGTATTGCAAGACAAAGAAAATGCATAGACCAAGAGACGAAGGAAAAGAATATTCTGACAAAAAGTCGGGTAATGGAAGTTTTAAGGGCCAGGATACAAAAAAGCAATGTTAAAAGGCAAGTTAAAGTAAAAAAAAACAAAAAAACAGGTGTTCCAAACTAATCTTTCATCAAACCTATAATGCTAATCAAAAGATAAAGTCAAAAATTCTTACTAGAAGTTAATTACACAAAACAACTATAAAAACACATAAAGTGGTTTTGTAAGTGAAATCCATTAACTTGGACAAAGTGTTGTCCTTAACACTGACCTGGTCATTTTGATGACTTCATGATGTGCAACTACCATGTGCACTTTGTCATGATGACCTTGCATTGGCTCAACAAAGTGGCAGCACCCATTAAAAAAAGATGGAGTTGTAGGATTAATAAAACATAATGTCAAATTAAATGAAAAACCTTCAAAAACAGCATAACGTGACGATAATTCCAAAATATTCCCTGACAGTCAAAATTCCAGAGAAGATTAAACAAATTGAAGCAAAATAACAAATACTTCTCAAATGGGCTGACAACAAATAGCACCACTAAAGCCAGAAGGTCAAAGGTCTAAGCAAAGAGATTCCTCACTACCTACACATAATTTTCCTAAGTAACTAATTCATTTGTGAGTTGATTTAGTTTATGTCCAGAAACAACTGTTGTGCACCATCATATTTTATAATGGTGGACCCGTGACATCACACACCATCCCCATGAGACCAACAATGGGCATCATTACTATAAAGAAAAAGAATATTAAAAGAAATTTAACTCAAACTGGCACCATGAATGTAGGAGAGGGAAGTTATGAACACATAACTCCAGTTCTTAAATCCTTACACTGGCTCCCGGTTAAGTTTAGGGCAGATTTCAAAATCCTCCTTTTAACATATAAAGCATTAAATGGCCAAGGTCCGGCTTACTTGTCTGAACTTATCATGACTTACAAACCTGAGCGCACATTAAGATCTCAAGATGCCGGTCTGCTTATGATTCCAAGGATTAATAAAATAACAGTGGGAGGTCGAGCTTTTAGTTACAGGGCCCCTAAACTGTGGAATGGTCTTCCTGCTTCTATAAGAGATGCCCCTTCGGTCCCAGCCTTTAAATCTCGGCTGAAGACTTACTACTTCAGTTTAGCATATCCTGACTAGAGCTGCTGATTAACTGTACATACTGCATCTCTGTTGTTAGTCATTAGCACTAAAACATAAGTAACATGATAATTATAATTGAATACTAACCCTCACCTATTCTGTTTCTGTTCTCGGTACTCAAATGTGGCAATTGGTGCCACGGCCCACCTGCCAAGTTGTTTGCCTGCCTATGGTAAAGTCATCCCTGGTGGAGGATCACAGGAATCATGGGAAAGAGGGGCCCTTTCATCGGATTGGCTGGCCGAGCAACGTTTCAGCCGTGGAATGGCCAAATGGGGAGGCAGCTTGACGGATGAGGTCTCCAGCACTCTAAAAATATCAAAATCTTATTATATGATATCATCTACTGTTAAATTCTGCTCTGTACTTCTAAAATTTTTATTATTATGCTTTATTAAGGATTTGTTCTGATCTGTGTATTGTATTGTATTGTATTGAACCCCTTCTTTTGACACCCACTGCACGCCCAACCTACCTGGGAAGGGGCCTTTCCCGAGGTTTCTTCCATTTTTCCCTACAAGGTTTTTTTGGGAGTTTTTCCTTGTCTTCTTAGAGAGTCAAGGCTGGGGGGTTGTCAAGAGGCAGGACCTGTTAAAGCCCATTGTGGCACTTCCTGTGTGATTTTGGGCTATACAAAAATAAACTGTATTGTATTGTATTGTATAAGTCTGGGCATCTCTGCTCAAGCTGCTGCCCCCGCGACCCGATCTTGGATAAGCGGAAGAGGATGGATGGATGGATGGATGGATGGCGCCATGAATGATGTCACCATAAATACTGCTTAGAATAGTTAATTACAAAAACTGTTTTTAATAATAAAATACTTTGAATTATAACACCAGCATCCTTACCTGGCCAAACAACAACAGCTTTAGAATCTTTTCTCCAATGACCCTAAATTGTGACTGACAGAATAATGCAAATCTTCACTTGACGCTATGCAATGCTGGAATGGGCTAATCAGATACAAGAAATAGGAGTATATAAATGTATACTATATATGCATACTTATATATATCATACTAGTCGCCCGCGTAATAGTGAAAGAGAACAGTGAGAAAGTTCCTGCCCGGCTCCCCACTCCCTCACCTTGGCCTGCAGCCTCTGCCTCGGATTAACGCGAATATATTGCTCCTGCAAGTGAACTATGATTCTTAGCGCGATGAGAGAAGTCACAAAATCAACCAGAATGCTCAAGCAACTTATAGAAAAAACCCCAATCTAAATCCGTTAAGTAGTTCTCTTGTTCGCTACCTAAGCGGGTGTATGTGATGCCCTTAGGTTGGCACGTGAGTGAGGAGGGTTCCACCCCCTCCCCAAGGCCTGCTTCGTGTTTCTCGGATTCACACAAATAAATCTGTACCACAAGCGAACTATGATACTTAGTGCAATGACAGAAGTCACAAAATCAACCGAAATGTTCAAGCAAATTATAGAAAAAAACTTGATCTAAATTCCGCTAAGTAGTTTTCTTGTGAAAAGCGGACAGACCTACAGACAGACAGAGAGACAGACATATGCTGATTTTATATATATAAAGATATGAATAAAGAACGAGGAAGAAGGACTACATTCTATGTTTATTGTAAAAAGAATACAGAAAAACTAAAGAGAGAGCTGTCGTCCCAAAACAGGAAAAAACCACTGATGTAGGGCGGAAGTTATCACACCTTTTGCTTGCCATACCACCTCCAGGAATTAAAATATTTTGAATTACACAACAATATTTACTCCACAAAGAATAAAGAGAGGGTGCAACCTTCAGGTACTCTCACTTTTTCAAAGTTTTTTGAATCCATCTTGGTAAGATGTGGTTTTAATTAGAAGCAGTGTTCTTATCCTTGACAGAGTGACTACCACCCCAAACTATTGTGGAGAAGGTCAAAACACTTTCAATGTTGAAAAGGATCTTTGTTTCCTGTGACCCTCTGAACTTCTTCAACACATTTAGAAACAGTGGCCACGTGTGTTTTGTCTTGTTCACAGCAGAAGTGTAAACCCCCATGTTAGACAGTGTTCAGAAACTTGAAGTTTTCCACCACCTCTACTTGGTGGCCATTGATGTATAAATTTAAGAGTATTCTTCTTCCTTACTTAAAGTTGACCACCAGTACTTTTGTTTAATCAATGTTTAGTTCTGGGCTTTTATGTCAGACTGACCAGATCATTCTGTTGTGATTCTGGGGAGTTTAAATATAAAGTATCCATTCTGTTATTGCTCTGTATTTTTGACGTTGTTATATTTTAATGGCGTTATTTGTGGTTATGTCATCATGCCACCATATTGTCATTCATTGTCAAGCATGCATGTTACCAATTTGTAACTAAATATGTGTTATCGTTGTCTTGTTACAGTCATGTATGATGGCAGGAAGCACAACACGAGTGACATCAGCAGTGTGACACCATTTAAGCTGGCAAATGGCATGCAACTTTCTAGATAACCAAAAGCAAAGGTGAGTGTGCAAAAAGTGTTACTATCTTTATTATTTAGAGCTTGGAATCCTGTCTGGTTTACTGACTTCATCTTTAGTGTGCATATTAGGCTTTGGTGTTTTGGTTGGTTGATGTCATGTCTGTCTGACTGTCTCTATGAAACAACTCAGACCCACTTGTAGGCTAATTCTGTTGACATTTGACAGTTATTTATCAAAGAAACTTAAAATTTCAAAATCCCTCATTGGAATGTATTAACATACCTTTGAAAACAGAGAAATATTCTGTACGGCTTCAACTACAAATTAATTTACTGTTTGAGTTTTACCTTGACACTGGTTACATCAACTGGTATATTTTGTACATTTTCTTTTTCTCGTCTGCCAGCTGCTCATATCCCCAGTACAATGCTAGGGAAAGGGCGCATGTAAGCAGTTATACAGCAGCACCTTTCTCCTGTTGCTTAAATTATGTTAACCATAAAAAATACCAAAAAATGTAATTTCTCTGGAAAATGAATAGAAGAAAAAATCAATTATCAAGCATTGAGTAGGAGTGAATTGACTGAACTAATATTAATATTATTATTACCAGAAGAGCCACAGTTGGTTCTGTGTACTTTCAGACTGGAATTAAAATCTTTAGGTAATTGTCACCTTTGGTATTCCAGTTACATAGTAAATCCTTCTATATAAAAGCGGTCGGGATTGTCCTCCCATCCCGTGAGTGCTACGCAGGCGCGGAGTTTCACACACGCCCCGTCCATTTTGCAATGCATGATGGGATTTGTAGTTTTGTTTTTCCAGGTAAAAGATGATTTTCTACTCCAGACTGTGTGAGTAGCATGGAGTTTCACACACGCCCCATCCATTTTGCAGTGCATGATGGGATTTGTAGTTTCGTTTTTTCCAGGTAAAAGATTATTTTCTCCTCCAGACTGTGCGATATCTTCTTCTTCTTTCTTACTATATAAAAGCGGTCGGGATTGTCCTTCCTACCCGTGAGTGGAAAGCGTAGCGGTATTCCGCTTATCACAGACTTACTACTTGCAGCTTGCGGTACGAAGCGACATGATGTGAGCAGAGTTCTGGTGCTCCCATCGTTCTCTTGCTTTTGTGCGCGATGCGCTGGAAAAATAGACAAAATTATGTCTCTGGAAATAATTAATGTTGATGGAATACAAATGCCTCACCGCGTAGTAAATATCAGGGGGGTTCAAAAGGGCGACCTCAATATAGAAAAAAAGTTTAAATTTCATCACAAAAATAACAGAAACTACGAGTATTAAAGTAATACCGCTCAAATGCAATATAACCAAATTAATAAGTTTGTATAAGATATCAAATTGATCTGCATATTGAATTGCCTTAAGAAGTGGTCAACTTAAAAGTCGGTCGCCTTAAAAGGCGGGTCAGCCTAGTATAGTAAATCAGGTGCTTTCGAAGTTCTTAGTTATTGTGAAAGAAAAATGAGGCACATTGATCAATTATCAAATAGGAGTTTTTATTACTGTACATTTTAGCTGACAAAATATATGAAGCAAAATGGTAAGATTCAGATGTTGCTTTTAAACTTACAATTGCTGGTAATTAGAGAAACTGGTTACTAGTTCAGACATTTGCAGAAACCACATTCCAGAGGTAACAACAAGACATCGCCGGCCAACTAAACAAATATCTTGTAAATGCCACTTTGCACATGGCAAGAATCAGCTCTGTACAGATAAAAAAAACATTGTCAAACAAAAATCATATACACAGAATTAGAAGGCAATAAAGCAAAATGTATTAAAGATAAATATATTAATAAACATAATCTTCTTCTTCTTCTTTCGGCTGCTCCAGTTAGGGGTCGCCACAGCGGATCATCTTCTTCCATATTTTTCTGTCCTCTGCATCTTGTTCTGTTACACCCATCACCTGCATGTCCTCTCTCACCACATCCATAAACCTTCACTTAGGTCTTCCTCTTTTCCTCTTGCTTAGCAGCTCTATCCTTAGCATCCTTCTCCCAATTTACTCAGCATCTCTCCTCTGCACATGTCCAAACCAATGCAATCTCTCCTCTCTGACTTTGTCTCCCAACCGTCCAACTAGAGCGGACCCTCTAATGTACTCATTATTAATCCTGTTCATCTTCGTCACACCCAGTGCAAATCTTAGCATCTTTAACTCTGCCACCTCCAGCTCTGTCTCCTGCTTTCTGGTCAATGCCACCGTCTCCAACCCATATAACATAGCTGGTCTCACTACCGTCCTGTAGACCTTTCCTTTCACTCTTGCTCATACCCATCTGTTACAAATTACTCCTGACACTCAATACATTCCCATATTATTAATATCATTTTAATGAGTAATAACTAATATTAATAGTCAAATAGGGAACTTATTTCAATTGCTTTTCTTCTTTCAGTGTAATATTGATACTGATGTTGTGCAAGTGATTGTCATTTTGTATTAATAGTTATTTTTCTTTAATAATTATTGGGTACTGCTCTATTGGGTATACAGATTTTACAGTGTACAGCATGGACAAGGCAGGATTACAGTTTGAGCATCCCGAAAGAGCTGCTCGGTGGTAGAACGTATGCCAAAGACTGAGCTGGGGTTATCTGTGTCTGAAGCAATGCTTTTACTTTTGTATATTTTCACACTGGAATTGAAATATTTGCAGTAATTGTCACATTTTGTGTTCTATCTATACAATAAATCAGTTCCGTACCTAATTCTTAGTTATTTACATACTTTTAATGAATTACCAGGTTTTACCAGGATTAATAGCTAGATGGGAAACTTATTTCAGTTTCTTTTCTCCTTTCATGGAGTAATATTCAAACTGACTTTATGCTAGTATTGGTCATTTTGTATTTATGATAATTTTTCTTTAGGCAATTGATGGGTACCACCAAAAATGTTATCTATACTAATAAAAGGCAAAGCCCTCACTGACTGACTGACTCACTCACTCACTGACTCATCACTAATTCTCCAACTTCCAGTGTAGGTGGAAGGCTGAAATTTGGCAGGCTCATTCCTTACAGCTTACTTACAAAAGTTAGGCAGGTTTCATTTCAAAATTCTAGGCGTAACGCTCATAACTGGAACCTACTTTCGACCATATATACGGTCATAGTCTGTAGCTCGGTTGCCATGTAAGGCGGAGTTGCGTCCCGCATCATCACGCCTCCCACGTAATTGAGTACCTGCCCATATAAGGTAATTATTCGTGGGTGAAGAACTGTACTTATGCAAACGAAGATGAGATAGTCTAGTGTTTAGCAAAAACTCATTGAAAGTGCGAGAGAAACTTTCAAGTGCCGGGTCTTAGCTAACATTAAATAAAGCCGTGGACATCACAAGATCACACATAGAAGTTTGTGCGAGAGAAACTTTTAAGTGCTGGGTCTTAGCTAACATTAAATAAAGCCGTGGACATCGCAAGATCACACAAGAGAGCGGCTCACGTGAACTGACTGTGAACGCAGTACGTAGAGAACAAGGAAGAGCTCCAAAGAGCGCTGAACAAAAAACGCATTACACACTTGAGAAGGCAGGAAAAGAATTTGAAGCGAGTGACACATACAAGCATATTCATAAGTGCAGCTACTGCGGAAACAAAGCACAGTGTAGCACTGTGCTTATGTAAACGAATAGAAAGCAAATGTTACAATATTTTTAAAATGTTTCCTTTTCTTTTTCATAACTTCTTTAACACACTTCTTCTCCGCTGCGAAGCGCGGGTATTCTGCTAGTGTTTAATAAAACTGAACATCAGTTTGTCACAGACCCTCCATAACTAACACAGATCAGTCAATGCCATATTTACATCACTTGAATTGAACTCTTCTGTCTATAAAAGCCATAGAGCCACCACAAACCTATTTAGACTACATTTTTAACTACATGAAATTGTAAAGTACTGTTAAAAAGTATGTATTTAATACTGTATTGTCTACTAACCCATGCTATTGTATTCTGTTATCACCAGTATTTTTGAGTATGATTTATTGTTACAAAAATAATTAATAAACAAAAATGTGATAACTGAATCTTGGATGAAGTAACTAAAAAATGTAAAATGCTCCAACTTTCGTATTAGTTAATTTAGTCGCTGAACGCACCTGAATGTCATGCCATGTTCTGATTTGTTCAAATCCACCAGAGTCTATCCCAGCTGAATTGAGCACAAGGTGGGGATGGCGTATGCATGTGTCCATCACAAGATGGGACCTCCTTCAGAGTTACCCAGTAATATATGAGGGACGTTCAAAAAGTTTCCTATCTTTTATACTTTCGTTAGAAATGGTAAAGGCAGCAGGAGTAGTAATTGGGCATTAAAAAGTTGATATGACGCTGGGAAAATTGCATCGCAAACGAAGGTGACTATGTAGAAAAGTGATGTAATTTGTTTTTGAAATTCTTAATAAATACGGTTAAAAAATGTGCAGAAACTATTTGAATGTCCGTCGTAATAATCCCTTCTTTGGGATGAATCCAGGATGCTTGGAAAAATCCTATGTGCACACAAGGCAAATATGGAAACATCTTACCAAAAGCAGCAGGGCCAGAATTTGAACCAAGGTATCTCAAATTGTCAGGCAGCAGTGTGAACACTGAGCTACATTGTAACCCATATTTGAATATTGCACACATCTCTCGTTATTCATTTAACTTTTCAAATCAACCATGAAGAACCATGATAACAATAATAAACAATAATGCTATTAGTAAAATAAAAAATGTTTTTCTCTAGGTAAAAAAAATGCTTAAGATAACTGACACATAACACTTCCCTTACTTTAGACTCGTTCATTCATCAAGTGCACCAGGCAGTGACACCCTGTTTCTAATTTCATCTGTTTTCTATGATTTGTTTACTGCCGTTACAAGCACTGTAACTTTTTAAAGTGACATCGCATTTCCAAATGGTTTGGGAACCTCATATTTGTTCTTATTATATCTCTAACATATTTGTTCTTATCATATTTAAAACTTTATAAAACCAAGCCCATAATATATTAATTTTGTGAAATTAATGAGCCTTTTCTGTAAGGTCAAGATGGCATGGCAAAAAAATAAAAAAATTGATTTTATAATAAAGTATCTTTTACCACCTCTTGCTACGGCACCATTCTTAAATAGTTTCCATTATTCTGTGCCTTTTAAACCAACATACAAAAGTCATGCCCCATTTTTAACAAGCTTTAACTCTGATTGACATTTTTTTATTAACAGTTGTTTCAAAATAACAAACACACTCTCATTACACCTTAGGTTACAAAATCATTAAAAAAAGGGCAATGCAAGAAAATAAATTCATCTTGTAAAAGTCAGCTGCTTAGGTTTCATGGGGCCTGTAATCAAGCAGTTTCATTTGAACATTTTATTGGCTTTTTACTTTATTTTTAACTGAAAGATTTTGTGTTTCAGTTTAAACACCCAATGAAATACATTCATTATATTTATTCAGTAAAACATAACCAATTCATTTGTGTGTGGAGCTCTTTACTGAGTACAGGCTCAAATAGCTTACTTAAGTTTCTAGCTCAAAAGCAATTATGAATAAATAAAGTGTGCATTATTTACATACATGAACATATAAACACACAATGAAATTGATCAATTTTAAATTGATTAACATAAATAAATCATGGCATTATAAGTTTATTAATATTGTAAATGAAATATTTCCAGTAGGCAAATGAGGGTATCAAGACCATATAATTTTCTCATTAATGACAACTAAAGTGAAAATTGTCATTAATTAGAGAAATGTTATTTTCGTTAACTAAAATAAAAGCAGCTGAAAAACTAGAAAAAAACAATGAAATATAAACTAAGCCAAAACAGCTCTGAATACCTTGTGTCACACTCATGCACCTAGGGGACAGTTTAATGGCTCTGGTGATGCTGGTTCTTTGCTGTGTGATACTGCCTTCTCTTTACTTCCCTCTCCAGAACAAGGACAATGACGGCTTTTTCAACCCCGACATCACTTCCGGTGTCTGCCCTCTTGCACCCACTAGGACCAGCCTCTCCCTGCCGGAAATCAACATAACTGGAAACTCCACAACCTTTGAATCAGTTCAGTCTCTGACTCCCATCTGAAAACACGTTACCTCAGCACTTAATGACTCTTTCTTTATTTTTTTGCGAAAACGGGTGCCCCAAAACCTTTTGTTGTGTCCACTTGTTCTACTTATGTTTTGCTTCTTTATCACTTCAGTATTCTATCATTATTATGAACTTTATGATCTTAAATATCAGAAATACAGGAAAATATTCAATATGAGCGGCCTAAAAATCAAACTGGAACACAGGATAATCCACGATAACAGGCAGGTATACTGAATGTGAGATTATTTTCAGTGGGAAGTGCTCACTGCTCCCAAAAGTAATTGCACAACTGGAAATGAAATTAAATAACCATTTGTATAAACTTGAAACAGGTTGAAGAAGCAAGTGACTACAGAATGTACTGGTTATTTATTTCTTTTTCAGTTACGATGGAAGCATTGAACTGTCTCATTATGAGAAAATTGTTAACATTAAAAAAGTATCTTACAGCAAAAACAACACTGAAAGATTCCCTAATTAAATAAATCTCTTAGAGATTTCTGGTCAGTTATAATGAACAATATCACAGTAAAGGTCAGACAAAGTCACAGGTGGATGGATGCACACACCTTCTTGACCATTGTATGACATTTCAAGTACATACTGGGCAGTCTAATATTAAGCTCTTCCATTGTATTCTTGAATTCCAAAGCTCCCAATGTATCAGGTGTTATTTTCCTTGTGTTGAAGGAGCAGCTTGTCAATATAACAGTGACACCAATTGTCATAGTGGGGTACCAAGAACAGAAACAAAACAGAGGAAGGTTAGTAACAGGGAAAAGAGAGAGGGAGAGTTGTAATAAATATTTATTTTGAATAAAGACACTTTGGAGAGCGGAAAAACTGTTGGAGAATAGCCCCGTATAACGTCTGTTGGACATTTGAATTAAACGGACTCAAAAACATTTGACAAATTGCAACAAATACAGCCAGGTTTATATAGACAAGCTAGAGAGATGGACTGACGTGGCAGAAGATGACAGCGTACAGGGTGTGGAAGCTATATCATCGAGGGATGGAGAATGACGATGGGTTCTAGGAGACGATAGTGATGTCATCAAGGAAAGCTAGAAGTGACGATGCTGAAGAAATTCTGGGATGCCTGGTGGCCATTTTGGAGGACCAGAAGAATGTTTTATTTTTCCTCTTGCCGTCTGTAGAAATATAGAGAAAGTAGTTAGTCCTTATTATCAAACCCTTGTCTCGCGGCGCTCCGCTCACCTTAGAGCTTGTCGGCTGTCTCCTAAGTGCGCGTGTGTGACAGAGAACACACTGATATAGCGCACTGTCGCACCTACCACATGACAATCACACTCAAGATGCCAGATTAGTAACAGGCTACGTTAAAAAAAGAGGTGACAGGCAACAGCCTTGCAACATTATGATAGATGTATTAAGGCTATCAGGAAAACAGCCATTAACACTCCCCCTTCATATTCTGTTAGTTAAAAGTCCTGTGTTCACCCTACCAAGTTAGGGTCCAAACAGAATTGATCAATTTTTTCAAATGAAACGTAAGGCTAGATTGTATTAAAAGCTGATTAGAAATCTATAAACATCAATCTTACGTGTTTTTTGAGCCTGCCAAATGCTCAGACAGGAAATATCACTCTTTACTCGGTATGCAAATTTGTAAGGGTGCAGATTACCCTGGGTTTTGTTCAGTAATTGCGTCTTAATTAAATTCTCAGAGTATTTCATAATATAAGAAGTTATGGCCACCAGTCTGAAGCCACTTTATGCTTTTGGGTTTGTAAAATTGCTAATGGAATAACTTTTGCCTGCCACTTGCAGTAAATCTAGAGATATCTCAAATATAGAGTGGAATATTGAACAGAGTTGCTCTGTGCACTTGCGCTAATCAATTTTTTTGTGGGGTTACCATATCTATGGCTCCTTGATAAATGACATTATTATTGTATGCTAGCTGATCCTCTGATGTTCTTCTCTACAATTAAGTTTGAGTCTCCAAACGTTCTCTGTAGAAATGGCAAATAACAGTGTTCCCAAAACAAGCAAAAAAAAAAAATCAACAAAATAGTAAAAGCACCAAGTAGCAAAACAAAAAAAAACAATAATATAAATACATACAAATCAGTCTTCTAAACTAGACCCACCTACAATGATAACATTAGGCTCAAAGCAGTGACCATCTACCAGTCTATCACACGGCACAGCCAAACCTGGTGAATTTAAAGCTACACATTTAGCTACATACATCTCTTAGATGTAATAGTTATCATTTAATATTTGTCTGACACTTTCATTAAAGGTAACTTGCAAGAGGAGTGTTAATTATTGCACAATTGAAACACTGGCTACTTAAATGACTTGGTTAGGGGTATATGCAGAATCAGTGAAGGGGATTGAATTGGCAATGAAAGACTAATGCATTAGCCACTACACCACACTGCCTACCATGTGGGAGGAAAAGCTGAATAACCTGAAGGAAAATCCTCACTGACACAGAGCAAACTTGACAGACACTGCCAAGAACACGGCATAAACAGCACCAATAAAGGGTAAGTGGTGATGAGAACAGACCTTATTTTGACCTCAACACTGTAAGGAGTGAAGGCAGTGTGGCCTTGACTATTTTTCTGTTATGAATGTTTTTTTCTCAGTTTGTAGGGTTTTTTCTGTTTTTCCATACAGTATATATATGGCTAAAGCATTTGGCTGGCAACAATAAAATCACCAGTTTAATTTCCACCACAGTCAACTGTCTGATCCAAAAAAACAAGAAACTTCACTGGGTCCAGATGTCGAGTCATGTAGACGTGCAAAGTGCTTTGGGATGATATCCGACAAGAAGGGAGCTACAGCATATCAAGTTTATCTGATTGACTCTTTTCCAGTGAGAATTAGACTGTTAAAGTTTCTTTTTCGAGCCAATTTTCAGAGGCTATTAGAGCACCACTGCACAGTTTTCAAATTTCCATTGTTATCACATGCAACCCCAGTATAAACTTTCATTATTGTAGGACAAGTGGGCATTGCCCATTTTGGTAGACTTTTATTGGCACACAAGGCCTGTTAAGTCTGCATATTTAACAGGAATGCAGAAGCCATCCGTGCCTCCACCTGCATTAGACAAAATTGCCAATATATCAAATTTTGGTCAGCTCTGTGTTTTATCTGATAGCCAAGGTGTAAATCAGAGTTGAGCTGACATGTCTGCAGAGACTCCTTCAGACTAAAAGGTGCTCAAAAGGAAATTTTTTTGGCTTGTAACCTCAAAATGATCTCCATAGAATACACATATAAGCTGGCACTAGATCTGTAACTGTGTCTGATTGGTTGGTTAGCAATGAACATCCTTACATCAAAGCAGTGACCATTCAAAAACAACCTTCGTCTTTGGGAACATCTGATACAAAATGTCACCACAAAAATTAATACAATTAATTAAACTAAATAATTTATGTAAAAATCATATCAAAACTGATATATAAGGTCCCAAAATAATTGTTCCAGTCATGCTTTGTACTGATCAGTGGATCCCAATGAATTTGCTTCACCTTAATTCCGGCAAAAATGCGAAAAGGTTCCAGAATTTTCACAAATTCTGTATTAAAGTCACTGGGAAAGGAGAAACTGAATTAGTTTTGAGTGGATTATGAAGGCACGACAGTCTTAAATGTCATTGAAGGTTAGGAAAGTACCTGTCAATTATGCTGGACAGAGTATGGTGGCCAAAAACGTGACCAGAGCTGAGAAAAAATAATCCTATGAGTCCTTTGTTTCTCCCTCTCTTTGTTTCTCCTGAGCTCCTATCACTACGATTAAATAAAACCCACAGAACATATGATGCAAGGATTCATCATTATACTGTATAATAGGGGGGCTTCCCTGTAACTACAGTATTTGAGCTACCTAACATGCTTAATCCAGCAGTGAAGACACAGTGTACAATGAATCTATGCAAAACAACAAAGCATTTTCACAATTTTCTTATTATCATGTACCACTCAAATGAAAATACTGTGAGTTGTGCATCTCAATGTACTGTACAGTTCAGATCAGGCATGCAGTAAAGTGCAATGTTGACTAAAGTTTGTTTTTAAATTCATGTGGGGTGCAGATCCAGCTGCAGTAATAACATCACCAATGCATGTGTACTTGCAATGCAAATTGGGCAGGTAGTGCAGATCAGGTAGTGACATCCCCATCCACCGTTGATTGCTACATCTGTGCAATGTAACGCTAGCCCTCCTAAAGCATTATGGGGCACTGAAAAAAAAGTTTTCCTAAGATAGCTGCACAGAAAATTCAGCAAACAAATTTCCCTGCAGACCCAGAAAATTTGCTGTTAATGATGCCAACAAATGATCAATTAAAGGTAGTCAGTACTTGGAAAATAAATATCCCTTGTGTATGTGTCTTTGACAATAAAATTCTATTTATAGTTATACTTTTTCTTCCCTTTTTTTAGACCTAAATACTGATAAATAGCAACTGTTATTGGCTGTATGGGCCAATCTACTGTTGTGAGGTAAGTCGCCCTTTTTTTGTTGTCATTTTTATTTTACTTACTTTGTTCCTAAAAGTACTTGTTTGAATATTGCATTTCTACAAAAAAAAACACTTAATGTTCTTATATAGCTTTAATAACAACTTTTAACATTTATGAGATAATTTACACAACTTTTCAACTTGGTGCAAATATTTCTTAATCTTCAGAGCCTGTACTTTGGTTTTCTTTGCCTATATTATACATAAATATATGAATAAAGATGGTGTCGCTAAAGTATTGAGACTTAGCTTCGTGTTTTGGGGTGCAAGATGGAAACTCACATGTCACAGCACACACACATGGTCACAATGCTGCAGTAAACAGTATACGCTCATACAGATGTTGACTATATGAGTGAGGTACGCTGACTGACGATTGCCCACAATCCCGCAGCGAGAGAGAGAACCACCATCAGCTCAGCTGTGATCACGTGACGCTCGGCAGACAAAGTGTGTACGGACTACTCGTATTGCAAGACTTCGCTCGTTTATCAAGTCAAAATTTATCAAAAATTTTAGCTTGTCTTGCAAAACACTCGCAAACCAAGTTACTCATAATCCAAGGTTCTACTGTACATGAAAAATGAGAGCCAACTCCTGATGAAGCTTAACCACTGGGGCACTGAGTGAAGAACAAGCATGTTTTAATTTATCATTGCCAAGAAGAAGAGTTTTTGACTTAAAATGCCTTGACAAAGCTTAACATATGACAAAGTATTCCTACTTGTCTTATAAGATGAATTTCTCACTTTTTTGAATGAACCAGTAGTCCTGTACTCATTAAGAAGGAGTGGATACTGCAAACTTCACTGCTATCATTTCTTTTGTTTTTCTCTTGTTTTTTGGGTGTTCTTTTTACCATTCTGCTGAATATGTGCTATTTTGGTTACTATTAATTTGTTTATATAAGTCTAGTATATATGACCTGAGCTATTTTTTTTTTTGTGAATTGTTCATTTTTGGATATTATCTTTACTTTTTCTTTCATATTATTTTTCTTTAATTCATTTATTTTTTCTGTTATTCTTTTTCATTCATTCCTTGCTGCTAGTTTGTTAGATTTGTGCATACTGTATTTTGCACACACTTTTGTAATTTGGTTTATTTTTCATATATATGTCCAAGCTTATTTTTCTCTTTTTATTTTATATGTAATTGTCAACTCAATGCCTTTTCTTTTTATTAGCCCATTCCTCCTAATTATCTTTTACAGGTATGCTCTTTTAGCTATGTAGTCTTTCATAATATATGATATTATACTTGTGATATTTATTGTTAATCACTCAAAAATATTTTAATTATTTTTTTCTTTTCCTTTTAATTTCAAACGTCTTGACCATCTATACATAATGCCCTCGTTCTACTTTATCCCCTGGTTATTCTCTCTTTTTATATGTGTACCTGTATGTTTTGCCTCTTTTCTGCTAGCTCCACCGAATATGCAGCTGTAAAATGCAGCCTAAGTTGGATTCTTCACAGAGTTGCCATTGATTGCTAAGAATTCTTCTAACTTGATTGAAGATTCAGGCAGAGGTCTGCATTTTTCAGAAGTGATGTGTTAAAGTGCCAACTGGAAGCATGCTATGTAATCTGTAACAGATGTAGCTGTGGCACCGCTGCTCTGTGATGTGGCAGCAATGTGACCTCCAACATAGCATCTGATTATGAGGTGGACAGGGACTGAGAAACTAGAATGTTATTGACTTGTGAGTACAAGGGGTAAAGTGGTAAGGGAAAGGAGAACGGCTTAGGTGAAGGTCAGAAAAGACTGCCAAAAGACTGAAATAAGATGTAAATTGCATAAATGGCTTCATGGCAGCAGTCACATCCATGCTTATAGCAAGATCAAAACCCTTCAGGTTCTGAACTTCATTACGAACGAATGAGAAGACCCAAGACTGGTATGGAATTGGTCTATAAACAGCACAAAATGCAGCTCTGTTATTACATGCTTTCACAACAATCAGTTAGTATATTTAGCATTTTAACTTGTAAATTGAATTTGAAAACAATTGCTAAATGTAGCTGCTTATTGGATACAGATGCCGAGGCAACCAGTTGATAATGTTTATTTTAGTGCTGCTTTATGTCTTTAGCAAAATGTTTGCTCTTTTGAAGTAGTGCTATGAATCCCACCCCCCCCCCCACCCCTCTTGCGACACAGATAATTGAAGTCCAAACACAACCACAAGGCTACTGTCAGAATAATAATAATAATAGAGAGAGAAATGGAATAAAAGGTAATAGTCCCCCGCTGAAACTCCAACCCCTTTCTCCAGTCAGTTAGGAATATGTGAAACTAACAAGGGACTATCCTTGTTACACCCAAATTTGATTAATCCCCAACAAATAAAAAACAGCCCCCTCTCCCATGGCCATAGCTAAAAACCTGTCAGACCATAGTTAGATACCAATACCATCATCCAATATTTATCTTTTCTGGAGTTGTTGTCCCTTCCCCACCAGAAAGTTTAGTTAAAGATACAAAGTAATGAACTGTAAATAATACAATCAGATTATAATGGACCCCAATATCTAGATCATAACAAGTAAACCCCCAAAGAAACAAACACTGCCATAATATTAAACAATCTTAGTGATGAAACCTTAGTGTGACGCATGGCACCATGAAGCTTGACCATTTATAAGCCAGCGTTAGGGTTCACCAACCCATTGTTGAGTATAAAAGAGAAACTCCCAAGCTGTACAAATAAGTTAAAAACATAGTTATCTTTATTGTGATACACTGCTTCACAACAGGGTAAAATTAAATATGATCATAGTTACAGCATTAAAGCAAGCCACAATGGGAAATCCATCATGGACAAGCTGGATCATAAGTACAAGCTTCTTGATCAGAAAGTAGTACACATTTAATGTTATCTTCTCCTGTATCATTATTGGAACAAATGCTTACAATGATTTATGGAAGCAAATAGTTGAATACTGTGCATATGTTTAGATAGGGAGGATTTCTATATATTAACACAGTCAATGACCTCGATGCTGGTTTAGGATCATCACTGATGACACTACTGGAGCCTTGAGAGAACTTAACACAAGGAATGTAGGCCCATCTCTTTAGCCCTTCTCATTAACGGGACCATATTTTCCTGTGGCTGTGTCATAGGAGGGTTAAAATATGGGAAAAGATGAAGAGGGTGGCCTACAATATTAAATCCTGAGTATTTTATGCCTTGCAAAGAACACTTTGACAGTGCAATTAAAAAATCTAAGAATTAGTTACCTCAGTCAAGAAGAATTAACATGGCTAGAATGAATTTTGTGACTTCTTTCTACTGGAGTGATGAGCTTATGCAAACTGTGAAAGATAAATGATTTTCCTGATTTTTTTAACCACAGATTTTCCAAATGTTTAACAAAGTCACCTCATTCTGTATTCTCTGGAGTGCTCACTGTGCTGCAACATCAATATCTTTATGTCGTGGCTTTTACATACAGCCAGTTTTATGATCTGTTTTTGTATTCAATTTTTATTTTCTTTATACAATGTAATTTTTGGTTTATTTTGTTCCATCTGGGTTTTTTTTACTATGAAGAGTCAATTTTTCAGGTTCATTTTGTTGTTAGGCTAATATTTAAGGAACTGAAAATTATTAGCTTCTTTCCCGATGCCATTTTGTTTATCTTGGACTCTGCCCTTTTATTTTGTGGTCGTCGTAATGTTGTGTGCAGTGTGTAACAGCACCATCATAATGGTATGGTATGTGGATTTTCCTAAACCTTTCATGAGTACAATTTTTAGTTTCAAAGACACCACTGATTCTTTGGGTTTTGACTTCTTTCTCCCAAATTTAATTTTGGTGGTCACCCTTAACCTTGGTGAAACATTTTACAGTTTTGATCTCAGCCTATTTTAAGGCTGCATATCTTCTTCTGGTCCCTTATTTAAATCTTGCCTTCAGGCGCAACACTCAGGTGTCTCCAGACAAACTTTTTTTCTTTCTGTTTTTCATTAATGTCAGAAATTTCTTTATTGATTACAGCTAAATCTTCCCGTAAATTCCACCTCTTAGCTGTTGTTTGATTCGCACACCAATTGAGTAAAAAACTATTGACATTTTAGAAGAGGCTTCTTCATCCTCTGGTGGAAACTCTGAACACAAAGACCTTTTACAAAGTTCTACTAGTTAGCATATTGTGATGCAGCAAATGAAGATAAATTATATTATGAATTTTGTAAAAAGGTTTGGGAGGTTATAAGCAGATAAATATTAGGAAATTGGTTAGCATCTCCACAGTGCTGAGTTAACTTGTCTCAATCAGTTACCACAGGTCCCATATGCTAAACTGTTTTGATAATGTTTTGTGTTATTCTGGTATATTTTAATGTTACATCACACTTGTCTCATTTGTAATTTTGAGGCTTAGGACTTTCCTAGGAGACTAATTATTAATGTGTGCCCAGATTAGTAGACAGGCCAAGAACCCAACCAAATATGACAGGAGTCTCTTCACATGAAGAATAATGACAAAACACAAACTGATTTAAAAAATGCTTTTTTATTTTAAATGAAAAAATAAGTGGGCTGGCGCCCTGCCCAGGGTTTGTTTCCTGCCTTGAGCCCTGTATTGACTGGGATTGGCTCCATCAGACCCCCATGACCCTTTAGCTAGGATGTAGTGGGTTGGATAATGGATGGATGGATGAAAAATAAAGACCACAACTGGTGGCAATTTAATATATTACAACGGAAAAAAATATCTTCCTGGGCCATCCTTAATCGAAATTTGCACACAAGAGCACTTGAAACTCTCCTCCTCATTCCTTTCCACCTAGCTGTAAAATCATTTAGATCTCTGAAATAAAGTGACTTTAAAATCCTTTCGTGGGTCACTTCCAGCCAAGCTCTGGGACAGCCCTTCTTTGGCTATTGAGGTACCAGGCTGGAGCTTTCTAGAGGTCTTTCTAGTCGGGGTATCCTTCAGCTCTCAGTGGTGTATGAATAGCAAGGCCTCTTAGATGTATTTTTGTCTGCTTGTCACAGTTTAACCCCATCCAATAATGGATGATGTGCTGCCACCATGAGGACTGGAGGACATGGATGTACTTTTTATAGTTCGTCTCAATCTCATCCTTAAACTGAGATATGGGTTGCATTGTGAGATTTGAGTATTGTATTACATTCCCATATGCTGCATATTCAAACATTTCAATATTTCATGTTATATTTTTCATTTTGTTGAATTGTACATGGAAAATAAGTGGACAGATTTAAACTGTTGAAACATATTACATTATTTTATGACAGGAGTAGAGACAAGCATCTGACCATCTTGGGACAGGCAAGACAGTGAACTCTCCCCAGCTATAGTTTTGTGAATACGTTACTAGCAAGGTAGAGGTAAACTTTAGTGATTTGCAAAGAAATATTCTGTGAGTGGCACAGGGAAGTGATTTATTCTGTAGAAAATGGACTTTATCAGCCCTGTCTCCCATTCCCAGATCAAGAGGTTTGAATCTCAGTGGGAGTCATGCAAAAGAAAAACTCACAAAAATAACTTTTTATTGAAAAACCTAAACAAGAAATGTGTGAGTTAGAAGAAACAGTCTATTATGGCAAGACTTTGTGTAGAAATGGGTAACTTAATAGCAAGAAACTGTCAACACGTTTGATGAATAAATCTGCTTTATTTTGATTTATGTCTCTATTTTTAAAATTGTTGAATGTGTTTAATTTACAGCAAACCAAATTACATAAGAACTACATTTTGGTTACCTTTTAAAAAAATATACAGTAACTGGAATATATCCTAGTGGTCTACAGTTATATAGGTAAAATTTATGGGAACTAACAACTTTCTTTAAATTTTTCTTTTTTGTTTGTTTACATCTGAAAGCTTGTGGTTCTTAAAAAAAATAACAATTTACATTAATTGGACCAGTCAACTCCTTACCTAGAACTTCCATTGGAAAATGAACATCTTCAGCCATCTGATATTTGTTGACCAGGGGCCTCATGTATAAACGGTGCATACCAACAAAAATGTTGTGTAAGCCCATTTCCATGCTCACATCGCGATGTATAAAACCTAAACTTGGCGTAAAGCCACGCACATTTTCACGATAGCTAAATGCTTGGCGTACGCAAGTTCTCCGCTCGGTTTTGCAAACTGGGGGCACCCAGCATCAAAGCAGCTTTTTTTCCAGTGTGGTTTTCCTTTCTTTTTTAGATCCACATCCCTGACGTGGCTTTACCAAATACACTGAAATTAACCGCATATTGCTTATTAGTTTATGGCATCTGATTGTAATTAACCTATAACAATATAGTGGTCCACAGAGTGGCCAGGCTATTCCAAATACCATAGCTACTTTAGCATTGTTTCTCTCAATGCACCACTCGGAGTATTTATATCACTGTATCTAAGTGTGGAATCACAGCTCTACAGCAGCTGATCGGAAAGAGAATTATCGGTATATAGCATCTAGCACATGCTGCCTCAGCCATGCTGTCTATTTGAACTGCTCTCACACGGCAAATGCTTCAGAGCTTTTCCTGTACGCACCTCGCAGTTCAGAAACAGTTTCATCCCAAGAACTATAAATGCACTCAATCAGTCCATCAAGTGCTTCTTGTAGAACTGTTTGTACTAAGTACAATCACCTCACTGTAAACCTGCAATACAGTTATAATATTGCACAACCTGAGCCACTTTATAAAGAGCGTATTTACATATGATGATGATATCATTTTTAAGACGAAATGCAGCAAAATATGTTTATTACATTATACAGATAAAACTTTAACATCATTTTAATAATTTATATTGTTAATAAGAAAACATGTGAGGGCACGGTGTCACAGCACTAGCTAGTTCAGGGATTGTTCCTGTCTCGCGCTGTATTCTTGCCGGGTCTGGTGTGACACTGGAAGGATAGATGGATAGAATAATTAAACATGTCCTACGAAGATATTTCAATTTTCCTTAAAGGTTTTGAAGAATTGGAGTTCTAAGCTTACAGATGGCTTGACTTTTATTACAGAGCTGATTGTGTGGCAATTGGTTACTTGGAGAAAGAAAAGGAAGGACAGGAATTGGTGGTTAGTATGATTGAAAGAGACAGTACTGCTGCAATAAATTATTTTGTCGAAGGTCGCGCATGGTGCAGCAAGTATCTTGTAGGAGGCAAGAAGAACAATCTCTGGACATGTCACCAGCTTGTCACTATCACTGTGCCACTGTGTTCCCATGTTTAATAACATGCTTTAACTCCTATTATCATGAAAATGATATCAAGTATACATCTCAGTATTTAAATTATTCAGAGAGCTGTAATATCATGAATGTAATGGATTCTGTGTCCTGTCGGAGGAAGAGAAAGCCTGTTTAAGAAGCACGTAGTGATTCACACACATAGAGCACATAGCAGAACAAATACAAAACAAAGCATTTAACGTGCTACTTTAGTTGTGATGGTATTTGAGAAACTAGTAAATTAAACAATTTAAAGATGAAGTTTATGATGTTCTACTTTAATGACAAAATAAACTACATGATTAAAGTGAAAATTCTGAGATTAAAGTTGACATTTTGTGCTTTTTTTCTCACTGTGCCCTTGTTTGTTTTCTTTTCTCTGTACCCTAATAAGCTTTCATATGACACTCTGACGGTGGGCTACGATTCGCCTTTTCACGGCGACTTTGATATCGGACAACTTCTTTTTTATTTCGGGCACTGTGCAACTTTGTGAACTTGGGCTTTTGAGTTTCTCTGACACTCTATGTCACTCGATCAACTTCCTTTTGTTGTTTATACCACTTTTAAAACCAACAAATTGTACGTTTTTCCTTGCCTCCACTTGGTATTAGCTGAAATTCTTCTATTTTCCCCAGTGCTTTTGCCATTGCCTTTTCACAGAACGCAGAGCTTAAGGGCAATTCATATTGATTTGCATATTCAAAGAGGCATAATTCTGGGAGAAGTTTGGTAATGGCAGTAGGCGCATACATGTCCGTTACTTTTCACGCTGACCAGGATTTATGGAGCGGAAGAACGTGGAAGTTGGCGAACGCACTTCTGGATTTTTTTGTGTGTACGCACATTTCCACTTTTGTCCGTATGCCATGTTTTAGTGTGAATTTTATGCACAGCGTTATGCATGAGGCCCCAGATCATTTCAGGACACACTCATGCACACACCCACACTCACTCCTAAAAGGCCAATGTAAAGTTGCTACTTAACCTAATAAAAATCTGGAGGACCCAGATAAGAAATACATGGAAAATATGCCTATTTCACATGGAATGGATGGATGGTACTTTGTGCAACAAGACACGAAAGTATAGTGTGACAGTGAAAACCAAAGAAAAGTAGGTGATATGTCTAACTCTGCATTAAAACAGGGTGAATGTCAAAGATGCAACCAATCTATTAGTGTGCTAATGGCTTTTTTATGTTATAGTTACAGCTAGCTTTGTAAAATTGCATGGCCATTATTACTTTCAAATTTCTTTTATACTTTCAGCAAATGACAAACTTTCTGTATTCGCCCATAAAAACGGTGTTGCATATTTTTGTTATCTGCCTTGTATGCCTAACCAACCTAACCTATCCCGATGGTTGCCCTTTAGCACAATCAACAAGGCCGTTTCTGTGAACGTGACTACTGCCAAGGAATCCAAGTGGCAGGCATTAGAGCCAAACACAACCTTAGTAGCAATGGTTGCAGAGGCAGTGATGCTGATTGAGAGGTTATTGTATAGGATTAAATGGTATATCAATACTGAAAAGGAAATAAGGTAAAAGACACAATGTTTCATCTGAATAGAATTCATTAGGTGTGCAACTGAAAAGGAAAGAGCAGGTAAAATATATAAGGGTGGATGAAGGAAACAAAGCCGGGGCAGATGAAAGGAGAAAAGGTAAGAGTAAACTAGAAAGGGTTGCCATTAAAAAGTTAGTTGGTTAGTAAAACCTATAGAAATAGGTGACTCCCAGGCCGAGAATGACCTTAGCTTCTTCTTGTCTTTGAAGCCTTGTAAAAGAACACAAGCTGACTTTAAAATACTGCTTATGGTTTCTCAAAGTCTTATATAATCTTGCTCCATCCTATATCATGCAATGCCTTTCACCTTACACCTCAAATCGTAAACTAAGATCTTCATACGAGTGTCTGCTTATAATTCTAAGAGCTAAACTTAAAAGAAGTGGTGAGGCAGCCTTCTGCTGTTATGCAGCTAAAATCTGGAATAGCTTACCAATAGAAATTTGCCAGGCTAATACGGTGGAGCACATTTAAAAAAACTGCTAAAAACCCTTTATTTTAACGTGGCTTTCTCATAGCTTCATTTCAGCGTAACCCTGCATATGCATTGATTTATCACTTCTATCATGGTTCTGCAATCCGTACTAACTCTTTCTTTCTCTGCTATTCTTTTTCCAGTTCTCTGTGGTGACGATTTGTGCCACCACCACTTGATCAAGGCACCGTGCAGTACCTACAATAATGGATTGAAGTCCAGATGCCCACGTGCCCACCATCTGATTGAGATCATTTATATTAGTTAGAATGCCCAGTCGGGGCTGGGTGGTCTTGTGGCCTCGGAACCCCTGCAGATTTTGTTTTATTTTTTGCTCCAGCCCTCTGGAGTTTTTTTTTTTTTGTTTTTTTCTGTCCTTTCCGCCATCAGACCATACTTTGTTCTTTGTTATTTAGTATTGTCTAATCTTATTTTTATATTTCTGTTTTTTTTTAATACATTTTTTTTTCTTCTTCTTGTAAAGCACTTTGAGGTACATCATTTGTATGAAAATGTTCTATATAAATAAATGTTGTTCTTGTAGCTGTGATTATGGAACATAAAGTGTTACACAAGAGGCTTTGTAAGGTCTTTGAGTTTAACTACTCAAATGTGCCGCCTGAAATGGTTTGCTAGCCATTGCAATATTTTACCTATGTAGGTAGCTGGACACTTCCTACAAGAAATGCAGTAAACATGCATTTCTCCATCCAAATGACTTTATACATTTGATTGCTTTGTACTGTGACTTCAGATGAGGGTTGAGTGCTGAACTCATTCTTGTCACACTGCTGCTTTCCCACAGTAATTTTTAAAGTTCTGTTTCATTCATGCTGTTTACTTCATGTTTTTTGCCTCTCAGTGAAAGTTGTTGGCTTAACTGGTAAGACAAGTCTTTGATAAAATGTTTATTATTACTGCACCCACTCTGCTAGCTAATATACCTCGGCATTATGCTACCCCACAACTCCCTTACTACAACGCTACAATTCAGCACTGAAAAAACTGTTGACCTTTTCTGGTAACATTTCTAATTAAAAAAACCTATTGCAGTATGCTTTGACACACAGATTTAAATTACTTCTTACACACGTACATGCACATGGGAAATCATATTATCTTTGATTTTTGATTTTTTTGTCATTTAAGGTCAGTTGTTTTGCAGGATTTCATTGCTCATCAGAATCCTTCATTGCATCTTTAAAATCAATAAGTTCTGTTGTACATACTATTACCGCATAAAATATTAAAATTTTTATATATTTAATATTCTAAACCCAATTGTCAGTATGTTGTTTTCAGTTGTAAATAAATATGATATTCATCTCCTTGGACTTTTTCACATTTTATTCTTATACAACATTTAATCACAGTGGATTTAATTTTGTTTTTTGTCATCACTCAACAGAAAAAGACTTCAATGTCAAAGAGAAAACATCACTGCAACGTGGTCTTCATTACCAGACTGACGCACCACAAGTTGAAGATAAGGTGCATTACTCTACAATCAAAATTCCAGACAACTGAACTCCACTAAACTAATTGTGAAACTTCTAAAACCAACTGGCAGCACCAGTGATGATTTAGGTATGTCATGGTTCCAGCAGACCCCTGTGACCCTGTGTTAGGATATAGGGGGTTGGATAATGGATGGATGGAAATTAAAGGGGTGAACAATTATACCATCACTTATTTTGTGTTTTATATTTTGATCAGTGCCCAAAAAATGAAGATTAAAGCCTTACTGATTCAATGTTGTTAATTCCAGGATAGAACACATCTGGGATGTCACTACCCGGCCAAGGAGGAAGATGTTGTCTGTACATAGTGAAAGGAGATGATAGAGAGCTAGAAACAAACATACTTCCTTTGAAGATAGTTGAGTAATTAGCTTTGTTGTGTTCAGACAGGTCCAGAGAGACACAGTGCTCACTATTTTGGTCACTTTTGTGTTATTTTGGATCCTTGAACTTCATCCTCCCTTGTTTACTTTACTTTACAATAAAATACCTTTTTTCAACAGAGACTGGACTGGCTAGGGGTCTTTCTGTGTTCTCCAGAGTGCCCCCACCTGATGCCCCATTTCAGAACAGGGATAGTACTATAAAGAGGCCTTATAATGCTTGCACTATGCTTCATGATGTAGTGAGATACCCAATTTTTGGAGCTGCTGTGGTCAATTTTTATGAAAGGATCCCCCAAGGATTCTTGAACTGCAGGAGTCATCCAGTTTTATAGGAAGCAGCACATAAGCCCTCTACTATGGTGTGATGGACACACTGCTAGCTGTTACAGTGGACAGGTTGCCTGGCCACTAAACTGGAAGCTGGGATTCAGGATAGTAAGAATATCTGGAGAGCTCTAGGAGGTTGGCTACAGGATTTCCAGGGCCTAGTTTTGTACTGCTATTAATTCTTGGCTTGGGCCAAACATCTGTTCATATCATTTCTTAGAAAAACTTGCTTGGGAGATTTACAAGTGCTCAGAAAAATCAGCAAGCATGTTTAACACTTCTGCAGTTCCCAAGTACTATCAAATGTATGGCCAAATTGTCCATCTTCAAGAAAATACACCACACAGGAGCTCCATCTCTTTTGCCGCTTGGTTCCAGAATGAGTCGCCATCCTCTGGGAATGACTTTTTTTATCATGTCCAGACTGGAAGGGGTGGAGCTATCTTGGGGTAAGATCCAGGCACTCAGCATCATCCTGTTGTTGTGTGCTGATACTGCTTACCTCAATGGAGCCAGTAAGATGACGCCCAAGTGCACTTGTGTGACACATGTAAGCAAGAGACCTGTACTAAAATTGTACAGGTAGGTAAGTGGGCCCTGCACAACAGCTAGACCAAACACCTGCCCTGCCTATAAAAAACCAGGAGACAATTGGGAATGTGTGGGACCAAAAGATGAAACAGAATCCAAAAAGAAAATAAGCCAGTATATTAAGCCAGATATCCATCCTATCTGTCATTTAAGCCCAAACAGAAACCAAAATTCGTTTTAACAGTCAAAATCTGAGATCAGTACACTAAACGAAGAAACACACTCTCTCAGTCTGTAATGACAGATGGCCAGGAAGTGCATTGTGCATTGAGTCACAGGGCATGACCTCAGAGATCACACACCTTAACCACTGCCACCGCAAAGCCTCAAAATGGAGGCACCCATTAAAAAAACAAAATGGTGACCAGAAAAGACTCAAAAAGAATTTATCAACTTTAAAACTAATTTGAAACAAGAAAATGTTGGGTGTTAAAACCATACAAATGATATAAAACATTTATGTATAACCACGAGAAGACACAAGAAAAATTAATCATAACAACACCTGTTTGGTTAGATCCAGTGAAGATTTAGGAAAAGTCCCCAATACTCTGGACCCTTAAGTAGTTAGCAGTTTTGTTATAATAAGCCTTTTCTTCTTGAGGGCATTGGCCTCTTTAGCATCATTGGGGTTATGGGTCAACTTGAGACCACCAAATAGTACTTGAAATGTATATACAGTATCAAGGTGGATGCTTGGTAAACAATGAGGCACAAATCTTTCTATTTCAGATGTTCTAGCACATTTGTTTAGTAAATTAGGGGGTGATTTATTTTTAAAAATCAGACAACCTAGCCAGGTGCTGTGTTGCCCATAATGAAGTAAATATCAGATCTATTTAGAGTTACGATTGGAGGTTAAAGTGCCAGAAATTTCAGAATCCCCAAGCTGTCTCGATAAATTTTAACTTTTAAGATATTCAATTATACTTTGACCAACTCTTTCTATTTTGCTCCCAACATAGACCTTCCATTCTCTTTTGAGCTTCTGTCTTCCAGGATATCACAGGCTTAGGCTCCACATAATTAATGGCAACACATAACTGTGAAAGTAAACCTAACTCCAACCTTATAACAATGAGTCTTCAAATCCTTTGAAGAACATAGAAATATCATCAACTTATAAATTTGTAATCATTAACAGTATAATTTAGTTAAAATAACTATAATATGTAACACACCAAATGCTTTTAATGAATTTCATCATGAACATGATATAATCTTAACAAAACTCTTAGTATCTTAAATAAGAGAGCTATCATAATTTGAAATGAATCACTTCTTTGTAGTGATCAGTGTCTGTGGCTGTGTTTGGTGCAAGAGGAAGCCTGATTAAGATGCATGTACCAATTAATGACTAGGTCAGTGAGCAAGTCGATTATGAAGGAGTTAACATGCTACTTTAATACAATAGTGTTTGAGAAACAATGTTATATTAAAGATTGATCTTACGATGGAGTTTACAATATTCTTAATGTTACAAGACTTTCTGGAAATGTACCCCTGTTCATCTTGGCTCATTACTGCTAACACCTGCCAAGTCAATATGCAACCTTGGGATGATGATCGATAACCATCTTGCACTGACCGTGCTGCAACTGTCTCTTGGCCTTGCAGACTCATTCCGCATAACATCCGCACTGTCAGACCATATCTGACAGAGTTTGCAGCACAACTACCGCTCCAGGCTTTGGTCTTGTCACATCTGGACTACTATAATTCTCTACTAGCAGAAATACTTGAGTGTCCAACCAACCCACTGCAGGTGGATCAAAATGCAGAAGCACATCTTGTGTTCAGCCAGCCGAGACAGAAGCATGTCACTACTTCTTTCAGGTCACTATACAGGTTCCCTTTAGCAATATGTATTAAGTTTACATCCTTTATCCTTGTTTGCATAGTCACTAGGTCAGCACCTATTTATATGGAGGCACTAGTGAACAGTGTATGATGATGCCACCTCTGTGTTGCACCAAATTCCAGTCCAGACTCAATCAAACTGGTGACTCCATCAATGTGTTTAAGAAACATTGGAAATACTGTATTGTTCTATGACTATCAACCTAATTGATAATGGTTTTGATGGGTTCTGTTTTGTTTAAAGCTCTTCATTTGAGATGATTAATTTTGTAACTTCTTCCAGTAGTACAGTTTTCCGTAAGCTGTACTACATGCTGATGTTTGTTCCATTTTGTTTACCTATTTTTAAAGTTGCTTTGGATAAAAATATCTGCTAAGGAAATAAATTTAAATGTGTGCAGGTTTGAATGACATTCTCTATCAAGAAACTGCCTTTCATTGGTCTTGGTGTCAGGCAGTAGAGTTTTCTGCTTGTGACATACTGGCAGTTGGAAAGTTCCTGGACATTTTAGTGTAAGAACACAGGTCAAAAGAGGGCAGCAAGACCAGTATGTGTGTGATGTGCTGTGTACCCTGGAATAATAACAAGCAGAAGAACCAGCATGTTTTAAAGAGAAGTAGCCTGAAAGGCAGTCCAGTTACTAGCACAGATACCTAAAACTTAGTTGAAGAGATAGTGAGCCCCTGGCAAATGCCAGGGTCAGCCGCACCCCTGAGCCTTTACAGGTCACATAGGTCCAGAAGGGAGAGGAATGGAAAGGAAGATATGGGACCACAGTGTCCTTCAGATAATTCAGGCTGCTGGTGTGCTACCTTAAAGATTCTCAAGTTTTAAGGCAAGTGGAAAGTTTAACAAGTGCTTGAACACCAGGAACTCCTGGTGGAAGACAGTGTCTGACCCTAGAGGTGATTCTGGGGCTTGGTGGAAAGTGACCCAGGGAGGGGACTTTAAAACTGTCCCAAAATGTGAGTGAAGAAGAGAGACAGAGAGATGGCAGGTGAGGCAGGGAGTGTCTTGAGGTGCTACTTGGGTGGGTAAGTGGGTAAGCTGTTCTTCTGGATAACTGCTTTTAGAGAAGGCCAAAGGGGCAGCCTGTTATTTGTTTTTTCTTTATTTATACTTTGTACTCCTTCTTGTGTAGCCATTGTGGCCAACATTGACGGCTCCATGAAGCAAGAAACTTTTGGGCGCCAACCAGGTCATCCCGTTTATTGTCTGAGGACACAAAAGGTAAAATAAAAATGGAATACTCTTTAGGGTGGATTTTCCCATTATGTGTGGGAAATAAAATTAAATAGATAAGGCTTGTTGGGCTGGTTAGCCAAGGTCACAGAGGTAGCAGAGCTCCGTCTGTGTTATTCAGAATTGACTTTAAAATACTGCTTATGGTTTACAAAACCTTAAATAATCTCGCTCCATCTTATACTTCAGAATGTTTGACACCTTACATTCCAAATCGTAACCTTAGATCTTCAAACGAGTGTCTGCTTAGAATTCCAAGAGCTAAACTTTAACGAAGTGGTGAGGCGGCCTTCTGCTATTATGTACCTAAAATCTGGAATAGCTTACTGATAGAAATTCGCCAGGCTAATACAGTGGAGCACTTTAAAAAACTGCTAAAAACTCATTACTTTAACATGGATTTCCCATAATTTCATTTTAGTTTAATCCTGATGCTCTGTATATTCAATTAATTATCATTACTATTCATGGTGGCTCCAAAATCTGTACTAACCCCTACTCTCTCTTCGGTTCTTTTTCCGGTTTTCTGTGGTGGCGATCTGTGCCACCACCACCTAATCAAAGCACCATGATGTCCCTACATTGTTGGATTAAAGGCCAGAATTCCACATGACCGTCATCATCAAGTCCTTCCCTGAACCCTGAATACAATGAGGACTGATCATTTATGTTAGGTAGAATGCCTAGAGGGGGGGTGGGCGATCTTGTGGCCTGGAACCCCTGCAGATTTTATTTTTTCTCCAGCCATCTGGAGTTTTTTTTGTTTTCTCTGTTCTCTTATTTTAATTCTTACTTTGTCTTTTTTTCTCTTTCTTCATCATGTAAAGCACTTTGAGCAACATTATTTGTATGAAAATGTGCTATATAAATAAATGTTCTTGTTGTTATATAAATAAAGGTTGTCTGGCGTTTCACTGAATGCAGTAATGGTGCCTCCTTCTAGGAGGCTCCAGTTTTTATGGACGTGGAATTGGAAGGAACAGGGTCAGTTGCTTTCATGAGGTGGTTTCTCAGCACTGTGGGGGAAATGACAGTGTTAGTCATAGCAGCTCCTCTCATCCCAGTGAGTTATTACGTACCTCGACTGAATCTGCGAGAAGGTCCTCCGACACACATGCATAACACCATTCATTTTTTGTCTAATAAAGATGAAACTTTTGCACCTTTTGATTCTTTAGTATTTTTATAGGTCAGTGCCCATCACTAAATATATATGCAGTGCTTTACAAAAACATTTGTTTCTCTTCCTGATTTACCTTATTATTGTAAAAATGTGAAAGTTTTAGGGTATTTGACCAAAATCAAATATTACATGTAAAGGGTAGTTGAGTGAAATATGTACACAAAATTATATAGCACCAACTGGCACAGTATGCAAAAGTAAATGCCCTTAGTTAAATTAACAAAGTTAAAGAAATATTTAAATTGAGCTGACTGAATACATCAGGGCTAGATTACATCCATCCTGATCGATTTACTGGAAACCACACTTATTTTGAAACATCATCAGAGTCAAATTGTTAGCATAAAGATACAACAAGCACATAAGGCCACAAATATTTCTTAAAAAGAAAGGGCTACAAAGCCATTTCTATGGCTCTACTTTGCTACTAAACGACATCGACAGAAATTATCTACGAATTTTCCCAGGAGGGACTGTCCTGCAAAAATTGCTCCACTTGTGTAGTGTAATATCCATAAAATCAGAAAAAAATCTAAAATCACATTCAAAGATCTGCAGGCTTGTCTTACTACAGCAAATGTCAATGGTCATGACTCCACAATCAGAAAGGTATTGAGCAAAAAAAGGCTCTGCTAACCAAGAAGAACATAAATGCTCATCTCATAATTGACAGGAAGCAAACCCAGGTATCCACAATAAGATAAGGGCCTGAAATAAGCAGCTAAGGCTTGAAAACCTAGCAATGTTTCTAAAAGAAAGCAGCTCTACAAGCAAGAGCAGCTTAGAATTCCTCCACAGTGTTGTGAAAAACGGATATTAAATTACAGGAATCATTTGGCTACAGTCATTTAAAAGTTACTACTCAAGTGCCCTTTATCTAATATTTGATTTTGGCTAAAAATTGTAAACTGAATAAAATAAATAAAAAATAAAATGGAAATCAGAAAATGGGAAAATAATTTTTTGCGGCACTGTATGTTTTATGGTTATGTTATACAATATACATGAGAGATTTTATATGTATATATATATATATATTTATATAAATAAATATAAATTGCGTGTATGTTGCACATAGAGCTTCTCCATATTTCATAAGCCCAAAAGGCAGATACAATGAGATCAAATTCTGGCAGAGGTGTAAGGTTAATGTAAAATGTATTACTTCTTTCTTATTTGTTCATTCCAGTTCAATATGTTTCCTCAGCTGAGTTTGCACAGCGATGGCTTTTGTAGTATATATTAAAGTTTTCCACTCATTGCTAAATAAGTTCAAAAACTTTGCTAGGTGACATTTGACTTCTTTAACTGAATCAGAAAAAAATGAGAAAACCGTTGGGGGGAAAAACCAGAATACTGTTTGTGGGAAAAAAAACAAATTACACTGTCCCTTTTGATATTGCAAATGTCAGTGCCACTGTAAAAATGAGATAAACCTTGTAGTTTTTTAGAACTATATTTTTGCTGCAAAACTGGCAGTCCTTGCTTTACCTGACAGTTGGAGTTTTCTTTGCAGGTTAAGTAGATGGTGCACTAGCAATGTCAGCTCATTCTCTTTGGGCATTGCATGTGTGAACTAGTAGTGACACACATTACTAACAATGATTATGTGTTCCCACCTTCAAGCATTAAAGACAGGGTATATATACATTTACTTTTTGAATTTATTCTAAAGTGAATATTTTGAGGGCCCTTGACAAGATAAAAACAGAAGGTGAGAATGCACTGCAGGAATGAACAAATCTGGACACTGACAAAGAGAAGAGTAGAAGAGTTGTCTTACTGAAAGAGAAATATTGGGAATACAAGAAAGAATAGGAATACAACAAAAAATATGTGACATTTCTATACTGGAGTAAATGAGGGTCACAGATAGCACAATATATTATACCGGACTTCCTGCTTCTAAAGTATTAAATAAGCAAAGATCTCAGGTGAGAATTCCTTTAAAACTTTGTTAGAAACATGGTACATTTCTCCCAGCTACACTAACCAGAATGCTGTACTTTTTTATTGTTATTGAATATTTAGGTGATTAGTTTATTTAAGGCAGGATACAAGATAAGAATTCATTACTACTATTTACTGTTTATTTTGTTGATTTGGATCACTGAGAGGCTTAGTGATGTGTTCAGAGTCACAATGTAAGGCAGACATGCAAACTAAAATGGAATTCTTGTGGTGCACTGCATGACATTTCAGTATCTAATCTTGTAATCTTGTAAATTTGTCACTTTTAATCTTGATCTCTTTCTACTAAGTTTTGCTTCTGACAATATTCAGTCCACAACTGCCCATAATACAGGTGTCAAGTAAAACGTAAAGCGTTAACCTGGCTTCAAACTTTTGCAAAGCAATTTGTTAGGAAAAGATCAATTTGATACTGTAGAAGCTGTAGACGCCTTCACATGCTGTAACACAAATGGGGTAAAAACAATGTATCCTTTTGTGTTTTTGTCTCTTCCTCCTCATGTTTTTTATTCATCTGACTATTCCTCCTGATTTCCATTTTAAGATCTTTCTTCAAATAATGCCACTAGTGACCTATAAGCTGCTTAAGCTGGCACAAAACATCTTGTGGTCTTAAATCTGGAAGCCCAACTAAAGGCAAAGACTTAATGAAAACAATGAGCTGATGTTCTGGCAGAAGTCTATGAATCAGCCTGTGCTAGCCTGATAAAAAAGGAGTGGAGTCATTGCTGTAAGTGGATTCTGGGCGGTCATTGCATATTATATGATACTGTAGTCAGTGATTGAAGAAGAACAGTAAATCTCTCAGTGGGAATCTGATGAATAACGAGGCAGGAGCTAACTGATGCACCCTATCAGAGAATAAGGAAACTTCCTCATGTGTGATAACTGATATCTAACATTAAAATATTTGCCTTCCTGAAACTAAAAATCATGTAGCACAACATTAGATAAGATTAGATTATATTAGAAAAACTATTAATCCCATGGGGAAATTCAGATTCATACAGCATCAGAAACATAAGAAACCAAGAATACCTACTAACAGGACAGATAATACAGCCAGTCAATCAATTGATAAGTAAATAAATAAGTAAAATAAACTTAATGAGTATATTGGGTGGAAGCACTGAATTGCCTGATAGCAGTAGGTAGAAAAGACCCTCAGGGGAATGAGCATGTGGGTAAAAGTGGAGGGGATAGAGGGGATTTTTCATGATGGCATCCAATTTTTTGATCATCCTCTTTTCTACAATAGCTTCCAATGTCTCCAGGGTTCATCAGGTGATGGCACAGACTTTCCTAATAAATTTGCTCAGGCATTGTGATCCTTTTGAGCTCAGTTTGCAGAACATCACGCTATCTACTATGGACTGGTAGAACATTTCCAGCAGCTTACTGCATAAATAAAAAGACCAGAAACTCCTTAGCAAGTACAGTCTGTCTAACCCTTCTTGTACAGAGCCACTGTGTTGTCAATCCAGTCCGGTTTGTTGTTCATTTTAACCCCCAGGCACTTGTACCTCTGCACCACTTCCACATCTGCCTCCCCCTGAATGATGACTGGTCTCAGAGCCTCCTTGGCATGACTGCAGTTCTCAGCTCTTTTGTCTTACTAAGTTTGAGTCATAGCTGTTGTCCCTGCACCACAAGACAAAGTCCTCCACAACCTTCTTGTACTCTGACTCGTCTCCATTATTATTGCAGCCTCTGATGGACAAGTCATCTGAAAATATTTGTAGATGGCCAGCGCTTGTATTGTGCTGGAAGTCAGTGGGTGAACAAGAATGGAGACAGGACAGTTCCCTTAGGTGCTCCAGTATTACACACCACCATTTCTGACACACAGTCCCTCACAAACTGCTGTCTGCTGGTCAGGTAGCCCATGATCTAGTAGATTGTGGGAGCATCCAGATTCAAAGTCTTGAGCTTCTTCCCCAGTCGATAAGTCAGAATGGTGTTAAAAGCACTGGAAAAGTCAAAGAATATTATCCTGACTGTAGTACCGGCTTTGTCCAAGATCTGTGAGTGTCCCATTTTTTTCCTTTATACCACTGTTATTTGCCTGTTCTGGCTACCCCTTTACCATTTTAACTTTATTAACATTGATGTTAGTTCATTAAGATCAGTGGACAGAGCTTCATGAGATGTTTTACAAAATAATAAGCTTCCATTAGTAATTGAAATTATTATTAAACTATTTACAGCCACCTCAACATTGTTTTTTTCCAGTTTTTCATACTGTATACTCAATGTATATTCTTATCAAGGAAAATATTGATTTTTGTTTTTGTAGCATGCAAAATTGTCCTTGTGCTGGATGCTGCTAGCCTATTTCTTGCTCACAATGGTGGATCAATTGGCCCTGCAGTGTTCTAGGTTTATCCTTGGGACTGTGACGGCATGTGCAATTTAGCAATAGAGCCTGAACATTACAGCTCCTTAAACTCTAAACTAAAATGAGAACTGGCATATTAAAAAAAAATAATTGTGCATTGGTACTTTACCCAGTCAAGTCTATGCAGCACAAGGCAACAAAGAAGTATAAAAAGTGCAATTTGTTCCATTAAAGGTAGTCACAGTAAAATTAAATAAAGAAAGCAGATCAGTATCAGGAATGCATCAAGCACAAGACATTACACTGATCTGAGTGGGACAGTGCATCATATTGATCTTCATCAAATGGAATTCTTCCTGATAGCAGTAAATTTGAAAAATCCACCAAGTGAGCCTTATGCGTGCTCTTTCTACTTTGTGGAAAAGAATCCAGCAGTATTATGAGTTCAGTTGTGGAAAAGACAGGTATGTATGTAGAAAACATTTTTTCAATTAATTGCCAGCTTCACACTATCCACCAAACATCTGGGCACATGATGGTTAGTGCTGCAAGCAGACAGCCACAGAGTATTGTTTTATTGTGGCTTGTTTCACCTCAAAGCCATTTTATTCTAAACTTGAGGTTTTTCAGTTTCAGTTAAGGTAGTTCACAGCCAATATATTTCTTCTGGGTAACGAATGGTTGTGAAGCATTAGGTTTTCTTATCATATAAATCTAAATTGCTGCATTTTGTGAAATGATGAAATGTCAGAGGGCATCACATTGGTCTGACAGACCACGTACCAGAATTGCATTGTTTGATTTTTTCTGATGAGAAGAGCATGTGAATTTTCACATCTCATTAGTCATTAGAGTCAAAGGATCCTAATCGTTATCAATTAGGCAAATTAATATTATTATTAGAGATGTTTACACACATAAAGGAAAATTCTGGTATGGCCGAACTGTCTAGATATCTCAGTCAGAGCCAAACTAGTGAAAAGAGTTAAGGTTTTGAAACCAGGAAGTGAATGCAGGTCCTAAAAACAAAATGAGAGTTGTTACCGGGATGATAGAGAGACCAGAAGAACAAAGCCAAAAACATAAAGTGAGCTCGTAGTTCAAAGGGAGCGCCAGAGAATCAAAAGCAGAGAATCTGGCTAATAAAGAAGCAAAGTGCTTGGTACTTTGACTATTCAAGCGCAGATAATGAGATGAGTGCCATGCCGGTATATATCGTTTCGCACCGATCACATGTTATGCCGTGTTGCGTGAAGGTACTCCCCCGGCATCCTGCTAAACTCTTGACAACCAGCTTTCAGTGGTGTACAAGACAACAAAATAGTGGCTCATACTGACCAACAAAAATTAGCAATGCTATAGATAAGGCACTGTAAATCCACAACAGATTCCTTATCTAGGCAAGATGCACACCTCTATCATGCAGAGGGCGGGTGACTACTCATATCTGACATCAAAATCTTTGCCTTGCAGAAATGCAATTTGTCATGTGGTGCTTATAGATAGCAATCCAATTTATGTTGTTTTGGTTACACATTATTTTCAGGAACATAACCCCTGCATAAAGCAAGGATTTTTCTTGATTTTTATAGATTCATTAATCTTTTAATTGTTCTTATTTTACAGTAATAAACCTTGAAAAATGAGCATCAAGATACTCTCTGTGATCATTTAATTTAAAAAAAAAGTATCAATGGAATTTCAAAATGAAACAGAAATATAGTCAACTTTGTTTGTTTTACTTTGTTGCAAGTAAACTACTTTACAGGCCATTGTTTGCTTTCAAAATGTCATGAACTTTGGCTTTCGAAAGGAAGTGTTTGCATTGTTCAGAAGATACTTGCATTTGGGTGTTGTGGTTGATTTTCAAATGTTAGCTCCTGCATCATCTGAGTACCTTGGGGCCTAGCATTCATGGGCTTCTAAGGTCAGACGCAGACAAAGGTCAATAGTTAAACAGCCTAACAAGTCAATTAGCTCGTCTTATTACTGCAATAATAAAAGTTTAGAAATATAAGCCAGCATTTTCCAGTTGTTTAACAAGTTTTAAATGATCAATAGAGACAATAGATTATTCTAGACCTTGCAAACATTTGAAAACACTCTGAATATATATATATATTTTTGAACTAGGTCAGGTCAGGTTAGGGAGCATGGACTGGTACAGCCCATTCTTGCACCCGTCATACGATGAAACAGCTTGGGATCCTGGTTGGCAACCCCCCCAGGCACACACGCGGTCCAGTTCCACCCTCTGGAAATGACTCTGTATCTGCTGCAGCCAAGTGATATTTGGGCGCCCCCTTGGCCTGGTCCAGCTGCTCTGGTCCTCAACAGTGAGGTTCCTGCAAGCCAGATCACACTCGGAGAATCGCACCACATGGCCATAGTGCCGTAACTGATGCTCCCTCACAATGCAAGACTCCATGAGAAACCGCTTATTTGACACAAAGTCAAACCAACGGTACCCACATCCGAAGAGACATAGAGCCAAAGGAGTCCAGTCTTTATCTCAGGTCACTGGATTGCATCAATGTCTCACAACCATATAGCAAAACTATACTAGTATGGTGGATTTATGCTGCCTACCCTCTATAAATCTGCCATACTATCTGTAATATTCAGTTCAGTCGTGGACTCACTCCCTTAAGTCTACTCAGCATTTAAATGCTCAACATTTACCCTCTTTTCAAGTATACAGGGTGCCCCAAATTTGTTTTTGGTTTTGTTGTCTTTCTTACAAATGTTAACACTCCAAATTAGAAAGAGCTGAAGAGTTGACCACCTTTTAACTTTAATGCTTTCTAACAAGCTGCAAAAAATTGAGTTTTAAAATATTTTTGAGTTTCCTGGAAACTGTAACTCTCAAATACCTGAACTGTTATGATAAAGTCTGAGAAAGGTGCTTTAATCTACAACCCCAAATAAGAAAAAGTTGGGACGGTATGGAAAATGCAAATGACAAAAAAAACAGTGATTCTTAAATGTATTTTGACTTTTATTTCATTGCAGACAGTATGAACCCAAGATATTTTATGTTTTGTCTGGTCAATTTAATTTTATTTGTTATAGATCCATTCCTGCATTTCAAGCCTGCAACACATTCAAAAAACAGTTGGAATGGTAAAGCATTCACCAAGTTGTGCAACAATATGGGGTCATCATTATCACATTTTTCATTTCAAAATTCTCCACACATCCTCTACTTGGGACAGGTCAGAACTGCAGGCAGGTTAGTCCATTACCCATAACCAGTTCTTCTACCGCCATGCCTTTGTAATGTGTACTGAATGAGGCTTTGCATTGTCTTGTTGAAATATGCATGGATGTCCCTGGAAAAGATGTTGTCTTGAAGTCAGCATACATTGTTCTAAAATCTCAGTGCACTCTTCTGCATTAATGCTGTCATCACAGGTGTATAAATTATCTTTGCCAAGGGCACTAACACAACCCCATACCATGATAGACACTGGCTATTGAACTTGTTGCCAATAACATTTTGGATGGTTCTCTTCGTCTTTGAACCGGAGCACACGGTGTCCATTTCTTCCAAAAAAAAATCTGAAATCCTGATTGATCTGACCACAATACACATTTCCACTGTGTGATAGTCCATCCCAGAGGCCTCCAAGCACAGAGTAGTATGTCACTTATAGACATGGTTAACATAGGGCTTCTTTTTTTGCACAGTAAAGTTTTAAGTGTCGTTTGTGAAAGTAATTCTGTATTGTACTGCTTGACAAAGGTTTGCCAAAGTAATCCCTTGCCCATGTAGTTAAATCAACTATTGATGACGATTCTTGATGCAGTGTCGTCTGAGGGATCAGAGATCACAGATGTTCAGCTTAGGCTTGTGCCCTTGCCCTTTATGTACTGAAATTCCTCCAGATTCCTTAAATTGTTTAATGATGATATGCACTGTACAGGGAGAAATATGCAATTCTCTTCCAATCTTTCTTTGAGGAACATAGTTTTTAAACATTTCAATCATTTTCTCACGCATTTGCTGACAGACTGGAAATCCTCTGCCCATCTTTGGTCCTCAAATTTCTCAGCCTTTTCGTGGATATTGCTTTTGTGCCAAATCATGATTACAACACCTGCTGACATCACCTGTTTGAAATCACATCATTATTTAATTATTTTACGTACGTAATTACTGGCCCTAATTTGCCCCATCCCAACTTTTTCAGAAGGTGTTGCAGGCCTAAAATGCAGGAACGGATGTACAGTATATTAACAAATGAAATGAAGTTGACCAGACAAAACATGGAATATCCTGCGTTCATACTGTCTGCAATTAAATAAAAGTCAAAGTCAATTTAAGAATCATTGCAGATTTTTTCTAACTGCATTTTCCATACTGTCCCAACTTTTTCTGATTTGGGATATAGTACGGTAATGCAAGTGTTTTAACAAAACTTTTATTCCGACTAATTTAAAATCCAAAGACATTGTAAAATTCATCTAGTCAGTTTAATAAGATCAAAATGATACATTTGGATCAGTAATGAACAGAACCACATTATCCATATAATGGATAATTTTATTTCATTACTTTCCTTACATTTCTTTTTCACTTCCAAGTGTCACTAGAGAAAAATGGCCAGTGGTTGCAAAGCAATTGAGAAAAGCATTGGAAATAGTGGAAAGCCTTGTTGGGGTCCACGTTCTTAAGCAAAATAATTTAAATGTATACTGTTTACCTTGAGGCAGACTTCTTGGCTTGACTAAAGTAGCTTGATCTAAGCACAGAAATTTTGTAGAAACCTAAATGTCCATCCATCCATTATCCAACCCGCTGTATCCTAACTACAGGGTCACGGGGATCTGCTGGAGCCAATCCCAGCCAACACAGGGCGCAAGGCAGGAAACAAACCCTGGGCACGGCACCAGCCCACCGCAGCCTTAGACAACTTGGCCATCCTGACGAAACCTAAATGTGCATCATATAATTAAGAAATGTCTCCATTCTACTTTTTTTGCAATGCAATTGAATGTCTGTTGTCCTTCGAGTGTCTGCCTCTAACACTAATAACAAAATCTGGTCTTATCTTACTTACCACTTTCTATTGTCCTTCAAAATACAATGGTTCACTTTTATCTGATCTTACCAAATTAACTAATTTAAGTTCTTCCCAGACGGTTATTTTTGTAGGCAGCAATATCCAAATTGGCATTTCTGCGTGAAAGATGACAAATAAATTCCCATCCATGCTTGACTGTTGCTTCAGAATACTGATTTTCCTACCCAGTCTGGTAGTCACATATTGGAACTAAACTGAACATGTGGCTTATCTTTGGCAACTCCCAGCACTGATTTGAGCCTCTTCTTCTAAACACTGAATTTATTTCAGAAACATTAAAAATATCTGTCCCTCTATCCCTGTTGGATCCATTTCTGATCTTTTTTCATCTTCTCCCAGTCCATCCTCATTAGATAGTCTTGTTGATCACTATAACTCAGCCCTCCAGTCAACACTAGATGAAACAGCTCCTTCGAAACACAGGGAGGTCTTCTTTAAGCATTCCGCTCTATGGTATAATTCAGCACTATGATCTCTGAAAGCAGCTGGCCAAAGCCTTGAGAGAGTATCATGTAAAACTGGCCTGAGTGTGCATGCCTAGGCTTTCTCTGACCATAAAAAAAGGCTTACAGAGATGTACTAAATGCAGACAAGAAAGCAAACTGTCACAGAATAATAGAAAGTGGCCATGATACCCCAAGGTTTTATTCTTTGTCATTACAGTAATAAACTACTTTAACTTTAACTCTAATATTTTCCCTGCCTTTGTTCTCCATTTACTGTAGCTCCTTTTCCAAATTTTCACCAGTTTCATCTACATGTATTAATGACCAGGTCTATAGGATGAGGCCCCACTCCTTGTATGCTGGACTCCATCCCCACCACACTTATTAAATTATGCCTTCATGCTATAATTAGAGATAGGAAATACTGCTGATTTTCTTTTTGATCCGATATCGGGTGATACTGAGGCCAGTACTGCCAATACCAATACCAATACTGATGCAGCCAGAGTGCTGTCTTGCAAGAATGGTTAACTCACAGTATTTTAAAGACTTTGCGTTACTAGACTATTATATATAGTGCCAAAGATCAGAGTTCTTTTCTTGTTTATTAACAGAAATTATTAAACACTAGGCCCCCCAGCGCCTAGGGTCACCAGCCTACACTCTATGTGTCTAGTATGCGGGACAGAGTGTGATCAGGATGACAGTGTAAGACAGGGAGACACAGACACAAAAAGGGTTGGGTTTTTTGTAAAATAAAGTGAGGTTTTATTTACAGTTGCACTTAATGAAAAACAACAATAATGTCCTGCAGAATTTATATATTGATACACAGTCCCTAACCGCAAAGGACACACAAAAACAGTAATTAAATGGAGCCCAAAATGATGACTATATACAGTATTTACAGTGCTGGATGAAAGTCCCAAATGAAAAAGAATACTGTACACAAACTAGTGAAACCCATATATACACAAACCAATATGAAGCTGTCTTCCTCCACAGTGCTCCAAGTCAGGAAGTTGCTCCTTCAAAAAGTGTATACAGGATTCACCAAAACAAAATAATTCAAAATATACAGAAAAAGTGTATATACAAAAATAAACAGTGCACCAATAACCCCAACCCAATAAATACCTCCACCAAAGTTAATCGAGAGATATTTATATATACAAGAAAAAAATAATATTTACAATAATCACGGCACAAGCAGTAGTGCTTGGTAAATTCAAATCGCTGTTCTACCAAGTACCTTTCTCTAGCAAGATCTAGTCAGAAGAACCAGCCTCTAGAGGCCGTAATTTCTTTTTGTATTTGGCGCCCCTGCTCCGACCAATTAAACTGCTCTACGTCATCCCTCTGCGGGCACGCAATGACGTGAACACGTCTGCGAAAGGTGGCGTCTTCTGTCCCATGCAATTACTATAAAAGTTCGAGCAGCCGGTGCTCACGCATGCGTAGCTGAGCCATCCTTTGAGACGCAGACTGCCCTTCTGCCTTAAGTGAAAGTAAGCACTTTTAATTTTGTTTCCTCCTTCTCTGAGCTACTGCCCAGACAACTGCAAACACGGGATCCCTTTTCTAAACTGGGGCAAGCTAATATTAAGGCGCTTCACACTTTCTTTTGCTCCTGTAGTGTTATGAGGTCGCTGGAGGCATGAGCAGGAGTGGAGAACCGACAATGCCATCCCAGCCAGTCAATGGCAGGGCCGTCTCTCCAGTCTACACGAGACCCACTGCGACTCTCCCCAAAAAGCACTAATATGGTCAGCGAAGACATCTTTCTGCACTATAAAAAGAAAAAGGCAAGTTTCCTTTCTTTATACTTTTTTGTCCTTTTATTTCCCCAACAAATGCCTCTCTCTTAACACTGCAGAGGACACTACACTAATTTTATTTACAGTAGTTGCTGGTACTGTCAGTGAGGCACATTACCACAAGCTCTGCCTTCATAGCAGTGAAACAAGATCCAAAAAATTACAATTTTAGTTTTTACTGTTAAACGTACAAAACACTAAAAGTACACAGTCAGAAGTGTAAAAAGCATAATGATGCATATACCAAGCAAGCATCACTTGCAGATTCATCAGACTCACTTTTGGTTTCACTGTCCGTTTCAGTTTCACCGACTGAAGACAGATACACTTTATCATCACTGCTGATGAGAGGCTCCTCAACATCACTGCTTGTTTCACTGTCAAGAGCGTGCAACACTTGGACTGCTGAAAAACATTTTTAGGAAACACCATTATTACTAGGCAATCCTACAGGTGAGAGGAGAAGACGCAGCTATACCATTATGGAGGAATATTTCGGACAAAATTAAATAAATAAATAAATGCGTAAATAAATAAAAGTACTGTGAAATGTGAGCATAAATAAATAAATGTGTCATGAAATGAGAGCCTAAATAAATAAATATGTCATGAAATGAGAGCATAAATAAATAAATGTGTCACGAAATATGTTTTTCGTTGCTTATTTATTTATTTCAATTTGTCCGTAACATTCCTGCAAACCGTCATGAAATACGGCTTGAAATAAAACTGTCATTTTCACTCGTCAAAGTTGAGAGGGTGGGCTCTAACACGCCCTCTAGTTACTGATTGGTGAATCGATAGCACAAGAATTAATTAGAAAAATGCTTACTACTGCCGATGAAATGGATTCTGCCGAAGATATTACGTATTTCAGAGAGAGAATTGAATATTTATCGGAAGAATGTTGGCGGCCCTTTTAGACTCCGATATAGATGAAACTATTTTTGAAATTATCGAAGAACAGATGGAACGGACTCTACTGCACTCCAGTTCAGGTGACACAGTTCCCCGCTCTGGACATTCCAGCTGAGTCAATAGAACACCTTTTGTTAATATTTTGAACTGAACAACTTTACCACTGATCAGAACTGTACAGTTGTTTGAAAAAGTCTGGGTTAGGGATTTCCATCCATTTTTGCTGTGGCACCTGTGCCATTGCAAGCTCTGTGTACCCAAAGTGGCCGTCCATGTCAACCTCCTGGGAGGGACAGGGGATGTCACACCTCTCTTTGTGATCATGTGATATAGCAGGTCCATGGCTCAGAATAAAAGCCCAGTTTTTAAATAAATAATTGCCGCACTTGCAGCTTAAAGAGGGGGCACGGTAGTGTGGCTGAAGCGGTTCCTGGACGCTGCATGAGGCGGGTGTTTCCTTGCTTATATGCACAGGTGAGGAATCATCCGCATCCGTAATTGAAGCTGGGAGCTGCTAATCGCCACACCTGAGCCACATCCCTGTAATAAATAGGAGAAGCGCGAGACGGAAGGAAAAAAGAATGGTAAAAGAAAGGAAGAGGCAGAGAGCAGCATTGGGGAAAGAGTGGATGAGCCAGCCCGCTATGAAAGAGAAAGATCAGCGCAGTCAGGGGCCCATGGAGCAAGTGATCGTCGCTTATGGGACAGGAGTTTGCCCACTGAGTTAATAGAGTGAGTATGATTGGGGAAAAGTCCACCCTAATGATCTGAGGAATGACTTAGAGTGCGAGAAGGAAGACGGGAGGAGAACCGACCCTGAGCAGTCAGGCAAACACCGGCGGAGGCAGCCATGACGGGGGTCAGTAGAATGAGGACTGCGGAGGCTGGAGTCTTTCCCACTGAATATACCTTAGGTGAGCTGGGGAGAATGGAAAGGAGCAGAGCTTGGCTGCTGTGACCCCAATATTGTCAGTAGGATTTTAATCTCATTTTAGCATTGTTTTAATGTTTGAGATTTTTACCTTTTTAATGGATTATTTATTTATTTAATAACTTTTGAAGCACTGCACTATTTATTTGAACGCTTTGTTTTGACTGTTTTTAAATAAAAGCACTCTTGCACTTTTTTGAACCATCCCCTTGTTTCGTTGATGTCTTCACTGATCAGCTCATCCACTGATATTACTGACAGTGCTGGGTTCATGAGCTCCCAAAATGGAGATGGGAGCATGGGATGAGAACCCGCATTGTCATAGACCATCCATTATACTGGCTGCTGTTCAGGCAAAGGAATGGAGTCCATATCAGCCGAGATACCAGTCCATCCATGACAAAAGATATGTGCACATTCAAAATTTGCTGTTGGGTGAAACAATAAGATTTTAGAAAACTATTTTCTACGATGTCTTTTACTGATGGTTACATGTGGTAATGTGCTGGTTATATACCATCGCCTAAATTAATTTCATGCTGTAGCAACGTCCTTTTACTGCCCCCTAGAACACCAGTTGTCGCATCCTGAAAGTCTGCACTTAACATGGTGTCAAACATACAAAAACACATACTAGTATTGTGGTAGAATTGTAAATAATAAACAATCAAATATTATAAAAGTAACAAATAAAAACTTAGGAAAAATAAAAGAATAAAAGGCTCTAATATGAAGATTGCAGAAATAATTTCTCTGACCAATCGAAAAATGTATTGCACGATAGAAACATTTAAAAAAAAACCTCTTGTAACTTCCAAATTCATGAAAGCATACAGAACTAATAAATGTATATTCTGTGGAATTAAAAAAAGAACAATGTTGGCAAGTATATAGCCTATAAACCTATATGATGCAGAAAATAATTTTCTTTTTTCCACTGTGCTAGTGAAGAAGGTGTTTTAATCATCTTTGATAATGAAGTTGTTATTTTTATCACTTTAAATAATAAGTTATGTAAATGTATTTCATCGTGTGAATCTCTCTTACCACTGAATCTGATTATAAAAAAAAAAACAAGATGATGCTTTGCATGTGGAACTCTAAAGAACATTCCAGTCTTATATGCAGATGGGTTACTGCTGTAAACTGCAATTATTTTCTTTGATCTCTGGAAACTCTGACCTAGAGGGAGTTGGATTTTTTTTTCTTTTGTTTTGTTCATTCCACATAAATATTTTCCAAGAAAAGCTGCCTTGTATGTAATTGAACCATTTCCAGCAGTGTTTAATCGTAAACACAAAATTTTAGTGGCTTCTGAAATAATTTGTGTTTTATTGTACAAAGGCTTGTTTTGACATTCAATACATAATTAGATCTTGTTAAAAATTAGGGAAGAGAAAGGAAAAGAGATGCTTTATTGTATCTTGGCACCACAGACGTTGTGCCATTAAGAGCTGAGTGAATATTAAACAAAGGAAATCAAAAAAATGCATTTATCAAGATGTTATGGCATTTGCTTGATGCAATATGTACATTTAGTTTTTTTCATCACTTGAAAAGTCAAAGTTAGATGACACAAAATTCAAGATTTCAAATGTTTATTTTAAGTGTCCCTTCCAAGTCTAAGGCAGACTCTTCAGTAAACTTTCTACAGTCTGATTTTCTATCCTTATCATTTTAACTCCAGTTTTGTGTAACACCTTGGTGGACAGATGTCTGTTAAATCTGACTGCAGAGAGCTCCTCAGTATGATTGCTTAAAGGACACATTGGCCATCAAAACAGCATCATTATGATACACTGCTGTATCTTTGTTTGCATTTCATGGCTGCATCTGTGATTTCATTTTGCCAGCTCAGAGCAGGATATGTGTCGCATGAAAAGAAATCCAGCTTTGCAACTGGACTTGAGACTTTAGTAATAAAAAAGCTGGAATTAGCGTCTCATTCCTCAAAATACCTCTCTGTGACAGTGGGCTTACTGATCCTAATGTCTAAGTGAAAGCTAATGCTAGCCTTTAAGTCCCTGGTTGAAAACTGAACTAAGGTCCTAATCTTACCTTTATATTCAATCCATTCCCTCAGTATTAATTCATCCATGCATTTTCTCAGTCGAGAGGGAAATGGAGCCGGATGAGTTGCATGTTCACTGCAGTGTAGTCATTTTAATGATTTACTAGCTGTGCTACCTGTCTAAGATGGGTTGAAATCTAAATAATCAACGCAGAACTCAGTGTTAACATTGGCAGTGCATCATCTCCAGACCTGTGTATTGGGCTAAATGCGACCTGTGGTCTGGGTCGGTCAGGTCCGTGGATGGTGCAGACAGCAAGTAGTTGCCTAGACGTGTCATTCTGTAACACAGCTAGATGTGACCGTGCAGACAAATTGATACAAATGGGAAATTGTGGGAGATTGCATCAGAAATGACGGGATATACAACGTAAAAGAGGGAAACTGTGGGAGATTGCGTCAGACAAAGTTGTGATATAGAGATTGTTAATTTTTTATTGAATAAAGGGAGAAGATACCTGTAGCTAATCGGTGTCCCATCATCATTTTGTGCAAAAGCACAACAAAAATGAGCGGTAAAAAATGAAAAGTTGATGCGGAAAACAGACCAACAAATCCTGGACTCCTAAGTATTTTTTAATGGAGGTTAGCGGTAAAGCAATCTGTTTGGTACGCACAAAGCATATCGTTGCATTTAAAGATAACAACTTGAGCCGTCACTTCAAGACCAAGCAAACCTAAAAATACTGAAATTTATCTGAAGAGGAGAAGGTGTGGACTGCAGAGGAATTGTTAGTTAAACTGTGAAACAGCAAAGTCTTTTTACAAAGCTTCATACAGCAAAGGAAGGAACAGTAAAAACCAAACTATATTTTAGCTCACAAAACTGCCAAAAGAAGCAAACCATTTTCTGATAGAGAATTTGTCAAAGAGTGCTCTGCCCAGACAAGAAGGATGCATTTGAAAATCTGTCCCTCTCACGACGAACGGTTACAAGACGGATTGAGGAAATTGCGGAAAATCTGGTGCTACAGCTGAAACGCACAGTGGAAAATGATGACTTCTTCTTCTTGGCTTTGGTTGAGAGCTGTGATGTTTATGACACGCCACCAGTGGCATGGCTAGGGGCAAGTGGAAGGGGTGGTCCGTCCCGGGCGGGCACAAAGGCTCAGTACAATTCGTGTATAAGCAGCAGGGTTCGGAAAAATATCACTCATGAATGAAAAAAATTATTTCTCTGATTTTTATCCACAAATGCTTCAAAAATAATTTTCAGACTGTCCTTCTGTGCAGGAGTGGACTGGGTTTCAAAACCGGCCTGGGCATCCTGAGGTGATGAGGTCGACCCACTCAGTCCATTATTCATTGTAATTTTCCTAAAATTTGTGATGAGTACGCAGCTCACTACTTGCTATGAGCCTATGATATGAACTCTATCTAAACTGTTGCCAAACTTAATCTGCACACTGTTGTTTAGACACAACTTAAAATTTGACGACATGCTTAGAAATAAAATTTAATGAAAAATAAAAATTTAGTAACACAGCTTACAGGTTATTAGAGTACATGTCAAATGTCAACGTCCAAGTGCCAGTACCCTAGTAGGCTAGTAGCTGCTCATTTACAATGGAATAAATGATAACCGAGGTTATAATGAAAACTTCACATGATTGAAATGTTACATTATCTTAATGATAAACTATAAATGTTCCATCCTAATAAGAAAAAATCCTATCCTGTGCTTTATAACTTTATTTCAACATACTAATAATCACAGCTGAAAAATTTTGAAAACCACTAATTATCGCTTACGCCAACGACCAGAGAACAGTAAAATGCTTAATACATAATGTAAACTAATTATTCTGCGGTGGGCTGGCGCCCTGCCCGGGGTTTGTTTCCTGCCTTGCGCCCTGTGTTTGCTGGGATTGGCTCCAGCAGACCCCCGTGACCCTGTAGTTAGGATATAGCGGGTTGGATAATGGATGGATGGATGAAACTAATTATTAGTACGGAAGAATTTAAATACTAGATATGAGATAAAATAAATTGCAATAATGTACGTATATGCTAACCGAAATGTAGCGGTATCAAAACTTAAATCAGCAAAAGGCAGTTTTGACCAAATTTTTTGCTGCAACGTTGTGTACTGACAACTAAAACAACTGGATGACGTAATAAGGTATATTATATAGGACTATATAAATCGCAGTACCGGACAGGTAATGTTTAGTAGTTTAGAAAATTAATTTTAATGTCAAACAGTAACCACTACATAAAATTTATTTCATGAAATGGCTGGCCCATGACCAGACCAGAGTCCGTGCTCCACCGGGCATTGCCCTAATGACCAGTCCACCCCTGCTTCTGTGACGGCATCAGACACAGCAGTTGAAATTTATGAGGCAATAACAAAAATAAACATAAGCATTACACCGATAATAATTTCTAGGAAGATAAACAACTAATTTGCGATTTATAAATTAGTTTCGTTATCAATCCGAATGCATTCTTGCTCTGCGCAGAAAACATCCCCACCTATCACATGTACACTACCCTGGTTCTGGTTTTCGCAGCATAATTATATTAAACTTATAATTAGAACACGGCTTATTAGTGTATCTATACTATAGTCTTGTCTAGTTGATGCTTATAAATAATTATATGTGAAGAATTATTGCTGTTTCTCTATATATGAATAATTCTATGCAAAAATTATCTTAATTTTTCTCTATACGTTATTTTAATTTTCTATTTAAATAGGTTAACATATTCAGATATATTGGAGGGCGGCAAATTGAAGCACCGCCCCGCTCCGAGTGGCACGAACTCTAGCTATGCCACTGCATGGCACAGCTGCTGATTTTTGTGAAAGGAATAATTAAAGAGTTTGAAATGACAGAGGAACTGGCTTCTATGCAGTCAGTGAATGGGACAACAACTGGTATTTACTGAAGTCAAAAGTTAGGACTGCGGTGGGAAAAGTTAGTTGGTGTGACAACTGATGGTTCTCCAAATATGATAGGTAAATATGACATGTTGAAATTTTAAAAACGATGCTGGAAAAAGTGTCTGAGATTAACTCAGCCCAAAAACTCATATTTTTACGTTGTGTCATTCACCAAGAAGTGCTATGTAAATCAGTGCTGAAAATTTATAATGTGGTTGATATTGTAATAAATACTTCAAATAAATTTCATTAGGGCTAGGGCATTAAATCAGACAGTTTGTTACAGTGTGGAGGAGCATGAGACTGATCCCACTGATCTGGGCTAACACGTACAGCTGTCAGGTGGCTAAGCTTGGGCAAAGTGCTCAAACAGGTCTGGGATCTGAAATCAGAGATTCTGGAGATCTGTCAGAAGAAAGAAAACCTAACCCTGAACCTAGTAGCTATCGGATTTAGCATTTACTATACATGCGACTCCACTTATGAATGAACTGACTGCAAAAATTGCAAGGCAAAGGTCTTTTTGCACATGATATGCACAGCCTAATCAATGCCTTCATTGACACATCTTCCCACACTGAGAGGGAGGAATCTAACTGCTGATCACCTTAACAGAATGCTGCCATGTTCCAGGCACTGCATGGTGAGTTCTCCAGGTGATTTGAAGACTACAGAGCAGTAGAAACTGAAATGTTCCCCATAACCTCTCCTTTTACATGTAATGTGGTCAGTGCCGCCAGTGAGGTACAACTTGAACTTATAGACTTGCAGTCTGATGCATTGCTGGCTGAACACTTCCAAGTCAGTGCCAGTACTGACATTAAACAATTCTCTCAAAAAGGAGAATTTCCTACACTTGAGAAGACTAGCTCGGAGAGTGCTTGTCCTCTTTGGATCAACATACATATGTGAACAGACATTCTCAGCAATGAAATTCAACAAATCCAGGTATAGATCTTCTGCCAGTGATGACCATCTGCCTACTGTACTGCAAATATTCCTGACTTCAGTGCACTAGTTGAAGCTCGTCAAAGACTTAATTCTTCCCACTGTTGTCAAAGGTACAGAGACAGTAAGATATTTTTTCAGTGATTAATACAGTAAAATGTATTTCTTATTTTGTTCTTTTCTTTTATCTAATCAGGAATTGTAGATCATGTTAGAAAGCATGCTATATTGTGTGTATGTTCCATGGTTCAATAAAGGAAACAATATCTGTGAATATATGGTCTATATTAATTTTTCTATGGTGGAAAAAGAAATACATGTTTACTGTAATGTAACAGTTGACAGAATGTGTTTGGACCTCCTCAATGAGCTGGTTTTCTCATGTGGACCCCCATAAAAATACTCGCACATCCCTGAGCTGTATTTTGTAATGCATGTAGTAGTAAAATGAATTGCATTTGTCATTCCAACAGATTGCATGTCACAAACATTTGTAGTAATAAAATTACAGTTGTCATTCCAGCATTACAAAAATCTAGATGAGAACACGCCATTCAGCCCAAGAAATTTTGCCTGTTCTCCATTATCTGTAAGGTTATCCCTTAATTAATTTTCAAGTAGTCACTATAATATCCACTTGTAAACTTGCCTTTTTAATATTATTCAACTGGGCTCCTATATTATTCAACACACTCCTAAAATAAAGCCTTTTCCCGTAATGCTTTCCAGGTGAACCCTTTAGCCCTCACTAAGATGAGGTTCATCATCCAGCTGAAAAGGATTTGTGTTTAAATTCTGTTTAACATAAACAGCAACTCCAATCCTTTTCTGTTCTGTCTATTGTTCCTAAAAATATGTATCCCTCTGTGTTATAGTCATCCCCAACATTATTTAGCCAAGTTTCTGTTATTGCTACATATAATAACATAGTTATGCTACTCTACATGCAACTCCAACTCATTTCTACTAATTTTGATACTTATAGGATTAAGGCAAGTTATTTTTAATGTGTTACTCATTTTACTTTTGCATTCAAATGTTGGGTTGAAATTTACATTACCATGCATTTTTACTTGTACACTATTACTTGCTGCTCCATGTATAGTTCTAAACCTGACCTGTCCTAAACTCCCTGCCCTCCCATTCCCTTGTTTGAACAATCCTCGACTAACCTACTCAAACATCTCTCCAACACATTGGTGAGCCTTGGGTTCAGATGTAACCCATCGCTGCAGAATAGGTCCCATCTGTTCCAAAACGAATCTCACTGCCCCATAAACCTATACCCTTCTATCCTGCACCAGGATTTGAGCCATGTGTTAAGCCTTCTAATCTCCTCAATCTTACCTGGACTGGCACATGGCATGGGCAGAACTTCAGAGAAGACTACCTTATCAGTTCTGTTCCTCAGCCTGGCACCTAACTCTTTAAATTGCAGAATTGACAGACTAATCTTATGATGGTGCATCACAAACTTTTGTAGTAATGAAATGTATTGCAGTTGTCCTTCCAACAGATGGTGCATCACATACATTTGTAGTAATAAAATGTATTGTGTTTGTGATTCAAGCAGATGTCACATCATAAACATCTGCAGTAATAAAATGCATTACATTTTTTATTCCTACAAATGACACATTACAAACATTTGTACTAATAAAGTGCATTACAGTTCCAACAAATGGTGCATCGCAAACATTTATAGTAATAAAATGCAACCAGACAGACACACAGATACACAGACACATAGACACTTGTACTATTATTAAGATGGACTAGTGAAACACAAAGTTCTCCAGCTGCATTCATTTCCTAATCTTTGTAGTTCTTGCATTCTGTATCCCGCACTTGATGCTAATCGGATGGCATCGCTCAGTTTCTTCTTCTTCCTCCTATTATGGTGTTCTTCATCACATTGTCAGCCTCTGCAATTTGCTACATATTCAGCAGATGTTGCTTCTTCTTCTTCTTCTTTCAGCTGGTACTGTTAGGGGTCGCCACAGCGGATCATCTTCTTCCATATCTTTCTGTCCTCTGCATCTTGTTCTGTGACACCTATCACCTGCATGTCCTCTCTCACCACATCCATAAACCTTCTCTTAGGCCTTCCTCTTTTCCTCTTGCCTGGCAGCTCTATCCTTAGCATCCTTCTCCCAATTTACTCAGCATCTCTCCTCTGCACATGTCCAAACCAGCGCAATCTCACCTCTCTGAATTTGTCTCCCAACCGTCTAACTTGAGCTGATTCTCTAATGTACTCATTTCTAATCCTGTCCATCCTTGTCACACCCAATGCAAATCTTAACATCCTTAACTCTGCCACCTCCAGCTCTGTCTCCTGCTTTCTGGTCAGTGCCGCTGTCTCCAACCCATATAACATAGCTGGTCTCACTACCGTCCTGTACACCTTGCCTTTCACTCTTGCTGATACCCGTCTGTCACAAATCACTCCTGACACTCTTCTCCACCCATTCCACCCTGCCTGCACTCTCTTTTTCACTTCTCTTCCACAATCCCCATTACTCTGTACTGTTGATCCCAAGTATTTAAACTCATCCACCTTCGCCAACTCTAATCCCTGCATCCTCACCATTCCACTGACCTTCCTCTCATTTACACACATGTATTCTGTCTTGTTCCTACTGACCTTCCTACTGACCCTCTCCTCTCTAGAGCATATCTCCACCTCTCCAGGGTCTCCTCAACCTGCTCCCTACTCTTGCTACAGATCACAATGCCATCAGCAAACATCATAGTCCACGGGGACTCCTGTCTAATCTCGTCTGTCAACCTGTCCATCACCATTGCAAATAAGAAAGGGCTCAGAGCCGATCCCTGATGTAATCCCACCTTGATGTTGAATGCATTTGTCACTCCTACCGCATCACCTCATCCCATATACATATTCTGTACAGCTGTTACATACTTCTCTGCCATTCCCGGCTTCCTCATACAATACAACAACCCCTCTCGAGACACCCTGTCATATGCTTTCTCCAGGTCCACAAAGACGCAATGCAACTCCTTCTGGCCATTTCTATACTTCTCCATCAACACCCTCAGATCAAACATCGCATCTGATCAGATTTTTTTTTTCTCTGTTGAGCAAAGGCCAGTTTGCTAAGGTTGACACTACCTGACGGTTTTCTTTTTTTAATTTCCAGAATGTATTAGATCATGCGCTTTTGATTAAGTTTAAAATGAAGGTTGTAGCCTCAATGGTCAACGAGTAATCATGTGACAGACGGACAGACCTTAGCATTTACTCTCTATAGATTTATGTGTTTTTAATTATAAGTACACAAAAGAATGCTTTAAAATGTGATGCATAATGACCATTTTAAGCCACAAAATCTATTCTCCATATGAAATATCAAGGCAAGTAATGACCATTTCGAACAAATAAGCTCACTGTGTATTATTAGTTAAATTAGGTACTAAATATTACAAAACAAAGATTTTGGGATCAAACTTTCTTTCTATTGATAGAACTTCTTTTTTTTAATAAGTTGTTTTTCCACAGATGTACAATTATAATTTATAAACACAAGCCTCCATTTCCTTATTGTTCTTTTCTAATACACTGGAAGTCAAAGCACACTTCAGACACACGCACACACTCCTACATTTATTCATATCATACCAATTCAGAGACAATAATTAGCCTAACATGTTTACGTGGGAGGACATCAGAGCGGCCCAAGTGCAAGCCTGCTATCCACAGTACTAACAACAAGCCAACATTTTCAACTAAAAACTGATGCCGAAGTTCTAATTTGCCAATGAGAGCTGAGCTTTATCTCTGTAACCCGGCAACTGACAAGAATCCCTTGGTCGTTTGGTTCACTGTTTCAGTGCTGAGCAAAATGATTAATTGTCTTCACAGATTCTCCATTGTTTATGAGTGTCAGGGTGAGTTACTTTCTTGTTTGTATTTTAATAGGAGCTCTTCATCTTAACACCACTGCATGAGCTCAGGTGTGGAAAATAAGCAGAAGGATTTTATTGTCTCACTGTCATAGATTCTGGTTTTACTGACTTCTTCAACATGCTTCATTTCATGAGCCCCTCATAGCTCCTCCATTCGTTTACATTAAAGGTGGTGCTTCATGTCCATTAGTTACCTTGTTAAAGTCATGCGCCTTTGAAAGGTAAAATATAAAATGCTGGAGGGTTCATGTGAATAACTCATTTCTAACAAGTATTCTGTATAGATGCAAGATGAAATAAATGACACTTTTAGGTTATGATCAAAATTATGAATATTAGTTGGCAAGCATGGCCTTAAGGGCTAGGACCAGCATTTGTTTCCTCATCTTCTTTGCTTCATTTTGAGTAACAGTAGCTGACCCCTGTGTTGTACAGTGCATCTCCGTTTTCAGCAAGCAGATGTCCTTTCTCTGCAAATAAAACTGCCCCCAAAAAGGCAGACACTCGCATGCGCACATTTTTTAATGAAATTTGGATTAATTCCACAAAGAGGCTGCCTATAGCCATCCAATTCTTTATAATTCATGAAAATGGAACTCATGTTACAGGCACATACAAGCCTTATGAAAAAGTAAATTGCTTGTTTAGTAATTCCCAAGGCTGCTCCTCAAAGGCAAGATAGAAGCCTTTATTTCTGTGGCACTCTTGTATTTGTCTTAATCTTATTCCTCACTTTGGTCCAGTGGCCTATTTTCTGCCTCCATTTCCCTGGGAAGCCACTCAATTCCCAGTTGATCAGTTGCGCTCAAAAGCAGATGAGCCTACGCTGACCTTACGCTCCAAATCTGGTAAGAGAGCACAGCTGGCACAAACCTGATCTGCCTGTGATTTGTCAGTTGTGTCACCTCAACAGAAGATGCCTGATGTGATGGAGCATCACCGTGTTCAGCTTCCTGATATCAAACTGCAATTCTGAAATATTCATGGGCCTTTTAAGTCTTGTATAAGAGATGCTGATGACAAATTAATTGCCCCTTTATATTAAATAATGGTTGCTTCACCTTTAGCTGTAATCATTGCAGTAAACATGGGGGCAAGATTTTGTTAGTGTTAGGTTAATTACAAACTAGACTCATACCATGAAATTCAGAGTACACAAAACTGAAGATTTACTTTTTGAATAAACACAAGGGAGGGATGAACCAAGCAATATACAGTATGTATGGGCACCACAGAAATAGGACACTGCTGGCTTTGTCAGCCACCATATGTGGGTTTAAGTCCCTGCCTGGCAGGTAGGATGGTTGGACTTTAAGCACCCCAGATAGTATTCCATAACATTTCTCTTTTCTTGCAATCTTGCTCCTCATCTTTCCGCCAATCAAATGTGTATTCTTCCTTTCTTTCCAAACCCATGCACCCTAATCCTCTGACAAGCAGTGGCCTTTAAACCCCATCCTGATGTTACTTTTAGGCCCAGGAGTAGCCAAGTGTTTGCAGCAGAGACAGCAGATCTGAGTTCTGGCAAATGGTCCCTAGTGTCGCTGCATCCCTCAGACTTTCTTTGGCCTTAAAGGCCCAGATCTCCAAGGTAGCTCCTTCATTTTCTGCATTATTTAAGGAATCGAATGATACCACATTTTACCTACTGGCCAGGAGTTCTACCACCCCTTGCATTCTCTCCTCTCCTTGCCCTCACTCACTTTCATACAATAGGATCAGGAAAACTTTGCATTGCATGTCTCCATTGTGGTTGTCTCCTTCTCTCTGTCATATACACTTGTGCCTCTGGTTGCTTTTCCAGGTCAGTATGCAGACACATGGACATGCCATGAATAATGGTAAATAGCTTTTCATTCTGGTAAGGCCATTTTCTGTCGGAGCAATGCTATTACAAGCCAACAAACTCCTCTATTTTAATCAATCCATTCATTTGCAGAAGCCAAGGCAGTTCAGGATTTAAACAGACTAGAACCTCTTTTGGTAGCATTTCATGAAAGGCAGGAATGATGACCAGTTTTGCAGCCCTGAGTACCAACCTCTACCAGGACATCAGTAGTAATGAACCAAGATGGACCTGGGTGGTTGAAGAGGGAGGCAATGATTTTCAGTTTAAAAGTGTAGCAGAGGTGTATTGAAAAGCAATGAATAAAAGTGCAATGGTGCATAAACAAGTCTTCTTTAAAACTATGCCCTTCAGATGCTCCATAAATACAGTAAATACAAATACATAAATACAGTTAAAATGTAAAACAATTCTTCATGAGTGCTTCCTTCATCAGGACTTCATCATGGTTCTTTGTGTAGACCAACTCAATCAGTGCCATACCGACCCAAACTGCCACCTCAGTTGGTCAACGCTGTTCACCATGGCACCTTGCCCTCAAACTGATGCTATTACACTCTAGATCTTTCTGTCTTTGATGAATGTTCCTGCAGCCTCCCTCCACTCTCATGACAACTTGAATATAGCTGAATTTTGGAACCTCTACACAAGCCATTGGTCCTGTTCCCTTTCTGTCCTGTTCTCTCACCTTACTATCAATTACTTCTGATCCAGCCACACTTCTAACAAGCAATTGCGCCTTCATTCTTGTTTCATTTTCATAGTCTTTTCTATAAGCTCTTACTTCTTCACCTTTATACACTTTTGGCTCTTCGCTTTTCAACCCACAGCTGGAACTCTGCATTTACTGCGCTACGTTCACAGCAATTAAATGATAAATCTACAAAGTCGATAAATAAATTAAACCTTGAAAACACCCTGTGACATGACTTATACCATCAAACAGTTGAAGAACTGCAGCCCACTCCTCCATAGTGAACTGAATGAACTTAATAACTTTTGAAGTTCTCTAAGAACTCTCTTGCATCACAAGATTTCTGTGGGTCATATGTCTGAACTATGGCCTCTCCATTTTTAAAATAATATATTTCTTCTTTTTAAGAAATAGTTTCCACCACATTAACATCACATAAATCACATTTTTCCTGTGATGGAGTCACAATAAGAGCAGCCTGCAGATTTGTGGATTTGCATAAAGTTTTTGTTTTATTTATTTATTTTTTTGGTGACTCACTGGTTGAATTTACAGATTGCCCTTGGGCAAGGCAGCCAAACAATGGGAAATGTTCATTGTTAACCCAACTCACAATTTAAGACAATTTGAGATTGCGACTCAGTGTATCTGGAAAATTTGACATTAATTTTGTAAGCACATCCAGAGTAAAACAAACTTTACTGTTACAAACAGGAAATTGTGGCCAGTAGGTGGGCACTCCTGAGTTGATCTTGAGGCCAAATAAACCAAGGAGTCTAAAGTATACAAGAAAAGGAATGTATTAAAATGCATAATAACAGAAGGGTACAGGACATCAGAGATTAATACAGTCAGATCCAGAAGTATGTGGACAGTGACACAATTTTCAGAAATGTACACCACCGATATGGATTTGAGACAAACCAATCCAGATGTGATTGATGTATAAACTTTCGTGTTTAATTCAAAGGGTTTAAAAGAAATAGTGTATGAGCTGTTTAGAAAAGACAGCTATTACCTAACCCCCCCTTTTTCATGGGCTCAAAAGTATTTGGACTAACATGCATAATCATAAATATCATTTTCAATATTTGGTTGAAAATCCTTTACAATCAATGACTACCTGAAGTCTGGAACCCATGGCCATCTCAAAGTACTTTGTCAGGCGTTTACTGCAGCTGTCTTCAGTTGCTGCTTGTTTGTTGGACTTTATGTCATCAGTTTTATCTTCAGAAAGTGATATGCATATCCAATTGGGTTGAGGTCAGTTGATTGACTCAACCTTTGAAGAATATTCCACTACTTTGTGTTGACAAGCACTTGGTTTGCTTTCACAATATGTTTTGGCTCATTGTCCATCTGTAAATCTTAGCAGATAGTACAGCCCTGTACACTTCAGAATTCTTCCTGCTTCTTCTGCCAGCAATCATATCATCAATAAACAGTAGTGACTGACTTCCATTCACAGTCACGCATGCCCATGCCATAACACTGCCTCCACCAAGTTTCAAAGATGATGTGGTATTCATCAGATCCTGAGCCATTTCTTCTCTTATCCATGTTCTTTTCTTTTCAACATTCTTGTATATATTGATCTTAGTTTCCTTTGTCCAATGAAAATTGTTCCAGAACTGGAAAGGCTTTTAAAATGTTTTCTGGTAAAGTCTAATCTGTCCATCCTATACTTGAGATTTACCAGTAGTTTGCACCTTGTGGTAAACCCGCAGTCTTTACTTTTCGGAAGTCTTCTCTTGATTGTAGACTTTGGCAATGATAGGTCTGCCTCCTGGAGAGTGTTCTTGATTTGGCTAAATGTTGTGAAGGTGTTCTGTTTCACCAAGGAAAAAATTCTGCAATCATCTAGTTGTCTTCTGTGGTTTTCCAGCCCTTCTTGTGTTGCTAAGTTCACCAGTGTGTTCCTTCTTTTTAAGAAAGTACCAAATGATTGATTTAACCACTCCTGGGGCCTCATGTATAAACGGTGTGTACGCACAGAAATGTTGCGTACAAACGTTTCCACACTCAAATCAAGATGTATAAAACTTAAACTTGGCGTAAAGCCACGCACATTTCCATGGTACCTCATACCCTGGCATATGCAAGTTCTGCGCTCGGTTTTACAGACTCGCGGCACCCAGTGTCAAAGCAGTGCTGCTGTTCCTGTGTGGTTACCCTTTCTTTCTTAGATCCACATTCCTGACGTGGCTTTATAAATACACTGAAACTAACTGCATATTGTATATTAGTGTAATGCATCTGATTGTAATTAACTTGTAACAATATAATGGTCCAGGGAATAGCCATAGTATTCCAAATACCATAACTGCTTTAGCGTTGTTACTCTCACTACACCTTCTTTATCTTCTTTCAGCTGCACCAGTTAAGGATTGCCACAACGGATCATCTTTTTCCATATTACTCTCACTGCACCACTCAGAGTATTTATATCACTGTATCTGAGTGTAGAATCACAGCAGCAGCTGATCGGAAAGAGAATTATCGGTATACAGCATCAAGCACACACTGCCTCAGCCACGGCAAAACGCTTCAGAGCCTTTCCCGTACGGATCTCGCGGTTCAGAAACAATTTCATCCCAAGAACTATAAACACACTCAATCAACTGCTCCTTGTAGAACTGTTTGTACTTATAAGTACAATCACCTCACTGTAAACTTGCACTACAGTTATAATATTGCACAACCTGCGCCACTTTATAAAGCGCGTATTTACATATGATGTGTAATAAGTGGAGACCAGAGGCATGGAAAGGTTTGGGGCAGCCACCCGTTTAATCCGGTATCCTGGCTGCAAACGTCTTTGAGGCATTGCATACATGTTTACACAACAGAGTCCAAAACAGAACTGCCTGTCAGAGCAAAGGCAGTGTGCTTTATAGCAGAGAGGGCGGAAGTGATGT
>JANRMT010062796.1:18860832-18879655 GCA_026402145.1 Polypterus bichir lapradei
GTCAGCGTACCCCGCCCCCCCCTTGGCAGATGTATAAACAGTATGTTATAGGCCCTTCAGCTGCCTCCCATGCACACGTGTGTGACAGATGACAATATCATTTGATTGCTTTATTTCAAATCCATTGTGGTTGTATATAGAGCCAAAATTCTAAAAATCATATCACTGCCCAAATACCTATGGAACGAACTCTAAGTACAGGAAAGGAAAAATGACCTGTAGCAATATTGGGTTGAACTATACACAAAGGTAATGTCTATCCAGTATGGTGTGTCTAAAGCACTTTCCCATCATGATGATACCTTACATCTAGGGCAGGCCTGTTGAAGACAATCAGGGTCAGGAATTGCATTAGGAATGATTGAGCCAACTTCATAGAATTCTCCTAGTGGCTCCAGGTGTCCCTGCAATCCCAAATCCTTTATCTTCCTTAAAAGCCCATGCCACCCCACAAGTCCACAGTGGAGACCAGAGAGCCACCTATCAAATGGGAGTTTTCCAACCTACTCTCTGTGGTCCCCCACTATCCTCAGTCAGCAATTATGTACCAGGCTGACTAACTTTTGGGCACATTTCATTATTTTGAGTGTTTTATGATGATCACATTAAAAAGACAATATATCAAAAATGAAATAAAGACTGTTGTCACAAACTCAACAAAGAGCCATAGCAAGGTTTGGGGCAGCCACCTGTATATTTGGTTTCCTGGCTACAAAGTTACAAATAAATGACAGCACTGATGTGCACAAAACTGAGTCCAAAACAGAACTGAGGGAATAGGGGAAAGGTGGAGGCTTTTAAAGGTCAGGACAGCAAAGTGACGCCAAAGGGGCCAGGATTGTAAGGGTCTTCAGCCATAGGCTCGAGCCCAGACGTGACATTAAAGGGGCAGGACCCGGCAAGGTCTTCCTCCATAGACTCGGACCTGGAAGTGACGTCAACAGGGCCAGGCGGAATTTCCCATGAATGGTCTGCAGGAAAGCAGGAAAAAGAGTCAGTGCACTCTGTCACATCCCAGTCTAATTCGGAATGGCCCTTACTCAAGCCCTTTAGCTGCCTCTCAAGCGTGCATGTGAGACTGTATATAAAGATTTTTTGCAGATCTGCATTACTATTTATCAGTGTAACTATATACTAGTTTTACTATTTTCATTTGCAAAAATTAATTCTCAGTATATTCATATTACAAACATATGACTTTGGTCAGCGTGTGGCTAAACACTCTGATATTGGTGTGCTGCAGCCATTAATTCTGATTCCAGAAGTTTGATGGCAGTGCAACTGTTATATTACTTTATTACTATCTGTCCCATTTATGTCTCCAGTATTATATAGATGCATTGCACCTGCTACATAAAAATGAAAATCTCTTTTTATCTGGATGGAACATAGCAGTCTATTTTTCTGAGATGAAGAGGATGGTTTACCCACATTGAAACACCTCTAAATAGAATACAACCCGGACTCTGCCTTCTTCGGCTCCTCTGACAGGATTCTAATGGAAATAGACAAGCACAGAACTGGCCTCAGGCGGGGGTCAGACAAGGATACTCCTGCAGATATTATTTTCAGATTTTAATTTCTTAAAATTAATTGCCATGCTGTCAAATAGAGTGAGAAAAAGGTAGCCCTTTGGAGAGATGAATATTACTGAAATGTTATTTTTAATATTTAATATATTAGAAAAGTCTTAGAATTTCATTTCTCTCTCTTGAGCAATAACCTGATGTCTGCTTCTCCACTATTATCACCTTTTGCACTTTATATTTCTTGTAACTGAAATGCATTTACAATAAAAGTTAAGGACTGACTTTATATAGATATTACATAGCAGTGACCCATTAATCATCTGGTAGTAAAATAAACATGAACAATCAATTCAATTTATAGCTGACTTGCACCCACTGCTTTTTTTTTTTTTTTTGACTTGAACTGACTTTGATGACCCTGTCAGACCACTATGACAACAAATTAAACCTCATTGTCTTGTAGGAAAGATTCCTTCCTTTGTACCTGTATTTTATTTATTAGCTTCGGGTCTGATCTTAATGAGGATATGAACTTGCATCCTACCAGCCTCACTATGGAAGTCTCTAACATTATTTGCATTTCACAAGCAGTTTGCATATCATATCATATTCCTATTTCCATGCTGAAGCATGCTGTGAAACTGCATTAGCCAATAACCATCCTTTTAAACCACATTTTCTCAGTTTCATGTGAAGGAAAATAATTTCTATTCTAAACTGTACTCTCTTTAAGGATAAGTCCTGACGAAGTCCGGAAAGTGGGTGATTTTATGTTTGTAGCAGTTAATGCAGTTTATTTTAAGGTATGGTCATATTCCAATCAAAAAAATAATCACCAAGAAAAAGAAAAAAAAAATCAGAACCATAAGTGAGAAGCAGCAGATATTTCTTCAGTGTAACATGCGTTGTTGTGTAACCTTTTGTTTTGGGAATGCTTTCTTCACCCACCAAGCTGTAGCTCCAAATTACTATCCACCAACTTGAGATAATTCATGTCATATAGACTGAAAAGCAAGAAGAAACAGAAGCAAGGCCAGGCAGAAAAAAAGGTACAAAGGATGAGTCGAGGTCAATGTGTGGAGGTTTGAAAAGTGACACAAACATATTTTTCTTTCTGGTGTGCCCATATGGGTGCTCCAGAAGACAACTTTTCTTTATGGTTTCCAACCCTAAGTAGCTGAGACAGCTTTAATAACCTAAGGTAAGTATAATAACAAGATTTCCCCTAGCGTTTAGCAGAGTCATAGCCTTGGAGGGGTCAGCGTATTGGGGATGAGATGTGTAAAGTATACAGTAACTCAAAGTCCAAGTCATTTAATCCTCAATTATATCAACCTTCCTTACATTCATTCCCATGTTTAAAGGATTAGTGATCTTTCTCCATTAATATTCCACATAACATCTTCAAACAGACTGAGGGAGAGCTCCTCCAACTTTCATGAAATGAGATCCTTCCTCTTTGGGCTTGTGTTACCCTGAATGTGATTCACCTGACTGGAAGAGCTAGGTTTACCTTCCCCAACTGTCTTAGGTGGAACAAATTCCTTGGGCCTTAATGTTCATAAAGGAGTTGTCCCTTTTCAGATGTTTCCAGTTGTTTCCTGAAAAAACATGCTTGGAGTTATTTGGAGTCTTTTCACTTATAGTTCTTGTCTAATAAGAAGGTGGGGCAAATTATGGCACTCGCTTCTTGCCTTTCCATGTTTATTTATATATGTTTTTAATTTGTGTACCTTTCATTTAAGGAATACTCTACCAAAAAATGATTTTTTTTTAAATGTCACTTTGTATTTTGTACTGGTGGCCGGGAAAAAAATTTAGTCTTGTGTTTTCCTGGAGAAATTAAACATTAAATATTCAAACTCAACAGAGTTGATGGGTGGCTAGCGTTAGACAGGTCCAAACAAATTCAAAAATTCCTGCAGAACCCGTTCAAAGATCACAATTATTTTATGATACTTGCCTGCCTTTTCTGAGCAAATCTGCACATGTGAAAATGAATTCAAAATGAAATTATTTGGAATGAAAGTCACTGTGGCTTCTCGGGATCCTTCTACGCCGATGGGTTTTATTGGTACAATTATGTGATGGTAAGCTGCCTTAACCTTTCTGTTTTGGAGGAGAGTACCTCACAAAGTAAAATATAAAAATGACAAAATTAAAGTGGTTCTACATCTAAAGCCTTGGAAAATCTGAGTCATAGTTATTTGATTCTTCTAGTAAGAAAAAAGAAAAAATTACTATTGCATCCACAAAACTGTTCAGAAGATGAGACTTTAAGTAGGGGTTGACTGAACTTCTGCATTCTGGAGAGACAACATATCAGATGGCAATAAGACCCACCGATAGGGTGTAGGGTTTTGGATGCTGGTGTCTCCTTCATCATGGTGCCAAGAAAAGAGAAGGGAGAAGTCAGGGTAAAGCCAAAACACCCCCCCCCCCCTTCTTACATGACACAATGTGTGTGATTAACATTATCCATCCATCTTTCCATTTTCCAACCTGCTGAATCCAAACACAGGGTCATTTTATATATATAAAAATGTACCAAGCAGTTATATGGGAATAATGTATTTTTTTCTTTTTAACAATATTTTCATCTTGATTTTCATTCTACTTTTCTAAGTGTTCTAATTGTTTAATTAAGCCATTACTTACTAATTAGTGGGTCTGACGCTAAAGTAGTTGCAGCCTTTGATTATTCAGTGTTGTTTGCCTGGGTGTCTGATCTGGGGGGTATTTTTCGTACGTGGATTACTCATTTAGCTGGATGTAATTGTTGACTATTTGGCATGATCCTGGATCTGTCGGTTTTTCAAAACTCTTGTTGGATGTGTTGTCATAGCAGCACAGCCAAATCCTCAAACCTGCTCGGAGCAGGTTTGTTCTGTGTAAACAAGGATTAGCTCACACACTTAATCAGTTTCCGTGTATGGAATTCATTTAGTCATGGCTTCGCCGTTCATGAACTAACTGAACAATTGATATCGGCGCGCAAATTATAAGAAGAGAATTTCATATGGAGAGTGTTTTGCATGATCAGCAAGATCCTTTATTGCTCCCGGAGGAAATTCTTTTCGAAAGATACCGCTTTAGCCGAGGGGGAATATTGTACCTCAAAGTTTTATTAGCACCTTATGTTCGAAGTCAAACTAGGCGAAGTCGGGCTCTCGCAACCACACAAACAGTATTCATTGCTTTGAGGTTTTAGCAAGTGGCACTTTTTTATATACTGTAGGCGATGCGGAAAATCTATCTAAAAGTGCAGTTTGCCAGGCAAAGTCTGTTTGGCTTTAAAATATTTCCTTCAGGTTTTCATAGTGTTTCCTGGACACCTGCGTGAGCAGACAATAAAAGAGGCATTTCATGCCATTGCACGTAGATAATACTGCAGGCAAAAACACCCACAGTTCCATAAAGAATTTCACAATCAACAACAACAACAACAACGTTTATTTATATAGCACATTTTCATACAAAAAAATGTAGCTCAAAGTGCTTTACAAAATGAAGAATAGAAAAATAGAAGACACAATAAAAAATAAAATAAGTCAACATTAATTAACATAGAATAAGTAAGGTCCGATGGCCATGGTGGACAGAAAAAACAAAAAAAAATCTGAAGAGGCTGGAGAAAAAAAATAAAATCTGTAGGGATTCCAGACCAAGAGACCGCCCAGTCCCCTCTGGGCAATCTACCTAACATAAATCAAAAAGTCCTCTTTGTATTTAAGGTTTTCATGGAAGGACTCGATGATGATGGTCACGTAGACTTCTGGCTTTCAGTCCATCAATGTTGGAGCATGATGCTTTGAGTAGGTGGAGGTGGCGCAGGCCGCCACCACAAAGAAACCGGAAAAAGAAACAGAAGAGAGAGTTGGGGTCAGTACGGATTTTGGAGCAACTATGAATAGTTATTATGATGAATTGAACATACAGAGTATCAGGATTAAGTTAAAGTGAAGTTAGGAGAAAGCCATGTTAAAGTAATGTGTTTTCAGCAGTTTTTTAAAGTGCTCCACTGTATTAGCCTGGCGAATTCGTATTGGCAGGCTATTCCAGATTTTAGGTGCATAACAGCAGAAGGCCGCCTCACCACTTCTAAGATGGAGCGAGATTATTTAAGGCTTTATAAACCATAAGCAGTATTTTAAAGTCAATCCTGAATGACACAGGTAACCAGTGTAGTGACATCAAAACTAGAGAAATGTGTTCGGATTTTCTTTTCCTAGTTAGGATTCTAGCAGCTGCATTCTGCACTCGTTGCAAGTGATTTATGTCTTTTTTGGGTAGTCCTGAGAAGAGTACGTTACAGTAATCTAGTCTACTGAAAACAAAAGCGTGAATTAATTTCTCAGCATCTTTCAATGATATAAGAGGTCTAACTTTTGCTATGTTTCTTAAGTGAAAAAATGCTGTCCTAGTGGTCTGATGAATATGCGATTTAAAATTCAGATTACAGTCAACAGTTACCCCTAAGTTTTTAACTTCCGTCTTAACTTTTAATCCTAATGCATCAAGTTTATTTCTGATAACCTCATTAAATCCATTATTGCCAATTACTAAAATTTCAGTTTTCTCTTTATTTAGTTTGAGAAAATTACTATTCATCCATTCAGAAATACCAGTAAGACATTGTGTTAGTGAATCGAGAGAGTCGGAGTCATCAGATGCTATTGATAAATACAGCTGTGTGTCATCAGCATAGCTGTGGTAGCTCACGTTGTAACCTGAGATAATCTGACCTAACGGAAGCATATAGATTGAGAACAGCAGCGGACCCAGGATAGAGCCTTGTGGAACACCATATCGGATATCATGTGTCTTTGAGATGTGATTACCACAACTCACAAAGAATTTTCTACCTGCCAGGTAGGATTCAAACCAATTTAAGACACTGCCAGAGAGGCCCACCCATTGACTAAGGCGATTTCTAAGAATATTGTGATCAATGGTGTCAAATGCAGCACTCAGATCTAAGAGGATGAGAACAGATAAATGGCCTCTGTCTGCATTCACCCGCAAATCATTTACTACTTTAACGAGTGCAGTTTCTGTGCTGTGATTTGTTCTGAAACCTGACTGAAATTTATCAAGAATAGCATGTTTATTGAGGTGGTCATTTAACTGCATAATGACTGCCTTCTCTAGAATTTTACTTAAGAAGGGCAGGTTAAAAATGGGTCTAAAATTTTCAGAAGCAGAGGGGTCAAGATTATTTTTCTTGAGCAGGGGTTTAACTACAGCAGTCTTAAGACAGTCTGGGAAGACCCCCGTATCTAATGACGAATTTACTATGTCAAGAATATTGTCAATTAGCACGCCTGATACTTCCTTGAAAAACCTTGTTGGCATCAGCCTAACATTCTCATTACTCAGGATTTCCAAATGTGATTGGGGCACTTGGGACTGATCAAAGTGGAGTTTAATCAAACATTATTTGGAAAATGTACTTGTCCTCGTGATGAATAATCAGACACAGTGTCTTCATCAAATATTTGACCTTTGTCAATATCTTGTTGGTCAGACACAAGTTCTAGGGATATGACATTCCCTGCAACTGACCCAACAAAAAAAAATGCCCTCAGTAACAGGGCGATGAGCATTTTGCTGGAGAGCCAACTCTTCTGCAGGGGTTAGGTCTGAACCGCGTGGACCTCAACCTGTTTTTTGCTTGTCTGCCTTCTTATTAGCTTTAAAATGAATGTTTTATATTATATATGATTCTTTATGTCAACAATTCTTTAAATAGTTATATACCAATATTTACCAGTTTGAAGTATATTCTTGTACTTCACTTTAACCTGTTCCCATGTTCTCCTTGTATTCACGTTTGATCTGGAATTATGACTTATTAAATAATAATTAATCTGACACATAGGAAATGAACCACTGCATTCAGTAAGTGCAATGCACACTACTTAGTGTTTAATTTGTCAGCCACTTTTTGCCAGCCGTCTTTTTTGGTTTGGGCTGCTTTTGCAGTGTTACCCCTTGTGCATATTAAATCTTGAAATTCTTCATATCCTTCGAGTGAGTGGTCCTGCTCCACTTGTGTGTGAAAAAAAATGCGCCCGTTCTTTTGTCATTTTGTTACAGCCTATCAAAGACTTGCTGATCATGTTTACTAGACTCAATATATATGGGCTTTTCAATCAGCGCAGGCGCGCGCGCATTCATCTCGGATGATTAGATCCAGCTAGACTAATCTACTACACGGCTGTGTTTGAAAAACGGACTTATCCTGGATGAGCTTCACTGGCATTAACTCATCCAAGATGAGGCATCTGATCTCAAATGATTTAAGTGACGTACGGAAAATACCCCCCTGCTCTTTTTAAATTGTCATTATTAAGATACAATGAAGGGGGGAAAACTGCACAGAGAAAGGGCAAAATATAATGAAATCCACAAAAGAGAGTTAAGCATTTAAATCTATAACAAAAGCAGAGACATTTCTAAATGTCTTATAAATGTACAAATCATGCTGCTGTGCCTTTCTGAATGTACAATAAAAGAAAAAATAATCCCAGCTAATTAAATGAGATCAGTGTTATCAGGTGTTGTCACTGATTAGGAAGCTGGTTGGAACAAAAACCTGCAGCCACAGGTGTGCCCCCAGGAAAGAGGTTGGGAAACAATGACATAGAGTATCTGATTAGCAAGCCACAGAAAAACTATTCATTTTCAAATTAATGTATATTGGCCTCAGTCAGTCTGTGCAGTTTTCTAATCCTTAATGTTTAGTCAATCAGGTTTTCATTAAGTTGAGTATCATATTTGAACATCCATCCATCCATTTTCCAACCCGCTGAATCCGAACACAGGGTCACGGGGGTCCTGCTGGAGCCAATCCCAGCCAACACAGGGCACAAGGCAGGAACCAATCCCGGGCAGGGTGCCAACCCACCGCAGGACTAGCTGAATATTTTCTTAAATAAAATGGTTACACTGAAGACTGCAGTATAAACTTTACATAATATACTGCTTTTTTCCCCATTGAGATCTGATGTGTTTTCAAAGTGTTCCTTTAATTTTTTAAGAAGTTTATTTACTTTGTGCAGGGTCTTTAATTAATGCGCTCTTAAATAGATCATAAGGTCATGTTTGAGACTTATATGTTTATGTAATACAAACCCATTTTGTAATAAATGTGAAAGCAATAAAGGTTTATACTTTCCTGTATTCTGAATCAAATTTCTTGTACATTCATGCATATTTATACAGAATCTAAGTACACACTGGGATGACTCTAGGCAGTTAAGAAACATGCAATAAATTTTTGGCACTCAAACAGACAGAGAAAGAGCTAAAACCTTTTCTGTTTTTTGAAAATGTTTCTTGCAGGTTAGAAGTCCCTTTATTACCTATCTAAAGCCTGACAACAGCATTTATTATCTTGATTTCCAGAAACTATTTCACAAGGTCCCAGATGAGAGGTTGGCATCAAACTAAAAGAAGTGGGACTTCAGGGTGATGTTTGTAGATGGGTTCACAATTGTCTCAAACACAGGAATCAGTAGGTTATGGTATGGGGAACCTTATCAGAATTATATGATGTAGTGTTCCTTGGGGATCAGCGCTAGGGTTGATGTTATATTTAATGTTTACAGATAATACCAATGTAGACGGAATGGCTGATCAATTGAATCATTACAGAGGGACCAGGGATGTTACCAAGTAGTATGGTAGATAGTAATACTCTAGTGACCTTCAAAACATGACTTGATGTTATTTTGGAGAAATTACATGGATAGGATTGGCAGTGTTTGTAGGGTTGAATGGCCTTTTCATGACAAAATGTTTTGTAAAGTTCTAACAGTACAGTTCCAGACTGCCATGAGCCTTGCAAAAGTATGATAGGATGTTCTTTCCTTTTATTTAACTTTCATTTAGAAGTCTTCTAATACAATAATTACACTCTGTGCAGGGCAGAGTTTAACCTTTAGTTCTCTCAGAAAGTGAATTAATTCAACCTTTTCCAGCTTTCCTTTTTACTTTCTTGGCTTGGGTGGCCAAAAAGGATTGGGCTGTCCTTCATGTATTTCCACTTACTAGGTGGACCTTTGCCTCTCGTTTTCCTTGTTTCTTCTGGGCAAGTACTGCTGGTTATTGGTTCTTACCTAAGAAAGGAAGGGTCTCTGTGCTCAACCCTAAAACAGCACAATTGCACATCAGGTGTTGGTGTTTGTGTGGAAAGCATCCACTTGACAGAGATGTGGTCACTGGCTTAAGTCTGAGTAGATTTTGTTGAAACAATACTTCTGGAAGTGAGTGATGATCCAATTTACTGCAAGATCTTTAATTTCTAATGCTGAAAACGGCAGTTCCCAGGACAACAACTTTAACCATAGAAGTATAAATGGGTGAACATGCCCAACAATGACTTAAGTCTGCACTGCTCCCAGGCTTGTCTTAGATGAAATGGTCTGGAAAATGAAAAGATGAAGAAATTTAGGTGCAACTAGAATGGATACAGAAGAAAAACTGAGCTTCAGCTATGGAGTTCCAAATGTAATTACTCAGTAAAAAGGGCAACTCGTTTTGAGAAGAGTGTTGTAAATCTCTGGTAGTAGCTCATTTAACCCAAAGAATCTTACCCGTGTCTCTTATTCTTAGGTTGAGGCCAATTCTTAATGACATGTACTGAACTTTTTGACTTAACTTGTTCTTCATGCAGACAATACCCCAAATATCTCGCTTCCTGTAATTCATTTAGTGTGGCTGATATGTAAATCACTCTTTTTGAAGCTTGAAAGGACTTTAACAAAGCAAAGTCTATACTGAATATGATGTGCTATATGAATAATGACGGCATAATAGTCTTACCTACAGACTCTGGAATTTTTCCAGAGCCCAATAAAGCCCAAGAGGATGAATGCAGCACTACCAATGCCCTCCACGGATGCTAAATGCTGCTAATTTCCTTTGTCTGGTAGTACAGGAATTTAAGTCAACAATACTTGCTTGTATGCATCAGTTATTTCAGCTTGCAGCTGAACTCTTTCCTTTTCTCCTCCTCTTCCTTTTCCTCATCAGGTTTGTGGATGTTCTGTTCTTTTGCTTTTCATGCTCAAATGAAGCTACAACACTACCAACCGTTTTTATGTGTATAAGATTGTGCTGATTCGATTAGCAACATATTTGCAAACAGTGCTTAATTCATTACAAAACTAAGCCACTTTGAGTCGATGATTTCAGATTAACTGTTGTCAGTTGGGGTGTTTGATTGTTTTACTTAACCTGACACTTTCAATTGATTATTGTGACTACATATAAATGTGTAGTCTATTCTTCAGCAAAAAGTTCATTAGCAATTGAGACCTGATTTATATGCAATCATGACTGGTTATTTTTTATTGCTATTCTATTCTTTTTACCCAAGAATTGTTAAGCTGTATAGCACACTATAGCTATTCCTGACTTTAACCTTTCAAATAGGATTGGTGTTAGTATGTTTATTTATTTATTTATTTATTTATTTATTTATTTATTTGCATTCTGTGACCCCATATTAGTCTTGTTGGGAGTTGCTGCTTTACATGGTTTTGTTTTCTACCTGCTATGAGGTTGGTAAAGGCTTCAACAGAGTTCACAAATGAAGTAACGTCAGAGCTCACAGGGTACAAAGTGTGTTTCCCGGAGTCACTTAACTGTCCAAGGTTGCTGACATTTCACAAAAAGAAAACATAACATATGTTTCTTCATTTCTTTCTGGTTCTCTGATCTCTTTTTTACTTGAATTTTTTTTACTTCAAGTAAGATGTATGTTTTAGGTTTCCATCTTTTTTGGTTTCTCTCTTTTTGGGTCTTTCGATCACTTGTCTTCTGGTTGCTTGGTTGTTTACTCCCATTTATCTCCTTTTCCATCCTCACAGAATAACATATGCAGTTTGAAACGGTTCACTGTTGTGGTTTTTATTTTGCTGCTATGGCATTTAGAACTGACTGCATGTACGACTGACTTGGTCAAACCGTTTTGACCAGGGTTTCCGAAATTTTTTTTCTGGCCTAAATAATAGTCCTTGGAGAATCGTGAACGATCTAAACGAGAAATGGGCTTAACTGAGGACAATCATTGGAGTAATGTCTGCCACACACGTGCAATTAGGGGACAGGCAAAGGGTCTAATTCAGGGTGTGAAAACATCAGGAAAAGGGTTGGAAAATAGAATTAATGCCTCCTCTGTTTCATTTTCTGCAGAAGCACAGAGGATTAAGTCACTTTGCTCCCTTCCAGATGATCTCACTTCCGTCCCACCTTGATGACCTCATTTCCGTCCCCATCTTGATAACCTCACTTTACTTCCTGCCGGCAAAATATAAAGCCTCTGTATTGACATTTATCATTGGTCTTTTTTTTGTTTTTACAGCTTACAAGACCAGTTTCAGTCTTTTTTTACTACTCTGCCAACAATATCCCCATCCCCAACTCTTTATGTTTGTCTTTTCGACTGATTTATGGTCAATTGTTTAATCATCCTGTGGCGACTCACTGCATCCTGCTTTGCAAACCATTTACAACTCATTACCATTAAATACAACACAGACATCCGGCCCAAAAGAGAAAACCCATTTTAAGTAATGGCCCACACTCTAGGCAGCTGATAAAAACTATAAAAGGGCATAAATCAAATAGCATTTACCCAAAAGTACTCAGCAAAGCCACTGACTAAATAGGCAATCTTTAGATATGTATTTTTAGGTAATAACGTAGTACTAGGGTGTTGTACCGTGTTAGCCATTATGAATGTAGAGAAAGCCAAGCAAAATGACACCTTTTATAGGCTAACTAAAAACATTATAATATGCTAGCTTTCGAGGCAGCTCAGGCCCCTTCTTCAGGCAAGATGTAATACAGAAACTGGAGTTCTCTGTGTTTATATACACACACTAGGACAAGAAACAGCATTGGTAAATCTTTAAATGAAAAATCTTAAATGTAAAAAAATTAATAGATTCATTCAGGCTAAGATTAATTTAACGAGAGAGAAGAACAATGTATGGTCAAGATCTTTGGATAAGATAATTGTCCAACAAAGTCCTTTGAAGTTTGTGATGAGTTTTTCAAAACAATATGGGTCTGTAGACAGGTTATCTTTGTTAGTCTGAGAGATGCAAACAATCCTCATACCTGGCCATAAAACTCTTGTCTCTGTTTAAACCATGTTGTAATGTATTAAATTTTAACATGAGTTTAACTTCCCATTCTTTTCTCTCTTGCTGTGTTTTGAAGTTGCCCATAAGCACTGTGACTTTAAAGTTCCTCTCACAGTGTCCATGGCTGTTGAAGTGGGCCGCTATAGGAACATCTGTGTTGCCACGTTTAATGTGAAACCTGTGTAAATTCATTCTCTGGCGGAGCGTTTGTCCAGTTTCTCCCTCATAGAGTGCAGTGCCAGGGCATCTGCAAGGATAAGAAACCACTTAATCCAAATTTTTTACAACATCAAGAAGAACACACAAAGAGAGATCCAAGACCTCATCCTGCTCCTTGGAAATGACAGGCAGAAGATGGTAAAGGAGCTCCATCACTATTACAAAAGACTCCAGAAACTGCTTATTGTCAACAAAAAGAAAAAGCTGCATAGATTACGAGAGAAAGCTGGACACTTAATAGCAAAAAACAAAAAGCAACAGACCTGCATTGTTAATCTCTCCTCATACACTCCAAATGAAGCAGAGATGTCAGTACTCACAAAGGGACTCTCATATTGTCCTGCAAAGCCCATTGACAACATCAGACTCTGCAGTGATATGGAAGAATTCTTCAGAAAACTCAGACTAAAAGAATTTTTCCACAAGAAAGAAAATGGTAACACACAGGAACCAACAACAAGCAGTTACAACAACCCCACTAGTAAATCCACATGGACACCAGAAGCTGGCAGAAACTCCACCCTGGATAATTATAGAGAGTGAAAACAGGGATCTTAAACAGGCAGCAAAATTGGTTAGAAAACATTACTGGGGGTGAGCGGAGAGCCATACATTCACTAAGGGAAAATACAGAAATCATTATCAAACCAGCAGACAAATGGGGTGCTTTAGTCATCATGAACACATCAGATTATATACAGGAGGCACAAAGACAATTGTCCAATACTATGCATTATTACAAACTGCAAGAAGACCCAACAGATCTCTACAAAAAGGAACTAAAAAAGATAGTAAGTAGCTTTCCTCTTGACATCAGGGATCATGTAAACAGTTTAATTCCTGAGAATCCCAAAATGGGTTACTTCTACATGCTTCCTAAAATCCATAAAGAAGGGAACCCAGGAAGGCCTATCATCTCAGGAATTGGCTGCCTTACAGAAAAGGTTTCAGGTTGGGTGGAGCACATCCTTAAACCCCTCGCCCGCAACACAACCAGCTACATCCAGGACACCACTAACTTCTTAAAAAAACTGTCTGCTTTAGGCTCCTTACCTGAAGGAACCTTACTGGCCACAATGGATGTTGAGGCACTGTACACAAACATCCCCCATGATGATGGCATATTGGCATGTGAAACGTACCTCAGACAACATGATTTACCCACAAAGTCAGTAATAGAAATGATAAAATTCACTCTGACACATAATCTATTCTCTTTTGGACAAGAGTGCTACTTGCAACAAATGGGGACTGCAATGGGCTGTCAGTTTGCACCTCACTATGCAAACCTATTTATGGTTTAAAAATTTTATAATTTAAAAATTATAAAAGAACTTCAGCCAATGCTAAACAATGACCAAACACTGAAAAATATATTTCCTGAACCTCCCCTCCTGGCATACAGACAACCACCAAACCTTCAGCAACTAATTGTCCGAAGCTCTCTAAATGAACCGACAGAAAATGGCACATCTCCCTGCCTACAGAAAAGATCTAAAACGTGTGCCTACATCTATAATACAGACCGTATAGTTATACCACACTTCCAACTTGAACATCACATAAAGGGATCATTTTCCTGCAGATCATCTAATGTGGTCTACCTAATTCTCTGCATGAAATGTCCTGACACTGCACTCTATGTGGAAGAAACTGGACAAAAACTCCACCAGAGAATGAATTTACACAGGTTCCACATTAAACGTGGCAACACAGATGTTCCTATAGCGGCCCACTTCAACAGCCATGGACACTGTGAGAGGAACTTTAAAGTCACAGTGCTTATAGGCAACTTCAAAACACAGCAAGAGAGAAAAGAATGGGAAGTTAAACTCATGCTAAAATTTAATACATTACAACATGGTTTAAACAGAGACAAGAGTTTTATGGCCAGGTATGAGGATTGTTTGCATCTCTCAGACTAACAAAGATAACCTGTCTACAGACCCATATTGTTTTGAAAAACTCATCACAGACTTCAAAGGACTTTGTTGGACAATTATCTTATCCAAAGATCTTGACCATACATTGTTCTCCTCTCTCAGTTAAATTAATCTTAGCCTGAATGAATCTATTAATTTTTTACATTTAAGATTTTTCATTTAAAGATTTACCAATGTTGTTTCTTGTCCTAGTGTGTGTATATAAACACAGAGAACTCCAGTTTCTGTATTACATCTTCCCTGAAGAAGGGGCCTGAGTTGCCTCGAAAGCTTGCATATTGTAATCTTTTTAGTTAGCCAATAAAAGGTGTCATTTTGCTAGGTAATAATGGTATATTGTGAAAATTCCTAGCAAACGGTCTACCATTGTGCTAACTATAGGCCAGTTATCTTAATATTACATAGAAGCAGAGACAGCAACTATGTATAACAAACGTTATTTTTTTAATTGCAGTGTGGTGTCCTTTCTGCGCCAGCACTTGTAAAGCTCAATTTGGAATACTGTGTGCAATATTGTTTTCCATATTGCAAAAAAAAAAAAACATGGTAGAGAATCGATTCTTGAACTGTAGATATGGCTTATAAAGAAGAACTGAAGGAGTTAAATCATTTCACCTTAAACGAACAAAGATGACGAGTTCACAGATTAAGTGTGCACAATCAGGAAAGGAATTTAGCAATATGGATGCCACCTCTTACCTTAAACTAAGTGCTTCAGCTAGAGCACAAGGGCACAGATGAAAGATGTTTAAGGGTAAAAATCACATAAACATTACAAAGCATTCCTTCACAAAGAGAACTATGAATAAATAAAATATGTTATCATAAAATATAATAGAGAGTGGTACTTTTAAGATCTACAAATAATAAAGTCTATTATTTTGCAAAAAGGGGTTGGCAAGCTACGGTGGGCAGAATGCCCTGTTCTTGTTAAAACGTGCATGTCTGTGTTCAAAAGTTTCTGATATTTTTCAGTCTGATTTCTTTACAAGGCTTTGGCTTTCCAGCTTGGAGCCTGCTCCCTTCAGTTTTCACATTCCTGTAACTATTTATCACACTACAATATAACCTTCACCATAAACCTAAACACATTAGGATTAGAACTACGTCAACTGCCATGAATAAACCTGGACCACACTCTAAGACAATAACTCTTTGTAGAATTGTACGACAAATTGTCACATTGCCCATAAAGTTTACAAGTGGGGAGATACATGACACTAATGTAAGTCAGATCTGAAAGACAAAATCTACTGAGGATCGGATGTACTTAGGATCCACAATTTCTAGCATTTTGGTGTTCAATTATTGATTATTCAAACTTGTTCTTCTTTATTGAGATGCATCCACTTATGTCATACTGGAAAACAAGAACTGTCCTTCAGTTTGATCCTCAAGTAACACTCAGCAGCTATTCCCTAAAAAATCGAATGGCCGACTCAGAAGACATACTGTATATTTAAGGGAAAAAAAATGAACTTCCCAACCACAATTTACCATTGCTTCTACTTATAAGTGGCTACCAAATTAAACATAATGATTTAAATCTCAAATAATTTATTTTTTGTCAGCTCGCCGGGAGGGCACTATCCATATCTGTAACATTTTAAAAAACTATGCTAAAAAAGATTTTATTATCATCCTAATTATGGTTCAGTCGTATAACTGCTCAAAGCAGCAAGAAAGCCAAGTTTCATATTCAGTAGCTTCTGCTGCTGTTATAAGTCAGATTTAACAGCAATCCTGTCAATCTTTCATGTTTTTAAATACTTTGTCCTAACCTTTTGTGTGATTTGTAAAAGTCACACCTGTAGTGAAAAGGCATTTTCTGCTCTTACTGGGGAGAACATTTATCAGAATAAAGGCTAACCTTTTCTTACAAAGAGTACATGGCACATTATCAGACAGCAGCATGCCCTTTGTGAACAGAAATTATCATTTCCTTTTTTATTTCAATTTACAAAAGCGGTTTCAAAAAGTAACTAAAAAAACACAGAGCTACATAATTGTTAGAAAGGTGTAGAAAAAACTTGTCTTTTTGGGAAAGTTATATTAAACTGCACTTCTCTTCTATCTTGTACTTTAAATAACAAATTGTCCATCCTTGATAAAAGGATAAGGTCTTAGTGCCTGTCTTTGCGTCCGTCCCATTGCTATTCCAAAAGATGGTGTATTACAAATATTTTTAATAATAAAATGCATTGCATTTGTCATACTACAAGATAGCACGTCACAAACATTAGCACTGCTGTTACGAATCCTGTATCAAATGGCAGATAACTGAGACATATGCATTGGCATGGTGCACTGGAAATGTTAACACTGAAGTCTTCATTGGTTACTTAGATTTCAACTTCCCTGAGACTGGTAGCACAGCTGGGTCTTATTTAAAATAGCATCTTTCTAAGGAGGACCAAATTATCTTAATATCATTAATATGATTTGCATATAGAGGTTAACTGAATTGTTTAGGATTTTATACTGAGTTTGAGACAAGGTTTGAACCTTGTTCTGTAAAGGCCAGTTTCTTACCCACCAAGATGCACCAAAGGACATTATATAATTTTCATGAGAAGAAACTTTTCACACAACCTAATAATCTTGATGCAGAATACTGCTTATGCTGATGTTCTGTCTCTCACCCCTATGTAGATGTATATGTGAAAGAAACCCAATTACACTTAACTCCAAACAAATTTATCCAAAATGTCTACCTATCTAATAGCCTTTGCAGTCTCATGGAATGGATACAACTGTTAATGGCAGGTCAGTTGTAAAAGCAATCCTTTTTGAAATATTTTAGCATTTTGGACTTTTAGAGTCACAAGGTCTTTTAAGTATCTGATTGTTCTGACAGTACAGGTTGAAAGAGTGCAAAAAAGATTACTGCGTAACACCAATGTTTTAAACTGGCCTGCTTTAAAGTATGTTGGTTCTTCTCAGTAATACAGTCTTTGGACTTGACACTAGACACCATAAATATACCAAATAACTAAGTCCTAGTCCAGGGGTGTCCAACTCCGGTCCTGGTGGGCCGTAGTGGCTGCAGATTTTCATTCTAACCCTTTTCCTAATCAGTGACCAGTTTTCATGGCTAATTAACTCCTTTTCCATTCATTTTAACAGCCCTGTTTTTTAAGGATTCAGTCCTCTGAATTGATTCTTTTCTTCACTAAATAGCAGCTAAAGAGAAATGAGACATGAAATGAGCCAACAAATGACCAGCTAAACTGGGACTTTCACTCCAACCAGTTTCTTAATGAGAAGCTGATTCTTGCTCTTTTTTAAACCTGTTATTTAATTCCTTGGCTTGTTGCGGTTCTCATTCTGCCACAGTAGACATTTATAAAACTTGGTTTTCTGTTTTTTCCAAGAACACTGTTTTGGTGACCGGAGCAGATTAACCTTATTGAGACCTTCACCTTACTTTATTTTCAGATACTGTGGTTAGCTGGTCATGCAGGTCATTTTGTGTCTCATTATTGTTTGGCTGCTAATTAAGGAAAAAGGAACAACTAAGAGGTCTGAGTCAAGCTAAATAAAACAGAGGCAGGAAATATTAATTAGCAGCAAAAACTGGCCATTAATTAAGATGATGGTTAGAATGAAAACCTGTAGCCACTGTGGCCCACCAGAACTGGAGTTGGACACCCCTGCTCTAGTCCATCTTACTTTACCTTTTAGAGCATGTATTCACCTAAGATTTGTGTATTATTGGTTATGTATAAATGCTGCCTCTTTCTAATTAGAATAATCCTATAAAGCTATTGTAAATCAGTCATCTTCCAACCCGCTATATCCTAACACAGGGTCATGGGGGTTTGCTGGAAACAATCACAGCCAGCACAGGGCACAAGGCAGGAACAAATCCCAAGGGCAGGGCGCCAGCCCACCGCAGATAAAGCTATTGTTTAACAAATTAACTTTAGATAGATAGATAGATAGATAGATAGATAGATAGATAGATAGATAG
>JANRMT010062796.1:18879665-18907443 GCA_026402145.1 Polypterus bichir lapradei
ATAGATAGATAGATAGATAGATAGATAGATAGATAGATAGATAGATAATGTTGACGCTTTTTCTATAGTGTCGTTTCTTGTGACTGAAGACAGAGAGATATAATTAAAGTTAGTAAAAAATCTTTTATTAATACACACCAGGCAAAGGTAAAATGACAGAGAAGCACAGTCCTAGGACACCTGCCCTTCATCTGCCTCGAGGGGTCGGTGTCCCAAATCTTTTATAGGGCCTTTGTCTTATGACTTTAGTTGCACAAGAATTTCAAACCGTTACATCTTACAACACTTTGCTTGGATCAGCATTTACCACATCCTTTAAGTTCATCAGTTGGTCACTTGTGGTTTTTTGTTCGTTAGGAGAAACAAGAAGTTGCACTTGTCATGTGCACTATGGACAAGACAGGGTCTGCATGGCTTTTGTCACATACACCAGATTGATCAAACTGTTTATTATTTTTCCACAATAGATAGATAGATACTTTATTAATCCCAAGGGGAAATTCACAATTCACTTTAGCATAATGGGTGGCATGGTGGTACAGTGATAGTCCTGCTGCCTCTCAGTAAGGAGACCAGGGTTTACGTCCTGGGTTCTCCCTGCACAGAGTTTGCATGTTCTCCCTGCGTGTGTTTCGGTTTCTTCCCACAGTCCAAAGACATGTAGGTTAGGTGAAATGGCAAAGCTAAATTGGCCCTAATGTGTGGTTGGTGTATGTGTGGGTGTTCACCCTGTGATGGACTGGCACCCTCTCAGGGTTTGTTCTTGCCTTGTGCCCCCTGCTAGCTGGGATAGGCTCCAGCAGAGCTCTGCGACCCTGTTCTGGACTGAGCAGATTTGAAAATGACCAACTGATTAACATAACGGGTGTTGTGACAAGACAATATACTTTTATCTTGTGTTATGCTGCTAAAGTATCTTAGACAAATAAAATCCTTTATAGGTATATTGCTAGAATCTGAAGCGCCTTTGTAATCGAATTGGGGATCAAGGATTTCTCTTACAGTATTCACTGCAGTGCTTGGGATCACACATATACTCCCACAATGCCAGTTTTTGGACATCAGCCTGTGGCTCCTTTAACAGATAAAGGCTGTCTTATGGATTTGCCTGCGTATTGTCGTATTTGAAGCAAGCATCTCAGGGAACACAACATGGCAATTTTTCAGGTTACAATCGTATGTGTGAACAATGCTCTAACATCATGACCAGAGCACATGATACACATTTAGCTGGACACGAGAGAACAAATAATAAGGGAAATGGCGTTTCAAGGTCTCTAGATACAACTTTTTTTCCTACATATTTTTATTTTGCCAGATTAATTATTAGGGCAGTGTATGTAAATTGGTGGGAGACTGAAAAAAATGTCTTCTCTCCATTTAAGCTAAAAGGGAGAGTGTTAATGCCAGTTATCCTGGAAGAGGCCATTCATGTCTACTTTATGATCACCGTTTCACACCAGCAAAGGCAGTGGGATCAATGAACTGGGAAGTGGGTGGTAACAGTCCCAGTGGGAACTGACCATTGTGTAAGAGAAAAAAACTGCTGTAGTGTACATCTTTGGACTCCTTCTTACCTGTGTCTCTTGTGTATGGACATGTATGAGCTAGGAAATTACAAAATTAAAAAATAAATCCAGTTAACTTTATTTCATGGTTATGTTAGGAATTTCCAATGGGTGTGAATGGGGCTAATTCAACATGAGTATCTTTACAAATGTGAAGGGAAATTGTATTTCAGAGAAAACCCACTTGTATGCAGGTAGAACAGGCAAACTCCACTCAGTCATAGATTTAGACCACCACCTCAGAGTAACTTTCAAATGAACGCATAACAAATAAATCAGGGAAGCAGCTCCCGGGAATATTACTTAATTCGTTTTGTCGTGAGGAGAAATAAATGGTGGGGCAAATTTAAAAAAGAAAAGATACAATAGTGCAGTAAACTGTGGGGGTGTTGTGCAGGTGTGTCATAGCATGGTAGAGCGGCTGAAGGGTGTTAAAGAGGTGGACAGATCACACATTCAAGTGCAGATGTTCACGGTCCTGCTGATTGCCTCGTTGGTGGTCCCAAATTAAGTACTTGTACCCACCAATATATAAAAGGAGTGGCCGAGCAGTAAGGGGAGAAGAAGAGGATTAAGGATAAGAAGATAGGGAGCTTCGAAAGTGAGGAAAGAGAGGAGAGTAAAGTAGAAGAGAAGACAGTACAGTACAGTACATTAGAGGAGAGTGCAGGAGAAGAGAGGAGAGTACAGTACAGTACAGTAGAGTAGAGGAGAGTACAGGAGAAGAGGCAGGGTGATCGACGAGGTCATTGCAAGGGAACAAAGGCACTGGCACTCCGAGGGGTGTTTCCACTGAGCTTTAGAGTAAGAGAGGGGACTTGGATGGGACCTCCAAGTAGCGCAATACGGCATATGGGATGATGGAGGGTCAGCTAGGTGTGTCTCGGATGAACCCGAAAAGGGCGTGTAGGACGTGAGTCAGTTGACAGTGACCGCTTGCCAGGATGATCTCGAGAGACAGAGAAAGAGACAGCCATGCCTGCCTTGCCAAGAAGACTAATCTGATCCCTCAACGCTTTCCAAAAAGGATTGTAAAGCATTTATTGATTATTTTTAACCTCCACAATTGCACTGCCTTTTTTGGTGGATTATTTAATGACTTATTTTCTTCAATGCAATTTATTTTGCTTTTGTTTTAATACATTTCCACAGTGCATTTTGACCTTTCAAAACAATTTGTCTCTCGCTGCTGTGCTCTTCTCGGCTACAAACTACTAGGGGTCATGTAAACAGTTTTATGATGAGAATGCCGTTCAGACTTGTCCCCTGACATGTTTTTCCTCATGAAACCAACCTATTATATTACACCCTGCTGGCTTTCTGTGTTAAATGTGTTCAAGAATCAGAACAATTCTCTTACCTAAATTGAAATTAACTGAAAGTACCCATGGGCTCCACTTCGAGATGTTAGGACCTAAAATGGTGGAACTTTTCTCCAGTGAGCAGGAGCCATAGCACACAAGCTCTGGCCATGTTGTTTACTTTGGTAATGTCTTGCATAGCATTGACTATCCAATTCCAGCCAACAATTTCTGTTATACACTTAATCAAATCTTGTGTCATTATGTCAACCTGCCCTCTTCTCAGCATGAGATCAGGACTTTACAAATCTGAGGGCTGAAATAAAGTAAAGCCAAGTGTCTTTTTTGTGTCTCCCGTTCCTCTTTAGCTACTCACCCTTCAAAACTGAGTGACACTTGGGTGACATATAAATGAATATTTCTTTTATGCTTTCAGAGTGAAAAGTAGTGCCAAATCTTTATTAATTTTTCACTAACAGACATTAATATACGGTAGTACCTGTACAGGCTCAATTTATTTTTATAGCTTCATTAAATTCACACTTAAAGGTTAATGAAAAAGGAAAAGGTGGCACAAAGGTTTAGTGTAACCTTTTGTTGTCTCCTTACTTTGAAAACTGGGAACAATTTATGGCTTATCACTGTGTTTGAGGAGTTTACATGCTTGCTTCACATTCAGGTGGGTTTCTCAGGTTCCTTTCTTTCCTTCCATAATTAAAGTGGTTTTTAGGTTATGCCAGTATGAAGTTGCATGGGCACATTCACAGTGTAAGCCAACCCACATGATAGTCAGGGAACTACAGGTGTATAGAAAGGCCCAAAGGGTATGTAGTTATATTGCCTTCTAGTTTGTTTGTACGTTGCTTTCATTCCTTACATTTATCTTATACTGTATAGTTTAAATTTTCTTTAAAAAACACTACAGTATTTTATATTCCTTCAGCTGCCCTGGAATAATTCTGGGTTCAGAGATGACTTTGTAGTGGAAACATTCAGCCTCAGATAATTGAAAGAATGAAAGGAATAAGGAAAACTGAAGCTATCACTCTCGTTAATTAGATTGCTGTCCTGAAGTTAAACAGAATATACTGTGAGGAGCACACTACAGACATGCTGAAGTTGTTAACTGCCTGCATGAACTGGAGAAACATAGGACATCTGACTGGGCTTACAAAATTAAACTACTTTTGAGGAGCAGAAGTGAGTGTGCGAAATGCATGTCTGCTCTTAATGAGACACAGGTTCTTATCTTTTAATGTTTCTTTTTCAATTTTCCAACAGGACATGGCACCAAGTCCATTCTATAATTAGATTGGCTTATTTGTTCCACTGCCACTATACTTCTTCATATTTCTTAGAGTCTTTTCTTCAGTCAGTATTGTTACTCATGGTGGTTCCTTTGGTTATGTCCCCAATGGAATTTCCTCCTCTGCTATTTTCTGATATTTTCTTATTTTGGTTCAGTCCAGAATACAGTAATGCTTCAGTGCAAGAGCTCTAATTTTGTTAGTCCATTTTCAGTTTTTACTTCAGTTCTCAAAGACTGCTTTGCATCCACAGACTGGGCATCTTTAGGTAGGCTGCTGGGAACAATGATTCCATTTCCCTGGAAAAGTATACAGGTTGCATCAACAAGTGTATAGAGGACGTAACTGTGACCACAAGAGCCAACCAATTCAGCCTTCAGAGCAGGAGACAAAATTGTTCTTAGAGTAGCACAGAACTAACATTTCTCATGTGTAGAAGATTAGCCCCGGACACAGACAGACACGGACTCAGAATGTCCAAAGCACACACATGCAGCGATCCCTCGTTCTCTTCCGCTGTCGTCTCACTGTCGCTCCACGGGCCAGCATGCCTCAGCCACAGATGCGGATCCAGGCAGTCCACTTAAAAAGTAAGACCAGGGGATGACAAGGTAAGTTCTGCCAGGCCGTTCGCCCCTACGTGTGAGACTTAGCTCCCGAATCTCGTCTCCCGGAGTGTGCTGCCTCCGGATGGCCTCTTCAGCTACTGTGCCGACTCGGGCATCCTCAATGATGACACGTACCTGGGGATTCCCTACTCTTAGGACTCACCTGATCTTCTTTCTCTCCATCGGTAGAACGGTGCCTCCGAGGACCTCTGGCAGCTTTCAGACTGGGTTGCTTGTTGCAGTGTGTGCGTGCCACCACGTGTGCACGTCTTCGTCTGCTGTGCCAGATTGTTTCTACAAATTATTTTTAATGGGGTCCCCTGCCTTTTAACAGGCAGGCAGTCCCATCTGGGATGCCATATAGAAGATTAGCCCTGGACACAGACAGACACGGACTCAGAATGTCCAAAAGCACACACGTTTATTTTGTTTTTAAATGCTGCACACAACTCAGTGCACCAAACAGCCACACTAACTCAGTTTCTTTTCTTCTGCCACCTCTACTCCTTTCCTCCTAAGCTTCATCCACCTTCCACCCAACTCTGGCCTCCCGAATGGAGTGAGGCAGCCTCCTTTATACTGCACCGGAAAATGCTCCAGGTGTCTCCCGAATGTGCTGCATAGGAACTCAGCTCCTTTTCTGGCAGCACTTCCAGGTGTGTTGGAAGTCTTGCATGCCCAGTCTCCGGAGCTGTCCAGGCGCCCCCTGGTGGTGGCCATGGACACCCACCAGGTTGAGCTTCTGAGCTTCAGTTCCGTAAACCAATGGGGCTGCCCTCTCGTGTCCCGGGGGAGGTACTACTGTAAGTATGTCCATTCCCCCGGTCTTCTCTTCAAAAGGGTGTCCCGTCCAGGCAAGATCCCCGGCCGTCCATCACACATGCCATAAGAAAAGTAAAACAGGTATGTGCGCAAAGAATCAATGAGCATTTTCAAAACACTAGAATTAATTGGCATATATGGCAGGGTATTCAGACTATTATGGACCCACTCCATACAGCAGCAACGACGACACCTCCCTCACAGAGAAACTAAATGATGGGTCACAGCACTTCCCACTCCAACATTCTGAGTGCTGGAGCTTCTCAATGCTGTGTCCTCAGTCCTCTGATCTTCACCCTGCTGATTCATGGCTCCACAGCCACACATTGCTCCAATGACATCACTGATGACACTCCTGTGCTAGGTTTAATAAGTAGGGGTGATGAGTCGCCACGTATAGAAAAGGTGGAACAGCTGACCAATTGGTCCAGACGGAAATGGTAAATCCATTAGGAAAGACAGGCAGCTGCCTAGGGCGCTGTTATTTGAGGGGCACCATTTGCAAAAGTTAAGGGATGCACGCACCAGACAACGATAGAGACACCATCTCCTGGTAGTCAAAATCTGATGATATTGAGTGGGTGCTGTTACCTGATGGCACTGTTTATAAAAGTGCCAAAACACAAGAGTGCATGCTCCTTAAAGTCTGCAGTACATACACAAATGGGCACCATTTGTGCTACTGAAGGGGTGTGTGCTCCAGACACTGAGAGGGACGTCAGGTCTTTGAAGTTTGAACTACCTGCTATGGACAACAAGAGCGTGACATCTGCTCAGCCTGCCTAGGGTTCCAAATGGGCTTTGACCAGCACTGGGTGCAGAGACAAACATCTATCCATCAGTATTGATAAGATTGAAACAATTAACACTGATGACATCCCAGTTTGCATAAATGGCTCCATTGTGGGAATTCTACAGTGTCAAGTTTCTCAATGTGCACATAAATAAGGACCACACAATGACTAACAATACCACTTCATTGACTAAAAAGGCGCAGCAGAGACTACACTTATCGAGGTGATGGAAGCCTTATCCCGCCTTATCCCATACATTACCATATCATCTGTAACAGCCTGACAGCCCATAGTCTCTTTCTGTTTTTTGCACTATTTTCCATAGTCCTTTGGCTATTCTGCAACTCTGTGATGGACATTGTGATTTTCTTATGCCGTGGTGTGTTGGCTCAGTAACATCCCTTCAGAATCAGATTAGGAGCTGTCCAGCTCCAACAAGCACTAAAAAGGAGGCACTGGATACTTTAGGCACTGGACTTGGTGCTGGCTACATCAGCTCTTGTGAGCAGCCAGCTGGAGATGTCCGCAGTCTGAAATATTTTTCACTTTCTAATGGGATGCAAATGTTTTTTCCTGTCAAAAAGATAAACAATGCTATGTCTTTTCACTCCAATGACATTGTTGACTTGCTAGTACAGTATGAAGCAGTGCCAATTTAAAGAGGCTGTTAACATTATTATGATTATTATTACTATTTCAAAGTTTCCAATTCTAAAGTAAAAACTGTGGTGAGAGCATCCTGCTTGTTTTTGAGAGGGCTTTGAAAAGGAGAAAAAAACTAACATCCAGGGTCAGCGATTTAGGCCCAGTCACTCCATTGAAAATTGAGTTGGGCAGAATTGAATAAAAGAGCGCTAGTATGAGTGGAGCTAATTATTCCTCAGGGTGCCTCCTCTGACCTTGAATGCAACAACAGCAAGTGCGAGTGGATGATTTTTTATATATAGTTATGAAAAGAAAGGGAGATTGGAACGACAGACAGCAAAAAGCAAAATCACTAGGCCTCCACATTTGATTTGCCCAGTTTTAATCAAGATAAGGATGATAGGAAATGGCTCCCTCTGTCTGCTCCAAGGACAATGGCACATGACCTACTGTCTTACACGCAGAGATTGATTTGTAATATTAAGAAACATACAATACAGTATATACCAAGGCACATAATGTGCTCAATTAAAAAACAGTTGCAGGTGAACAAGGTAGCAGAGATAGCAGAACAGGTCATTTGAAGTCTAATCATGTCATCCTTTCAATTAATCTTTATTTTATTGTGAAGAGGGCATCATAGAACCAGCATCCTGAGCTTGAATTCCAGACCTGGTTGTTGTGCACATGAAGTTTGTAGGTCTTCCTGGGTTTCCTTCCACACTCCCAAAGACATGCTGGTCAGGTTGATTGGTGCGACCAAACTGGCCCTGTTGATGGGCTTGAGTTTTGCTGCTTTATGCCCAGTGTTGCCAGGCTCTGGTTCCCTACAATCTCAAAAAGGTGAAGCAGATTTGAAAATGGTATGGCATTTTATTTTAAATATTGTGTGACCAGAGGGGGTACTCTCACTGTGTCACTGTAAAGGAGATTTTCTCTGTAACAAAGACTTCCTACTCCCATTATGTTCAATATGTCCATCACAGAGATGATTTGTAAAGTTAATTTTACTAATGGTCACATTTTTTTATTAATAAAAAATGAGCAGTATGTCAAAATGACGCCTATTAGAGCAAGTCAATTGAACCAGTGGTAATCACAATTACTGTACATTGAATGTATACCTCACCCTTGTGACAAATTATCCACTTAAAAAAGATGTAATTTCACAATATTACTCCAAGTCCCTTCACTTTCACCTGTACTCCCTACACCTCTAAGGCATCATATAACAGCACTCCACCTCATTTTCTTTCTGCAGAGATAAAAGAGTTGTGTGTATGTGGTTAGGACATGCATAGGAAACCGTACTCTGTTCATAGGACACTTCTTATGTCCCTCATATTGGAAGTGGCTCAAATCACAGTCCTGGATTTAGGCTTTCCTTCTATGCCCTTACATATTCATAATGGGAACTCATACATTTAACATGTAGTATTAATGCAAGGAGAGCAAACAGTTCCACGGTGGAGGTAGGAGTTTCCTTCACTTGATCTCTCACCTCTGTGGCCTGAAACAACACTCGCTTTGTTCCATTTTGTCCTCACTTTGTCCATTGTCACCATGCATAGCCGTGGCTGCTCAAGGGGTGGTGTGGTTGTTTTTATCTGGCTTATGTTATACTTCATGTGACTAGTCATAATGAATTGTCATTACAGAAGGAAAACAGCAACAAGGATTGAAGCTCTAACCATAAAGCCAGTTCCAGATTGGTGTGATACGTCCATACTTTACACCAAGGCAATATGGTCAATAAATAAATGAAATTGTTCAAGCACTTCTGGTAGTAGTGAACTTCACTGTAGAAGCAGTCAACAAAATCTCAGTAGAATTGGTTGTCCTATGAACTGTTGCTACACAGGCTCGGATTAGTCCTGACATGCTACTTGCTGGCCCGGGACAAATGTGATCATTTGCTAGTGCCCAATGCAGTACCTACAGTTCAGATTTCACTTCCAACTAACTGTATCTTTCATTTCAGGTCACATCTGAAATGCTCCAAACGATCCAACTTAGTGCCTGGATGAACCATAAATTGTACATAAATGGTTACAGACATTATGCCTAAGGAGAGTCGGGGTGGTGCATCTTGCAGCTGTGGGTTTTCAAGCGAGAACAGATTCATTCATTCCAAAATCATAAACATAGGGACAAATTTGAAAGAGGACCAGAACTTTATTTCATTATCACCTTTTTATGAAGAGGATACATCATTTGTTGCTCTAAAAGAACGAAAAGGGTGGAATTGTAAGGGAAATGTTCTCTTGCTTTTCTGTGCAACAAAGACTTCCTGTGCCCATCATGTCCAGCAAGTCCATAACGGAGACGGTGTTTTTTAAGTATTTAACTCTTTCATCGATAGCAGTATTTATATAAGTAGATCGTGTTTAATGATACTATGTTACTATACTTTAATGATGATCGTTACTAAACACTCTTAAACTATCTTAGCTATTTTGGTGCCTTTCTTATACATACATGGTATATGGTGTGAGATGGACTGTGCTGTTTTCTTTATTTTAATTGGTGTATACTTATTTAATGTAGTTACTGTATACAGCTGTGTTATGCACATTATCTTAGCCTTTATTAATTCAAGCCTACCCATATTTGCTAGCCTTTGTCATTGTGAACTGGTAACCACTTTTCAACCTGACAATCCTTCATCACAACATGAAATCCATATTCAGTATTCCGTGTTTCTCCTGTTTGAGGTCATGAAGAGAAATCAATTATATCTATGGCATTAAACATAAGACACAACAAATCCTGTATGAGATACCAGGCTGTGCCATGGCACAAACCCACATTTACTTGCAGCAGACTAGTTTACAGTTTCAGTCAATTTCAAGGATTCTGTTTCTACGAGTAGAAAGTTGGAACTGAGTGAGCAAACCAGTACCACCAGAGGTAGAAGAATGTATACCAGCAAAGAATGGAAATACTGCAAGGTGCTAAATGCTTTCTAATGTCCAACAGTGCCAATCATACGATCATTCCTTTTTTCTTAGTGTCAGCAGCATCTTTCTTTATTAATAAAGTATGTGAGCAGAAGGTCATGATTTGACTTAAGCGTTGATTATATCTGAATTTCATGGCGTTCCTATATCTACAGTAGTTCTATTTATAATTAAGAGACTTATTCCAACTGGTAATGATTGATGTAGCATACTGTATTTATAATTGGACTTAAAGTATTTTCTTTGATGTTTTTAGCTATATCTGACTGCTATTATAGATAGATAGATAGATAGATAGATAGATAGATAGATAGATAGATAGATAGATAGATAGATAGATACTTTATTAATCCCAAGGGGAAATTCACATAATCCAGCAGCAGTATACTGATACAAAGAAACAATATTAAATTAAATAGTAATAAAAATGAAAAAAAGTTAGCATTTACTCCCCCGGGTGGAATTGAAGAGCCGCATAGTGTGGGGGAGGAACGATCTACTCAGTCTGTCAGTGGAGCAGGACAGTGACAAAAGTCTGTCACTGAAGCTACTCCTCTGCCTGGAGATGACACTGTTCAGTGGATGCAGTGGATTATTCATGATTGACAGGAGTTTGCTTAGTGCCCGTTGCTCTGCCACAGATGTTAAACTGTCCAACTTTACTCCTACAATAGAGCCTGCCTTCTTAACAAGTTTGTCCAGGCGTGAGGCGTCTTTCATCTTTATGCTGCCACCCCAGCACACCACCGCGTAGAAGAGGACACTCGCCACAACCGTCTGGTAGAACATCTGCAGCATCTTACTGCAGATGTTGAACGATGCCAACCTTCTCAGAAAGTATAGTCTGCTCTGACCTTTCTTACATAGAGCATCAGTATTGGCAGTCCAGTCCAATTTGTCATCCAGCTGCACTCCCAGGTATTTATAGGTCTGCACCCTCTGCACACAGTCACCTCTGATGATCACAGGGTCCATGAGGGGCCTGGGCCTCCTAAAATCCACCACCAGTTCCTTGGTTTTGTTGGTGTTAAGATGTAAGTGGTTTGAGTCGCACCATTTAACAAAGTCTTTGATTAGCTTCCTGTACTCCTCCTCCTGCCCACTCCTGATGCAGCCCACAATAGCAGTGTCATCAGCGAACTTTTGCACGTGACAGGACTCTGAGTCATATTGGAAGTCTGATGTATATAGATTGAACAGGACCGGAGAAAGTACAGTCCCCTGCGGTGCCCCTGTATTGCTGAACACAATGTCAGACCTGCAGTTCCCAAGACGCACATATGTGAGTCTACTCCCATCTCAGTCAGCTTGTCTCTAAGGAGCAGAGGTTGGATGGTGTTAAAGGCGCTAGAGAAGTCCAAAAACATAATTCTTACAGCACCACTGCCTCTGTCCAGGTGGGAGAGGGATCGGTGTAGCATATAGATGATGGCATCCTCCGCTCCCACCTTCTCCTGGTATGCGAACTGCAGAGGGTCGAGGGCGTGGCGGACCTGTGGCCTCAGGTGGTGAAGCAGCAGCCGCTCCATAGTCTTCATCAGATGTGATGTCAGAGCAACAGGCCGGAAGTCATTCATCTCACTAGGTCGTGATACCTTTGGGACAGGGGTGATACAAGATGTTTTCCAAAGCCTTGGGACTCTCCCCTGATCCAGGCTCAGGTTGAAGATGCGCTGTAGAGGACTCCCCAGTTCCAACGCACAGGCCTTCAGCAGTCGTGGCGATACACCATCTGGACCCGCTGCTTTGCTGGCACGAAGTCTTTTCAACTCTCTGCTCACATGGGCTGCTGTAATTGTGGGTGTTTGTGTTGTTTGCTGTAACACAGGGGTCTCCAACACGTCGCTTGGGAGCTACCCGTACCTCGCAACCCCTTTCCAAGTAGCTCGCCAAAGGGTTAATGAATTCTACATCTTGCCTGAAGAAGGGGACTGAGTTACCTCGAAAGCTTGCATATTGTAATCTTTTTAGTTAGCCAATAAAAGGTGTCATTTTGCTTGGCTTTTCTCTAAATTCTACATAAATTTGAAAACTTATTTAGTCAAATTAGGGGTGGGCAATCTTTCCACAAAATCATATCACGACCCTTTTAACACAAGATCACGATTCACAAACTGAATTGCAATTTATCTTTTCAATGTGGCATACACTTAAGAGAATATCCGGACTCAAACTCATCAAGACCTAAGTAACACTTTATTTTAAATATCAAACAAAGTTGAATTCAATTGCTCTCTCGTTCGCTAGCTAAGGGGAGTTAAGGAACACACACCGAAGCTGGCGAGTGAGTGAGGAAGGCCCCTCCTTTCGGACCGCTGCTTTTTTCTCAGATTCGCGCAAATAAATTGATACTGTAAGCGAACTATGATACATAGCAAAATGAGAGAAGTCGCAAAATCAACCGAAATGTTAAAGCAAATTATAGAAAAAAACACAATCTAAATCCGTTAAGTAGGTCTCTTGTGAAAAGCGGAAAGACAGACTTTGGATTTTATATATTATATACAGTATTAGTAAACCTTCAAAATAATGTGCAGTTAAAGTCTCAGCAGCATTGAGGGTCACTGTTGCCCCTTTAAATCCAACAGACAGACGCTCTGGACAGAGAGTAAAAGCAAAAAGAAGATATTTTAATCTTTTTCTTTCTGTAATAGTCCCCTCAAGCACCTCTACCACAATAAACAGGCAATTCAATAATAATAATAATAATAATAAGCACAAATCTCTCCTCAATACCTTTCAGCAAGCTCTGTCCTGCTCCTTTTGATTCTGGCTCGCTTGCTGGGTCTTCAGCAGTCCTTTGTATAGTTCTTGACCCAGAAGTGCTTCTACTCTTCCATCCATGTGACTTGCCAGCACTTTCGGGTCAGACGGAGAATTAAAGTTCTTTAATCAGCCCGGAAGTACTTCGGGGCTTCCGTTGTCGTAATCCATTAGTACTTCTGGGCTAGGTGAGAATTTGTTGTCCCACCATCTTCCCACAGTACCCAGCAGGGCTGTGCTGCCAAACCTCAAGTCTCATAGTGCCCTGCAGGAATCCGGGGCACTGGTGCAGTCCAGGGAAGTTGCCATCTAGTGTCTTGGGGGAGGCCTTTTTTTGTCCTAAAAAAGCTGTCTTCCCCCGTCCTTCCATCTCAGAGGCATCCTGGCCGAGTTGAGCTGCCGTCCGTCTCTTACACTATCTATCTATCTATCTATCTATCTGTCAGGCAAACACCAGACTCACTTCACACTGTTTCACCAATTTTATCCTCACCTAATAACAAGTAAACATGCAGGCTTCAGCCTTCACCTCTTACTTTTGTGGTCCATGCTTGAACATTGTGAACTTAGAGAATGATTTTAGCCCACAGCTTTGCACTGTGGTGTCACGATTAAGCGCTGGCCACCTCCTCGAGCTCTGTGAATGGGACAATGTCTAAACTGCAGCCGTGAGCTTCCACGTGTACAATGGCAGGAAGGCAGTTGTTTAGTTTCCTGATCCTATGTGTGTCTAAACTGTTACAGTTATCATGTATTATAAATATTAATAAAACTGCTTGTCCTCCAAGGTTGGGGTTATGGAGCCAACTGACTGTAACTACATGGCTGGAAAGGGGTGTCATCCAATCATTTACTGAAAGGCAAAGCTAAATAAAAACATAACACAACTGGAATGTTTAAAAATGAAAAAAAAAATTTCTTGGAAACATTTTCTTAAGCAGCCCAATCATCATTCGTGGTGGTGTAGCAGCAACCAGAATCTTTTTGCATTCACTTTTCAGTAAGTCGTGTTGTTTAGATTCAGAACATGGTAGGCATGAATGAACTAATGGCTTGATTTATTGTTGCCACCTTCTTTTCTTTGCAAAAGCCTCATTTTACTGCACCATTTAGACTTTTGCACCTGACTGAAATAACTTTAGATGTTTTTAAAGGACTGACAGCCATACCAACTATTGTAATATTTCACTTTCTACTCTTGAGTGCAGCAGTCATTTTCTCTGTGATACCGTACATTCTGAGTTATTTTAACAACAACAACATTTATTTATATAGCACATTTTCATGCAAATTATGCAGCTCAAAGTGCTTTACATGATGCAGAATGAGGAAAAAGACAAAATAAATACAAATTAGGTTAAGGGAACACAAATTAACATAGAAAAAAAGTAAGGTCTGATGGCCAGGGAGGACAGAAAAAACAAACTCCAGACAGCTGGAGAAAAAAAATAAAATCTGCAGGGGTTCCAGGCCATGAGACCACCCAGCCCCTTCTAGGCATTCTACCCAACATAAATGACTTCAATCAGTCCTCATGGTATTCAGGGTTCTCATGGGAGAACTTGATGATGATGGTCATGTGGACTTCTGGCCTTTAATCCATCAATGTTGGGACATCACAGTGCTTTGATCAGGTGGTGGTAGCGCAGGTTGCCACCCCAGAAAACCGGAGAAAAAACAAAAGAGAAAGCAGGGGTTAGTACGGATTTCGGAGCCACCATGAATAATCATGATAATTAATTGAATATACAGTACAGAGCATCGGTATTAAACTAAGATGAAGCTAAGAGAAAGCCATGTTAAAGTAATGTGTTTTCAACAGTGTTTTAAATTACTCCACTGTATTAGCCTGGTGAATTCCTATTGGCAAGCTAAAAAAGTCAGAAGTTCAACATATTGGTAAAATTGATGATACCCTAATAAAAGGGAACCTTTTTTGAAATATTTCGGTAAAAAAGAAATAGATTTCTTTCTTTGTCATACTGTTGAGTGCTGGAGAAAGCCAGTATGATTATAGCTGACAGCTCTGTACATATAAACACTTATATAAAAAGAGACTGGCGAGTGAACTCAGAAATGGTGTTCGAGTTGGGGCAAGTTTCAAAAGTAACCTCTGACCTCCTCTACAATGAGTTATACAGGTCAATTACAGCAGAAGTGTGGGTGAAATATTAAAGTGGATTCAGATCAGGACCTCTTGGGGGATTGCAGCCTGAGAGCTCTGGTAGAATAATTTCACTTTGCACCTCGGCCATTGCCATGATAGAGTCTGATCTCTGTTCTCATGTCTTCATGGACTTTTCCTGAAGTATTCCCACTTTTCTGCCCCATCCCAAACACATTTGGTTGGCTAGTTAATGCCTCCGAAGTGACCGACATATGGGTGAGTGTGCCCTGCAATGGATTGACATTCCCATCTAGGGTTGCTTCCCATCTTGCACCCAAATTTGTTGGGGATAGGCCCTGGCTCTTTTTGCAAATCTGAGCTGCCCTGCATGAGTTGCGCTTATAATTTGCTCTGAAGCAGCTTTTGTCCGTGCTTGACGCATTTACCTTAATGTTCATGTGCAGTGTTGGCAGTGGCAAGTTATTTATAGAGCAATGCTTTTATTGAGTTTATCTCTGACATTTTGAAGGCCCAATGCTTTTATATACTAAGAATAGTCTTTGCCATTCATGTCCGGCACATGGAATAACTGAAAAGCGAAAAAGAATTGCACTTATTTATACATGTTTGTATGTATCTCCTCTATTAGTTTGTCATCTTCTTTTTATATTTCATCTGAAGAAGGCGTACAATAAGTGCCAATAGGTATGTAGGAAGAAAACCTGACTACCCAGAGGAAAGCCCACACAGACACAGTGAGAACAAGCAAACTCCACACACATAGTGAATGATGCCGGCCCAACACTTTGAAACTGTGAGACTGAAACACTAACTGCACCACTGAGTGGTAAAAAAGCACACCGAAACAAATAAAAAGACCCTTCACACTGCAGCCTGAATGCACACTTTGAAAATAAGGGCATTACATTTTCAATAGTTCCCAAATAAGCAGCTGATTTCTTTTTACCAAGAAGACAACACTTTACCTGCTGAGACCGCATTTGTTGGAACAGTGTGTCAGACTAATTGAATATTTTAATTATAAGCAGAGATATTTATTAAACCTTTAAATGTCACCCTGAAAGTAGCTGCACTAGTTTTACCTGCTTATTTAATTTCTGTTGCAGTTTTGCAACACTGTCATATTTTTTTCTTGTTAAAGGTTGATAAAGGTGCCAATGCTTAACTAATGCCTTCTGACACCGGGCTTACAAATTTAAAACCATATTCAATTTAATGATGCAAAAGCTGCTTTTAATGAAACCACTTGAACTGTGACCTCACACTCAGAGCAGTGCACACAGAAAGGACACTTCTGTTTGGGTCCCATGGAAGAAAAACAACAGACTTAATCATTTAGAGCACAGAATGAAGGATTTATTTATAATTTTACATGAAGAATTAGGCACACAGCAGACAGAACAGCATTTGCCAAGGTAAGGTAAGGTGTGTGACTATAGTGGCATGATTCTGTCAATGCCCGCTACACATCAAGAAAGCAGGTTTCACCACATTTGCTAAATTCCCCGTTATGCTGTTCTTTATCACTTGCCGTCTCAAACGTCAATGCTGTGCCTGCTATTACAAAATCAGCTAATAACAAGTACAAGGTATACTGGATTAACAGCATAAGATTTATAGTGATTTATACTAAAATTCAGGTAATACTTCAATGCTTCAGCACTCTCAACATTTCATCCATATTGGATGAATCACAGTTCCATTCATCCATCCATTATCCAACCCGCTATATCCTAACTACAGGGTCACGAGGGTCGGCTGGAGCCAATCCCAGCCAACACAGGGCGCAAGGCAGGAAGCAAATCCCGGGCAGGGTGCCAGCCCACCGCAGGACACACACCCACACACTCACACACACCAAGCACACACTAGGAACAATTTAGAATCGCCAATGCATCTAACCTGCATGTCTTTGGACTGTGGGAGAAAACTGGTGTACCCAGAGGAACAATAACAAAGGAAGATTACAATCTTCACTAGGCATAACAATATTATGAGAATAATAATAATTCCTATAATAAACATAACATGTTTCCTTATCCACTTAGGTTGCTAAGATTTGCATTGGGTGTGACGAGGATGGACAGGATTAGGAATGAGTACATTGGAGGGTCAGCTCAGGTTGGACAGTAGGGAGACAAAGTCAGAGAGGTGAGATTGCATTGGTTTGGACATGTGCAGAGGAGAGGTGCTGAGTATATTGGGAGAAGGATGCTAAGGATAGAGCCGCCAGGGAAGAGGAGAAGAGGAAGGCCTAAGAGAAGGTTTATGGATGTGGTGAGAGAAGACATGCAGGTGATGGTTTTAACAGAGCAAGATGCATAAGACAGGGTGATATGGAAGAAGATGATCCGCTGTGGCAACCCCTAATAGGAGCAGCCGAAAGAAGAAGAAGAACCAGTCCTACTTATTCTTGGTAAATATAAGTAAGAGATTAGATTCATAGTAGCAACCCAAAACTGATTTTAAGGTATATACTGTATAATTACAAATAAAAACATCAAAAATTATTTTATAATAATTAATGTAAGAGGTAAGCAGTTCCTTTAGTGTGTGGCAGACAGCTGCAGCCCTTGCCCGGCCGGGACACCTCCACGATGGAAAGACTAGGGTAAGAAGCATGGCCAGAGCATTACCTCCCCCGGAGCGCTAGGTGGTAGCTCCCCTGAGTTGCAGAGTAGTCTCGGACTCCCGCAGGCTCCATGGGAGTTGGATACAGCCCTGTTAGGATTCGTGGGTGCCGCCAGAGGAATCTGAGCCTATATGGGCGGTTCTTCTGCCACACCTAGAAGTGCCGTCGGAAGTACAGTGGGTACGGAAAGTATTCAGACCCCCTTCAATTTTTCACTCTTTGTTATATTGCAGCCATTTGCTAAAATCATTTAAATTAATTTTGTCCCTCATTAATGTACACACAGCACCCCATATTGACAGACAAAAAAAATAATTTTTGAAATTGTTGCAGATTTATTAAAAAAGAAAAACTGAAATATCACATGGTCCTAAGTATTCAGACCCTTTGCTCAGTATTTAGTAGAAGCACCCTTTTGAGCTAATACAGCCATGAGTCTTCTTGGGAAAGATGCAACAAGTTTTTCACACCTGGATTTGGGAATCCTCTGCCATTCCTCCTTGCAGATCCTCTCCAGTTCTGTCAGGTTGGATGGTAAACGTTGGTGGACAGCCATTTTTAGGTCTCTCCAGAGATGCTCAACTGGGTTTAAGTCAGGGCTCTGGCTGGGTTATTCAAGAACAGTCACAGAGTTGTTGTGAAGCCACTCCTTCGTTATTTTAGCTGTGTGCTTAGGGTCATTGTCTTGTTGGAAGGTAAACCTTCGGCCCAGTCTGAGGTCCTTAGCGCTCTGGAGAAGGTTTTTGTCCAGGATATCCCTGTACTTGGCCGCATTCATCTTTCCCTCGATTGCAACCAGTCGTCCTGCCCCTGCAGCTGAAAAACACCCCCACAGCATGATGCTGCCACCGCCATGCTTCACTGTGGGGACTGTATTGGACAAGTGATGAGCAGTGCCTGGTTGTCTCCACACATACCGCTTAGAATTATGGCCAAAAAGTTCTATCTTGGTCTCATCAGACACCTGAAGGACTCTGAGATGGTGAGAAATAAGATTCTCTGGTCTTCCCAAGAAGACTCATGGCTGTATTAGCTCAAAAGGGTGCTTCTACTAAATACTGAGCAAAGGGTCTGAATACTTAGGACCATGTGATATTTCAGTTTTTCTTTTTTAATAAATCTGCAACAATTTCAAAAATTCTTTTTTTTTGTCTGTCAATATGGGGTGCTGTGTGTACATTAATGAGGGAAAAAATTAATTTAAATGATTTTAGCAAATGGCTGCAATATAACAAAGAGTGAAAAATTAAAGGGGGTCTGAATACCTTCCGTACCCACTGTAGGTCATCAAGCACCTGGAGCACTTCTGGGGGCATTATAAAAGGAGCCAGCAGACACAACTCCAGGAGCCAGAGTTGGAAAGAGGGAGACGAAGCTTACCTGGAGGAGTGGAGGAAGGAAAAGAAAAAGAGAAAGGGAGAGAAGAATAAGTGTGTCGTGTTTAGCTGAGCTTTTGGGAAATGCCTTTGGGAGAAAAAAGAAAAAATAAAGTGTGTGTTTGCACTTGTGCTTCCTGCGTCTGTCTGTGTCAGGGTTGACTTCACAAGTGGAAAGTCCAAAATATAGATAAATGTCTCCAGAAAGTGAAGGACAGTCAAGTAAAATGGAGTTTTCCACAAATAAGTGGGTGTCTCTGAACTCATCCCTGGCTAGAAACAGGAGCAGCAGCTACCACCTATAAACTGCCAAAACACTTTGGGCCCACTGTCTCTTCTCCTTCAGGCCATAGTATAGTGACGCTAATAAAACAATTGTGAAGTATGTCCAGTCAATGGTATATAAGTGATTTTTAAAGCAAAATAAATGTATCACACAATCTTATATTAGACATGCTTTATTAATATAGATTATAAGTAATGCCCAGAGACACAGAAGAAAGGTGCAGAAAGATTGAATGCAAAATTTGGAATCAGTCACACATAATATGAAAAACACACTTCATGTCTGTCTGCTTGTCTGCCCACATGTGACAACTCAGTTCCCAGTGGATTGAGCTTGTTGAAATTTTACACACTTATATTTCAAGGATATTTGTCAAAAATGTTAACTTTTCATTGAGATATTTCTAATAGACAGCACTGTAAAACATTTCAAATTTCATTCGTGGCCTGGAACCCCTACAGATTTTATTTTTTCTCTCCAGCCATATGATATGGTTTTTTTTGTTTTTTCTGTCCTCCCTGGCCATCGGACCTTACTCTTATTCTATGTTAATTAGTGTTGTCTTATTCTAATTCTTACTTTGTCTTTTATTTCTCTTTTCTTCATCATGTAAAGCACTTTGAGCTACATTATTTGTATGAAAATGCGCTATATAAATGAATGTTGTTGTTGTTGTTGTTGTATTAGCATTAGTGAATGTCTCTGTCTTAAAACAGAGACATTTTCTATGCAGTTTCCATGATGGATTACTTTACTGTTTCAAATTAACCTTGAGAGAGGCCACTTCAACTTGTATATCTTGTATGTTTTCCACTTTTAGTTACCAAATAGCCACACCTAACTGCAAAACAGCAAAATACCCCCAAAGCTAAACAAGCTGAAAAAAAACTCCATAAAAGTGGCTTGGTGACACTTTATGCATGCAGTGAATAAACTTGTTCCCAGTATTTATGCTACACTAAAAGCAAACTGACAGCTGTATTATCTGGAGATTATAATGACTCAATATTTCCCAGACACTATAATTTATCAATAAAGTGCCATTTTTAACTACATAATACAGTAAAATGCTATCAGCAAACATGCATTTTATGCACTCTACCAGCGCATGTAATTACATACTATAACCACTGGTAATTTTGAACATGACTCACTGTTACAAAAATATTTCATTAACAAAAATGGGACTCTTTGATGAAGTAACTAAAAAAACAGTCCCCAAGCTTACAAAATGTTGCACCATAACTTGTTAATAATGCATTATTGGTACATATTAGAGAAAGAAATATAAAAAAACACATGTTAAAAAATTCATACTTGCTTAACTGCTGCTTATGACAACATCTTTCTCATCACAAACACAAGATTGGCTTATACCTATAAGGAAATAGTAATAAAGTTAATTAACTTAACCTTAGTCCCTTAATGGTTTCATGCACATCTTACCCAATGCACATAGGAGGGTAATGATTGTCTATTGTCATATAACTATAGGAGGAGCTTAAAGAGTCATCTGCTGTATCAGCTTTCCCCCATATGAGCTTCCCAGCCTACTCGAAAATGGATATCGAAGATAAGACCTCCAATCACTGAATGAAAACCCAGAGTTACATTAACTACACAGGCCCTTGATCCAATTTTGCCTGTCTCTGTCTTTTTTTTTTTTTTTTGTCATCTACTGTTTCCCTAGAGCTCTTACGTTAAAGTACTAGATGTGTCTTTCTTACACTTATTGCCTTAGCATGTTTTGCTCAAAATCCTCAACTGCCAGGTTTTCAAAGGGTGAACCATGCTCATTCATTCTGTTCTATAGAACACTTTGTTATCAAGCTTTGCTATGAAATGTGGTACAGCATATAGATTGTAATCAGGATACTCAACATACCCTACAATTTGTATTTGTTACATATAAATTCTACATTTATGCATAGAGTACAATATGTAGTGAAATGCTTAGTTGCTCAACTGTGCCTTTAAGAAGAATATAAAAGGACAATAATAATAATAATTTGAATTTCCCCTTGGGATTAATAAAGTATCTATCTATCTATCTATCTAATACATGACTTTATAAATATCAAAAATTATTAATACAGTTATAAATACATGCTAAATAATGAATGGCTAAATATATAATTTAATATATGAGAGAGATACTTTTCTTATTATATATTTGGAACATAGCATCAGAATTAGCTGCTCCTCGGTCTCTTTGAACTGGACTTTAGGCAGCATTGGCATTTACCTTACCGCAGCACAGAAAAGAGACCATTATTGGGATGGCTGTTATCTCTGATCCTGGAAGTTAGGGAGTACACACCCAGTGATGCATTCTCCTTAGTAATTGGGAGGCCAGCCTGAGGTGATAAAGACATTGTCACGCCTTCTTTAGCAAGGTGTTGGTGCATTTTGACCAGGTTACGTCCTCTGTCTGAATATTGATCTGGCAAAATTTTACACCAGATGCCCTTCCTGATGTAACCCTACCAATTTATCTAGGTTTGGGACCAGCACGAAGAAACACATTGGTTTGTGCAACCCTCATGGCTGTAACTACAGACGAATAAAATAGATCAGCCACAGCATGAAGTTATTGGAAAGAGTCGTGGAAGCTGGTTAAAAAGGGAGGTGATGATTAGTGAGCAGCAGTATGGTTTCATGCCAGGAAAGAGAATTACAGATGTGATGTTTGCTCTGAGGGTGTTGATGGAGAAGTATAGAGAAGGCCAGAAGAACTTGCATTTTGTCCTTTTGAACTTAAAGAAAGAATATGACAGGGTACCTTAAGAGGAGTTGTGGTATTGTAAGAGGAAATCAGGAGTGGCAGAGAAGTACTTAAGAGTGGTACAGGATATGTACGAGGGAAGTGAGACAGTGGTGAGGTCTGCGGTAGGATTGATGGATGCATTCAAGGTGGAGGTGGGATTACATCGGGGATTGGATCTGAGCCCTTTCTTATTTGCAGTGGTGATGGACAGGTTAAAAGAGGAGTTTAGACATGAGTCCCTGTTGACTAAGATGTTTACGGATGACATTGTGATCTGTAACGAGAGTAGGGAGCAGGTTGAGGAGACCCTGGAGAGGTGGAAATATGCTCTAGAGAGGAGAAGATTTAAATAGTGAGACCAGCTATGTCATATGGGCTGGAAATGGTGGCACTAATGAAAAGACAAGAGACAGAGCTGGAAGTGGCAGAATTAAAGATGTTAAGATTTGCATTGGGTGTGATAAGGATGGACAAGGTTAGGAACAAATACATACTTTAGAGGATCTGCTCAGGTTGGACAGTTTGGATGCAAAGCTAGAGAGGCAAGATTGCATTGGTTTGGATGAGCGCAGAGGAGAGATACTGGGTATATTGGGAGAAGGATGTTAAGGATAGAGCTGCCAGGCAAAAGGAAAAGCTGAAGGCATAAGATGAGGTTTATGGATGTGGTGAGAGAGGACATGCAGGTAGTGGGTGTGACAGAGCAAGATGCAGAGGACGGGGAGATATGGAAAGAGATGATCTGTTGTGGTGACCCTTAAAGGGATAAGCCAAAAAAAGAGGAGGAAGAAGAAGAAGACGTTCTCTGTGATGTGAACACCAAATTATCTAAAACTGTCCTCCCTCTCCATCTGAGTGATGTTAATATTTAGTGAGTGGTAGTTTCTCTTCTGTATTCTCCACAATCAGCTCCTTTATCTTGCTGACATTCAGGAGTAGACTATTGTCCTTCCGCCAGTGTGACAGACTCTGCACTTCATCCAGGTAAGGCTGCTCACTGTTAGATATCAGTGTTGGTCACTGTTGGCTCTGCTAAATATTCTTCTTACAGTCCCTGGATAAAAAAGAAGGTATGGCAATGCCTGCTAATTGAAGTCCTCTGATAGTCCTGAGCAGAAGAGTCAGTATTGTGAACTAGAGTGGTGTGTGCTAGTAATTTTGGGGAAGGCAAGGAGTACAAGAACTCAAGACTGTTTTTTAATCTTTATTTATTTATTTATATACTAGTCATCCCCCACAGTTTCGCCTGTGTAGAAGTGAAACAGGACAGTGAGGAGGACTCTGTCTGAATCCCTACTCCTGACATCACGCTTTCCCCTCCTCTCAGCCCGCAGCCTTTGTCTCGGAATAGAGCAAATATATCGATCCTGCAAGAGAACTATGATTCTTAGCGTGATGAGAATCAACTGGAATGTTCAAGCAAATTCTAGAAAAAGGCCTGATCTAAATCCGTTAAGTAGTTCTCTCGTTCATTAGCTAAGCAGAGGTAAGGAACACACACCGAGGCTGGCACGTGAGTGAGGAGGTCCTTGCCCTGCTGCATGTCTCTCGGATTCAAGCAAAAAAATCGGTACCACAAGTGAACTATGATACTTAGTGTAATGAAATAAGTTGCAAAATCAACGTGAAATGTTCAAGCAAATTATAGAAAAAAACACAATCTAAATCTGTTACGTAGTCCTCTCATGAAAAGCGAACAGACACACAGACATAAACAGACAGAAAGACTTCAGATTTAATATGCATAGCTGGTTGGATAATGGATGGATGGATGGATAGAGATGCACTTTACTTTTTGATTATGTCATTGCACAATGACCAGTTTCATTAATAATTTATTACTTGGCACAAGACTATGATTTGGCAAACATATAATAAACATCCTTTATATTTTTTCTCTTATAAAGATTTTGTGTCTGTGACTCTCTATCTTCTCCCACTGGTCACTTGGTTATGACTAGAGATGCCCGTAGTCCAAATTATGCACAAGGTGCCATGCACAGGGCAACACAGTGCCTGGCTGAAAATTACTGGATTAGCAAGTAAATTTCTTTTAGCTTTAAAAAGGAAATTGTCCACTATCTGCAGATGGCATGGGCTAAGTTAAAGTTTAAACCACTGATTCAGAGCAGATCATAAATAAATACCTTTAACAAAGACAAGTGAAGATCTTTTTATGTAATTTAAGCCCTCCACAATTGATAAAACTCTCTAACAAAACTGAAATTAAATAACAATTTTAATGAGACTCCATCAAGAAAAATCAGTAATCTTCTTTGATTTCTCATAATTCAACCTATATATGTATTCCAGTTGTACTATTAATGTAGTGAAGATATATCTACTAACACCTCTGCTCCCAACCATGGTAACTCTTCTGCTTAACCCTGAAATGAAGACTGATTAAGATGTCCGCCGCTTGCAAAAACTTCTCTTCAATAGGATATTCTAGTTGTGTACATTAAATTCAACTGATGTATATACTTATGGCCAAAAGTAACACATTGACCCGATCACACATCAGACCATTGGACTTTTCAATAGTTAAAAGTAAAAAAAAAAAAAAAAAAAAAAGAGTGGTGGCTCTGTGCTGGTATCTGGATGGTTGCCAGTTCAAATCCCATTACTGCCAGAAGGGATCCTATTCTGTTGGGAAAAAGCCCTTAACCTGAAAATTGCTCCAGAAGTGCTGTACAATAGCTGACCCTGCGTTCTGAACCCCAAAGGTCATACAAAAAGACATTCCCTAGGAGACTAGCAGAGTAAATTAAAAAAATAATATTCATGCTTCCATTTAGTTTTAGACTTGCCTAATCCAGCTGAGGGACTATATTTTTTTAAGTTATTCATAACTCAGCTCGTATTTACAAAAGCCTGTAACCTGTGCAAAAATGGTTACCTCAGCTAGTAAAACAAGCTTTCTGAAAACCCAATATTCATTATGAATGGCCTGGTGAAACATCATGCTTATCAAGTTTTGCACTGTGGACACACAAGCACAGTGTGCTATACATCTACCAGGAATGAAGACATTTGAAATATTTTGATAACTTGGATTTGACAAGCAAGAACAGGAACATCCAACTGCGCTGGATTCTGCTCAGAGGTTCAACATTACCTGGGAGCCTCATTATTCTAATGCTACTAAACATGGCACAGCATCTGTGGAGATTTATGGTCCCCAGATAAAGTTGCCCTTAACGCTGATGAGAGCAAAGCCCTTAGTGAATACAAACCTCTGGACTGCACTCCTCCATTCTCATAGTTACTTAGTGGTAAAGGGAAAGCAATAAAAGTGGGAAAAACACAACCGCAATTCAGAACATCACTGTGAAGAACTACATTGTATTTTCCAAAAGCAAGTGCAGGAAGCTTGGTGTCCTACATTTTGCAAATTCACTCCATTTTTGTAGTATTTTAGTTGTTTAATATTGTGATATAAAAAGCAGAAGAATTCTGTTGTTATTTTTGCATGTTACTATTACAGTCCTATCAGAAAACCGATGAAATTTTCATTTTAAAATGCCTGGAAGGTTTCAACAGTTTTATTAGAAATATAACAAAATTTAGCCTTTCTCTGTTTCATTAATAACTGAGTGCCACTGTAGGTTTTGAGTACAAATGCAATACTCAATTATTAAAGGAGTTGCAAGATTTTGATTCAAACACTACATTGAGGAGCTACGTTCTGAGGTCCACCTGCTCTTCCTGCAAAACTGACTGTACAAGTAAAAACCAATCCTAATGAGTTAATGCTAATGTTAAAATCTCATAAGTGTTTGCTTCATTTTAATGACATGTAAGTTTTAACTACATATATAATGGAAGATTCCGCTATAACCTAGCATGTTAATAGAATATTCTTAACATCCTGCGGTATTTCTTATGTACCATTACAGACAGAGTGCAGAACAAGTTTGGAAAATGAAAGGCATACGGTTTTCTAACTGTACATGTAAACCTGTGAGTAAATATATGCAAAAATGTATGTAAAATTAAAGCCTTACAGAACAACATCATCCCCAAGAAATTATTTTATATTTGCCTGTATTGTCAATGTTTCTCTTTATTTTTGTGTGAGTGTTTTGCTTTGAATTTCTCTAAACTTTTTAAAATGAATCTTTGCTTACTCATTTTACTTAATGCCAGAACATTTCCGGTTACCAAAGAATGACAAGCTGCTACATTAACAATGGTGACAACATCCTATGTGAAATCAATGCTGTCAAAAGTATACGAATAATAGTGCTTTTCAGAAGGACTAAGGGAAAGTCCAAAGTAGCTTTAATTCCATCAGAAAAGTAGGCATCATATATAATAGCAAATGTATTTTAGGAAGATTTTTACAGATGGCAATACACAGATGTATTGGGAATTTGGCACATTCACCAAAACATTCAGTGTAATGCCAGAATTGTAATGTATGGTCAGAATCAGAAACAGACTTTTGGGCGTTGAATTAAGTAATTCTTTGTATTGGATTGGGTATGGCAGATAAAAACTGGCAGTGAAAACAAGAAGTCGGGGTTTAATTGGGGATGGAATACCAAACTGGGAAGAGTATCTAAACATTTGCTGGTCTGATATTGTATCCAGCAGGAGGTGCTAGCTCCCTTGATGGAATGAGTTCTTTTTTAATTGCGGTGTGTTACATCAGGGATGTCGAACTCCAGTCCTGGAAGGCCGCAGTGGCTGCAGGTTTTCATTCTAACCATCTTCTTAATTAGTGACCAGTTTTTGATGCTAATTAACTTCTTTAGCCTTAGCTTTAATTAGCTTGACTCAGGCCCCTTAGTTGTTTTTTTTCCTTAATTAGCAGCCGGACAGTAATGAGATATAAAACAAGCAGGACATGACCAGCTCACCTGTACCCATCAAACAAAATCTGAAAATAAAGATGAAGGTCTCAGTAAGGTTGATCCCTCAGGTTACCAAAAAATTTTAGGAGTTCTTAGAAGAAAACAGAATATCAACAGTTTTGGAAATGTCTGCTGTGGCAAAAAGAGAGTAGCAACAAGCCATGAAATTGAATAACGGGTTTAATTAACAGCAAGAATCAGCTTCAGATTAAGGAACTGCTTGGAGTTTGAAGCCCCAATTTAGCTGGTCATCGGTTGGCTCGTTTCATGTCTCATTTCTGTTTGGCTGTCATTTAATGAAGAAAAGAATCAATTCAGAAGACTTAATCCTTAAAAACAGGGTTAAAAAATAGAGGGAAAAGAAGTTAATTAGTAGTGAATACTGGGCATTGATTAGGAAAAGGGTTAGAAAGAAAACCTGCACCCACTGCGGCCCTCCAGGCCTGGAGTTTGACACCTGTGTGTTACATAACCTGAAACTATATAGATATAATATAAAAAGGTGATACCCCTCCCTTAGTGATACAACGGTAAGAAATCACATAGGAGAAATAACTTAGCTTTCTTTAATGATGGTTTACGCTGCATAACAGACGAAGGAAGCCATGACAAGAACCCAGTTTGGGAGTGGGGGCCCGATGAATAGAGTCTGCCATTTTCATCTCTGTGCTGGAAGGATTTTCCATATTGGATGTCTGTTGGGCAATGTTCCAAGGCTTTATACTGTTTCTTCATGTGCAGGGCCCCACTTGGGTGAATCATGCCATTCCAAACAAGGCAAAGAGGATACAGTTTCATGCTGAGCTTGACACACAAAAATGGTTTACAATGCCAATTTCGCAGTTGTCCCTGTCTTGTTTTCTAATGCTTGCCTAGCAGTTCTAAACGATGAGCCCCTGTACTAAATCTAGACAGAGATAGATAGATAGATAGATAGATAGATAGATAGATAGATAGATAGA
>JANRMT010062796.1:18907453-18975907 GCA_026402145.1 Polypterus bichir lapradei
AGATAGATAGATAGATAGATAGATAGATAGATAGATAGATAGATAGATAGATAGATAGATAGATACTTTATTAATCCCAAGGGGAAATTCACATACTCCAGCAGCAGCATACTGATAAATAACAATATTAAATTAAAGAGTGATAAAAATGCAGGTAACACGGACAATAACTTTGTATAATGTTAACGTTTACCCCCAAGGGTGGAATTGAAGAGTCGAATAGTAAGGGGGAGAGATGATCTCCTCAGTCTGTCGCTGAAGCTGCTCCTCTGTCTGGAGAGGATACTGTACAAATCTGGCTTTGTATTAGCTATGCAGAAAAGTAGAAAGAAAAGTAGATTTATAAAATATTTGTACAGAGCACAGTGACATGTTAAACATATACACTTATTACAGATATATCCTGAATACTGCTTCTTTACCCTGACAAAAGAGTCCATGGATTCTTGACAATAATGCAGATTGTTGATTGTGGTGTAATGGTGTGGGTTGAGTGTTCTCTTGATGAAAGCAAATCAAACTTGCTTACCACAGGATACCTAAACTTCACAGAAGGTCTGGTGCATCCCTTCGTGATAGCAGTTTATGTGTCGGTGAATGGGCTTTACAGAAGAATAATGTTTTGTGCTGCATGACTAAAATAATCATTAAATGGCTCTAGTGATATACTAGTGAATTGTGTTAGTGCAGTGGTTCCACAGGTTACAACATCTCAGGCCAAATGGGATCATATGGGATAAAAAGTAGAAAGGTATTTCGAGTTCACATTGACCATTTGGCAGTAGCAATGGGACAATGGAAATTGACATGCATTTTGGGCAGCTTGTTGAGTTTGTGGCAAACCAGTCCAAACAATTGCAGATTATCTGGTAGTATTTCTAAAAAAAAAGTATACACTTAGGGTTCAGTATGTTTAAAAAGACCCCAATTCTAAGCCAACGTGGTAATACGCTGTTTTAGACAGGTATTAAAAGAGTTTCTGTTTATGTTTCATTTAAACTTCCAGAGTTGATTAAGCCCATCAAGATTGTTACAAAACTTTTAAACTGTCATAATTTTGTATCCAGTACGGCTGCAGATTCTCTTACTTCTTGACTTCTGTCTTGAAATCACTTCTTCTGTTTCATTAGTGTCCTCGTGTATGTGATTCACTATTTAACAAATAAAATTATGTTTAATAAATGCCTTTGGGAATTTTAAAAGCTTGGATTTGGTCTCCATGAAGGCCTGTCTGTGCTTTTGATGCTTACCCAGTTCTAAAGATTACATAATTCCTTATAAATTGTTGTTTTTCTGCAAAATGGTATTAGTTGCAATTTTCACAAGTACATGTTAATGGCCAATTAGGGAGAGGCAGCTTGTTGGCTGAGGTCTCCGGGACTCTGACTGTGTCTGGCTTGTCCGACTCCTTTTCTACAATCTGGCTGTGGTTCTACCATTAGCTGATGGAGAAATATTGTTGTTTTTCATTTATTCTAATTGGTTTCTACTTTGTTTTTGATGTATTTTAACAAATCTGTGTCCTTAAATGTGATAGTTCTTTATTTAGTGAGTGGTATAATTTACAGTAGTCTTGTATTTTGTCTTGTACAGGGTGGTCCAGATCTAATTATGCAGATCCAGATCATCTGGATGAATTTGATTTAGGCGGGGAAGATTCCAGTTCAGCGCAAAGATGATTCTTTATGTCATCAGTTCACACACTTCTCGATGGTCTGGGATTTTCTGGGAGATTTTCTATATAATAAACTTAATAAGTTATAGCATAATGAAAATTGCATAATTAGATCAGGACCACCCTATAGTTTGTACTGTTGTGTTGTATTTCTGAGATGGTAATGATATACAGTACAGGCCAAAAGTTTGGACACACCTCCTCATTCAATGTGTTTTCTTTATTTTCATGACTGAAGGCATCAAAACTATGAATGAACACATGTGGAGTTATGTACTTAACAAAAAAAGGTGAAATAACTGAAAACATGTTTTATATTCTAGTTTCTTCAAAATAGCCACCCTTTGCTCTGATTACTGCTTTGCACACTCTTGGCATTCTCTCGATGAGCTTCAACAGGTAGTCACCTGAAATGGTTTTCACTTCACAGGTGTGCCTTATCAGGGTTATTTAGTGGAATTTCTTGCTTTATCAATGGGGTTGGGACCAGCAGTTGTGTTGTGCAGAAGTCAGGTTAGTTGGACGATCATTTATTTTTCAGCAGGACAATGACCCCAAACACACCTCCAGGCTGTGTAAGGGCTATTTGACCAAGAAGGAGAGCGATGGAGTGCTGTAAATGGTCATGAAAATAAAGAAAACACATTGAATGAGGAGGTGTGTCCAAACTTTTGGCCTGTACTGTACATGCCATCAGGCTCTATTGTATTCTGCTCTGTGTATTGTATTTACTCCATTTTTTTGACACTCAGCGAATGCCCAAACTACCTATAAGGGGATCTCTCTCTATGAATTGCCTTTCCCAAGATTTCTTCACATTTTTTTCCCTGCAAATTTTTGTTGCAGTTTGTTAAAAAAACAACTTGCACAGAAAAACCAGGGGGTTGGTGGCAGAATTGGCACTCCAGCCACCATAAGAAAAACCTCACACTTTTCCACTCCATCTGATCTAGTGTGGTGTTGAGGTGTCACCCGTTGCATGGCTGCACTGGTGTCCTAATCTGGGATCCTGAGTTGGTTTGTCGTGTGGTGGGTGCGGCGATATGCTGTATCAGTGTGTGCTCCTAACCTCCTCCTCCTCCTTTTAAAACCCTGCATTAAGGCATTACTTGTGTGATTTTGGGCTATATAATAAATAAATTGTTCTTCTTGTTGTAATTGCTTTGATTAGTTTTGTCAATTCTGTTTTGAATGTAGTTAATTATTTTATTTTGTTGCTAGTTATAATTTTGTTTTCTTCTTAATTTTTCTACCCTTCTCTTAAAATTTTAGAGTTTGGACTATGAGGATTCTGATTTGGTTGGTTTTTACATAAAAAAGGTATTTGACATTGTTAAAAATGTTTTGTGCCATTCTGACACCATGTTGTTTAGTTACAGTGGCCACCATTTTGTGAGCCTGCTGTTAAGACATTGGTGCCTGGTTGCTAGTGGTGTGATCTTAGAGATTGGGACCTGTCATCAGTTACTGACAGGTTAACAGGCTGACACTGGTTATTTCCTAGCTGAGTTTACAGATATCTTCCTATAAGACTAGTGCAATTCTTTCTATTCGTTCTCTTAGGCATACAACTTTTCAGTAACTTTTTTTGAACATGATTCTTGTGTTTTGTTTTTTAGTTTGTTAAAAGTGTGGTTCAGAATTTGGTTCTGATCTGTGTGTGTGTCTTTGACTCCTCTCATTTTCTAGTACACCTCTTTCAAACAATACTGTCTGTACACTTGTTATGTTTTGGGACAAGACCGCATTGTCCTCAGTAATGTTAATCTTTGAAATTCACCAAACCATTTTTTGCATTGACTTTGATGGGTTTGCCACAGACCATTTTTTCCCACTGCACCCCATGATGCTTTGTGAAGCCAGCATTACATAAAAGTGTTTTAGCAGCCAATGTTGCATGAGAATATCATTAACCGATCTATATTTCACACTTTACAACACTACCTGATCTAATTCATGCAGGTTGGAATAATTTATAGCATATACATTCATGAGTGATGTCACTACAAGATCGGAACTCCAACTAAATATTCTGGAAAAACTTGCAGTATTTTCATTTGAGACTTTAAAGATAATATTATTAAAATATTTTATTGTTCTGCATATATTGTAAATTGTGCCTTCACACTGGGATTTAGAGTGTTATTTTGCTCTCTACAGTATGCAGCACAGATCAGATACTGACAGGTACAGCACCCTGAGAATATAACACTGATCCTTTACTTCACAGGCACTATGGGTGTTAGTTAGTCAAAGTGATAGGAGCTCAAAAGATGCAGAGACAGTTAAAGGAGTGTTGTGGCACGATGGTGAAGTGGTTAGCACTGCTGCTCTACAGCTCAGGGGCCTTATGCATAACGCCGTGCGTAGAATTCACACTATAACATGACATAAGCACAAAAGCCGAAATATGCTTACGCACAGAAAAATCCAGATGCAGTACTCCAACTTCCGCGTTCTTCCTCTACATAAATCCTGGTCAGAGTGAAAAGTAACGCGCGTGGTGTCCCACCCCAACTCCTACCAGAATTACACCTCTTTGAATATGCAAATCAATATAAACAGCCCTTAAGCTCAGCCTTCTGTGAAAAGACAATGGGAAAAGCACGGGAGAAAATATAAGAATTTCCGCAAATACCAAGTGGAGGCAAAGGAAAAACATACTATTTGTTGATTTAAACAGTGGTATAATCAACAAAAGGAAGTTGATCGAGTGACATAGCGTGTCGGAGAAACTCGAAAGCTCAAGTTCACAAAGTCGCACAGTGCCAAAATAAAAAAGAAGTTGTCAGATATCAAAGTCACCATGAAAAGGGATTCGTAGCACAGCGTCTGAGCTTATTAGGGTACAGACAAAAAAAATAGGCCCCCAGTGGGGAAAAAAGCACAAAATGTCAACTTTAATCTCGAAATTTCCACTTTAATCACATAGTTTATTTTGTCATTAAAGTAGAACATCATAAACTTCATCTTAAAATCATTTAATTTACTAGTTTCTCAAATCCCATCGTAACTAAAGTAGCAAGTTAAATGCTTTGTTTTGTATTTGATCTTCTATGTGCTCAATGTGTGTGAATTACTATGTGCTTCCGCGCTTTCTCTTTCTCCGACAAGACACAGAATCCATTACATTCATGATATTACAGCTCTCTGAATAATTAAAATACTGAGATGTATATGTGATATCATTTTCATGATGATTGGAATGAAAGCATGTTATTAAACATGAGAACACGATGGTGCAGTGATTGTTCATGTCTCACACAAGATGCTGATGCGCCATGCGCGACCTTCGATGAAATAATTTATTGTAGCAGTACTGTCTCTTTCAAACATACTAATCTCCAATTCCTGTCCTTACTTTTCTTTCTCCAAACACCCAATCGCCACACAATCAGCTCTGTAATAGACGTTAAGCCATCTGTAAGCTTACAACAACGATTCTTTAAAACTTTTAAGGAACATTGAAATATCTTCATAGTACATGTTTAATTATTCTATCCGTCTATCCTTCCACTGTCGCGCCAGCCTCAGTAAATATACAGCGCAAGGCAGGGACAATATGTGAACTTGCTAGCGCCGCGGCACCATGTCCTCACATGTTTAATTATTAACAATACAGATTATTTAAAAGAAGTTCAAGTTTTATCTGTATAATATAATCAACAAATTTTGCTGCATTTCATCTTAAAAATGATACCATCATCATATGTAAATATGCGCTTTATAAAGTGGCGCAGGTTGTGCAATATTATAACTGTAGTGCAAGTTTACAGTGGGGTGATTGTACTTATAAGTACAAACAGTTTTACAAAGAGCAATTGATTGAGTGTGTTTAAAGTTCTTGGGATGAAACTGTTTCTGAACCGCGAGGTCCGTACAGGAAAGGCTTTGAAACGTTTTGCCATGGCTGAGGCAGGGTGTGCTTGATACTGTATACCGATAATTCTCTTTCTGGTCAGCTGCTGCTGTGATTCCCCACTCAGATACAGTGATATAAATACTCTGAGTTGTGCAGTGAGAGGAATATGGAAAAAGATGATCCGCTGTGGCAACCCCTAACGGGAGCAGCTGAAAGAAGAAAAAGAAGAAGAAGGTGCAGTGAGAGTAACAACGCTAAAGCAGTTATGGTATTTGGAATACTATGGCTATTCCCTGGACCATTATATTATTGCAGGTAATTTACAATCAGATGCATTACACTAATAAACCATATGTGATTAATTTCAGTGTATTTATAAAGCTGCGTCAGGAAAATAAAGGATAACCACACAGTAACAATAGCATTGCTTTGACGCTGGGTGCCGCCAGTCTGCAAAACCGAGCAGAGAACTTGCATATGACGGGGTATGAGGTACCATGGAAAAGTGCGTAGCTTTATGCCAAATGTAGATTTTATACATCGCAATTTGAACATGGAAACGTTCTTACACAACATTTCTGTATACATGAGGCCCCAAGTCACATTTTTGGCCACATTATTTGGTCCATCATATTTTGTACAAATCTCAATAGCCCTCAGGAGTACCTAAAAAGAACATTGCACCATAATAATTGACTCAAAACTAGTTCAGCTTCTCCTTACTCACTGACTTCAATGCATTTTACTGAGATCAGTGAAGTTCCCAAACATTTCCATGTTGACATCAAACTCGAGGTGAGGGTTCACTCATCACTAGTCCTCAGGTGGCGTCACTATGTCATTACAGTAGCAGCTGGGGACTATATGATCCACCTACGGCAACTGCCTGAATACAGCAACATTACCCTTTTGTGTTGTGCTCTTCTGCTCCCCTTTGCTTTTGTGTTTCTGTTTGTTTGAGGTCTTCTAAGCACTTTGTTTTGGATTATTTGGATTCTTAACTTTTGTTAGTATTACGCTTTTTTTGGCTTTGGTTGTTTATTTAGATTGTTGCTGTTTTGATGAGATAATTCATTATTCTTAGATTATTTTGCTTTCCTATTGCCATTTTCAATTTTTTTTTCATTTTTGGATTTTCAGTTTTCTCATCTTAAAATTTTGAACTGTCTTCATTTTTGATTTTTATTTAATTTTGTTTATTAAACCTCTTAATTATAATCACAGTTTTTATAGCTGGTTTCTTTCCATTTTTGGCATTGGGATGATGACACAACCACAACAACATTATGGAAGGGTTAAGCTATTGCAGGAATGAAAGTGTCATGGCTACAGATACAGACAAAAGAGAACTACCAAGAAATAAAAGAAAATATACAGTTGAAGCAAAACCTGCTAGTGGAACATCCACTAAAAGAAATCTATTAAGCAAACAGATCCCCATTCAACCAATAGTGAGTGAGATGATTAGTAGGGCTGTCTTAGTTAATGTGTTAGCACATGTGATTAGTTTTCCAAGTTATAAAACTGCATTTTTCTTAATTGTGCTAATCGACAGCCTTTGGTGTCCATACTGGGGGGTGCAGCTCCAGTGAGGTTGGCATTGTTAAAAGAATTAATTCCAATATTAAAGATTATTTTAAATAAACATACAGGTAATTGAAAATGTTCTTCAGTTGTTACATGAATGTAAAGTAATCACATATCAGCATAGTTCAACACGAGAGCCATGGTCAAAACACACACAGATGCCAGGTGATGCGCAAGGAAAACAAAAAAATAAAAAGAGGGACTTAAAAAGATAGTTGGTTACACAGTGGCTGAAATCGAGTCCCCATGTTAAAAAGACGGTTGGTTACACAGTGGCTGAAATCGAGTCCCCATGTTAAAAAGACGGTTGGTTACACAGTGGCTGAAATCGAGTCCCCATGCTTAGCAGTGATTTGATTCCACTGCTCTATCTCAGGGTGCTTCTGCCGTGAGACTCCACTCCTCTCTTTCCCACCCCTGTTCTCCTCTTTTGTGCCTATTGCCCACAAAGTGAATGTTCTGTTTCTCAGTCCCTCACCTACACTAGCAGGCTGCAAAACATGTCTGACTCTCTCTCTCAGTTCTGCTCATCCAGTATTTTAAGATTTTTAGTATGGAAGAACTTGTTTTTTGAAAAATCACTTTTAGAACACTTTTAGAAATTGGCAGTAAGAAACTAGAATATACAATGAAAATAAAGGCAAATTTTAGAAAGTACTACTGTATAATAATGCAATAATGTCTGTGAGTAGTGTTCCTCAGAGTAATCTGATTGGTCAGTTTGGCTTTGGTGACGGGATGAAAGTGGAAGTGCAAGTGTGAGGTGAACAAGGAGGAACAAAGGCGCACACTGAGAGAGTCACTTTCAAACACGGCAAGTATAAAACCAGACAGGAGGCGAGAAAGGCAATAAAAGTAAATAATGACAGCGTCTGACAAGCAGGCTTTACAAGAATGCACTCGAGAAAGAGTCAACCAGAGAAGAGAGGTTCAGACACACGTGACTACAGAGGAAAGGCGCACATAGTTACACATAGGGCAAGACATAGCAAAAACCTTTAAATTATGTTAAATATTTTTAAATTATAATTACGTATCTAACATTGGATTTATTGTGGTGGGCTAACGCCCTGCCTGGGGTTTGTTTCATGCCTTGCGCCCTGTGTTGGCTGGGACTGGCTCCAGCAGACCCGCGTGACCCTGTGGCTATGATATAGCGGGTTGGATAATGGATGGATGGATACATTGCATTTAAGTGTTATTAACATTAATCAACAGCAAAAAAATATTGTTTCAGATAGAGCTGCCAATGTTTTGTAACCTTGGTGCTATCTTTTAAAATAAATACAGAAATAGGCTGAAGTTAGAAGCAAAACTGTGGTTAAAGTTATCAAAGTTGGTACCCAACATTGAGAATAAGGAATGCCTAAAACATAAACATAACATATGATTGACTTGAGTTATTTTTCCACTTTTTTTGACCTGTAGTTATATATACTGTATCATTTTTGCAAATTAAAAATATGGAAATTGTAGGCTAATTTTTATTATTCATCAACCATGCTATTGTTCATACAGTATAAAAAATAATTTATTAAAAAACATTTGATGTGCATAGGAAAAATTAAAGGACATACACAACTACACAAAAACCTGTAATGATTTGTTAAAAATCCCGAAATAGAATATTAGAGGATAGGAGTTAAGAAATCTCACTTTTAGCTCTGAATTGTGAGAGTTCTGTGCTTAACAATTTAAGACTGCAAGGCAATGCTAGTACTTCAAAATATTTCCATTTCTAGATGCCAAGAAAATGGTTAAAAACCCTTGGCCAAGAGATATTGTGTAACATTTAATCATTTTTATAGGTGTCAATTGTAATTAACAGGTCTACTATTTCACAAAATTATAAGGAGGTAAAAATCTGCGGACTACAGTCCATGAATGGGCACCTCAAATTATGTCCATGAATGAGACAAAATGTAAAGCATTAACTACCACTATTTATTGCAAAATGGATTGCATCAGACTGTAGACTTCTAAAATAATTGAAGATACTGAGCTGTGAGACATCATTCAGTGAGGTCTGACAATTCTTACATCTCATTGACTGCACATGGGACACTTGTGTCATATAGCAATGATTTATATGAAAGGGACAAGTCTATGAACAACTAAGAAGTTATACAGCAGACTACTGGTCATTGCTGAACTACCTTGGGTAAAAATTGTGATAACTTGTGATTAATCAAGTGACAATTTCTGATTAATCACAATTAAAATTTGTAATCTTTTGACAGCCTTAATTTTCTTTTTAGAGTCTTTTTTAGAGTTTTTTTTTTTGCCAAGTAAGGTCAACCAGAAGTGTAGCACTTGACATTACTTGCCCAAAGGTATAAAGGTATTTAGGGAGGTGGTTCTAAGGCTAAGGATCTGTGCTGGTATCTAGAAGGTTGCTGGTTCAAATCCCCATTACTGCCAAAACAGATTCTGCTCTGCTGGGCCCTCGAGTAAGGCCCTTGATTTGCAATTGCTCCAAGGGAGCTGTACAATGGCTGACCCTGTGCTCTGACCCCAACAGGTATGTGAAAACGAACACAATTCCTAATACAAGAAATTGTATAAGGTTAAAATAAAGAACAAAAAAAAATGAAGGTCAAGCTGTGCACTTCTTTCTTGTCTACTAGAAGACCTTTACATTATTCCTTTGTAGCTGCTGTATTCCTGGTTATGAATAATTTTGACCTGCTTTTTGACTTGATGATTTATGATTTACAGTTTGGTTCTGGCTATGTGGGTTACTTGTTTCTATTTATCTTTAGTTTTTGAACTTTTGCACACCATTTCCTGACTACAATTCTTGATGCACATCCTGATCACTGTTTGTTTAACCGTTCTTCTGTCTGGTTCAGACCTTTTGCTTCTAATTCTAAGCCGCTTCCACCTTGCACAGTCAGTACAGTCTTATTGTATGACTGAAAATTTGCTATTCGTGTTTTCATGTATTTCATGTTTTTACCAATTGTTGGTCAGATTTCCTTTGAATGCTTGAACTGTTAAGCTTTCCAAGAACTGACTATATGTGTTCTGTTGCACTGCATTTTTACTAAACAGTAAGCTTTAGGCGCAAGTTAAACAGTGGGGTCCAAACCTTAGGTCCATTTAGATGACTTTATCACTTATTCTTTTAAAAGTTTTAGGAGTGTCACTGACCAGCAGCAGAGTCTCTACATGAAGCTCTCTCAACAAGACTTCACAATACGTGATTCTCACTGTACAGGTGACTCAGTAGTAGACTATGTATCCCATTGCTGCCATGTTGGAAGAGGTGCCACATAATCGTCAACCACCAGCCTTTTTTGAAGTGTGGTCTTTTCTACTTATTTATGGTGAGATCTGCGAACAGAGTTAAAGTACTAGCAACTTGGCGAAACTGGCATATTATATTGCATTCTGTATATATAAGGTAGTGAATATTATTATAAAGCAATGATAAACAAGATACAAAACAAAGAGCAGATGGAATATGAAAAAATAACATACAGGAACCTACACTGGTTCTGTCATCAAATATAAATAGAAAATAAGTATACAGGTATCAAATGGCAGAAATTAATGATAGACTGCAAAGCAAACTTAACATACATATGGTGCTGTAATTATAACTATGTTAAATAGAAAATTAAATGCATGAAAACAAGACAGAAAAAGATTTTAGCCCTAACAATGATGTATCATAAGCTGTTCTGTGGTAGGGCGTGAAATATTCGAGGCATTATAGCCATGTACAAAATCAAAATAACTTCAAGGAGAATGAAAGGTGTATTTGTTACAAAAATGAACACCACAGGAGAGGGTGGAAGAAAAGGAGTAATGCACAGTACAAATAAACAAAGGGAAAACCAGGTTGCTGTCCTAATGTGTCTTCTATACAATTGTTTCTGTCCTTAACCAACAGGTGAGGTGCTTTCTGTCATTTTCTTCCAAAATGGCACCCCAATCACTTCTCTTAAACATTTCCCTACTTTAATAACACCTTTGGCCTCTCTTTGTTTTCTGCCCCTGCCCTCTTGTCAGTAGCCTTTCTCCCAACTTGTGGTCAGCTAGGACATTGTTGCTAGAAGGTGTTTTTAAGCTCTAGCTAAGGGCCTCTGTTCAAGGAATTCCTTCTGTGGCTAGACTAGACCCTGAAACAAATGGGGCCTAACTTCTGGCACTCCAATTGCCCCTTATAATTTATGCCACTTTCTTAAAGAGCCAGACAATTCCCAAGTCGTCTGCCCACCACAAAACGTAGCAGAAAGGTTACAGTATATTTAGATTATACAGGATTTCTACTGACACTGGGAAAACTCCATCACTTGCCTATGTTGCCCAGTATACTTCCATTTTGGACTGACATGCCTACGTTCAAGGTTCTCATTTCCTTTTCTAAGTGGTAGATTAACTATGTACAGAGACCCAGCCAATCATTGTAAGCACTCAGTTGACCCCTCTAGTGTCATGGTGAGACGTGCTGCTTTCTGACTTCTCATAGATAATCTTACTAGCCAGGCACTCTCCTGGGGCATCCTACACAATTATGTGGCATAGCTGTTCCTGTTGGTAGTAGTCTATTTAGCTAAGAATGATAAAGTCATTTGCCAACGTAAAGTCCTTGAGGCCTCTTAGTGTCCAGCTCTTGCCCTGATAACTATGAAACTGCCTACAGTCCCCATTTCCCATAGACTCTTGCTTCAGAGCTCCACAGGGAACGATCCATGGCATTGTACGGGTTTGTTTCTTCTTCCACTTCATATCATACTGGAGTCTCTTTTTTTAAAAAAAATTCCATCTTCCCCATTGTCATCAGTCATTTTCTGCATGTGCTCATTCTTTTCTTTCTGCATGTGCTCATTTTTTCTTCATTTAAATATATTTCAGTATTGCATTTGATTGTCATTCTACTTTGAAGGGTGCTATACTGTAGAATAATAAAACACATATTTGTATGCAAAAATGATCAACAAAAGCAACACTTAGTTCAAAATGCATTATTGCAGGGAAATCTGGAAAAAGCATTTCAACCAAAATGTCATTTCTCCACAGTGTTTTCCACAGGGTCACACTAATGTCATCAAGTACAGCAGCACTTAAGACATGAAGGTATATTCCAGAAATGGTAGCAAACCAACAGCGTATCATCATCCACAGAGAATTAGATCTGATCCAGCATTTCACTACAAGGGATATGAATTATATGTGCTTTTAAGACATGTAAAAGAAAGAAATTGAAGGAGAAAAAAAATGTAGTGACTTTTTACCTGACACCTCTTACTGAAACTAAAATGCATTTGGTTAAATGTGAAAAATAAAGGCTTTAGCACTTGAGTTAAAATCATATGAAATGATACTTAACTACCTGCTGCTACTTTTATTTCAAAAATAGCTCATTAGAAGAGCACTTAGCAAAAGGAAAAGAAAAAAATACAGCTCCTCTGGTCCTATTAGTTAGTTAGCTCCTTATTTTTCTAACAATCGGAGAGACCTTTCCATTGAACATGTTGACGGATGGCTCCATTACTAGCAGGCTTTGCTGAGGTAGAAGAGCTGCTAATGAAAATCAGACAGACTCTTGGGGTCTTCTTTAAGCAGCTGTCGTCTTTATTTAGACTAATTTGAATCATGATGCATACTCTATAAAGCTCTTCATTGGCAGGGCAGAAATACCTCTGTAGCTGACTTACTTGCCCTCAACCTGCTGTTCAAGCAATAAACTTCCAGGCCTAATTAGGGTCCTGTCATTATTGTTCTCATTATCATTATCACTTTCACCATTGCCATTAGCGCAATGGTCAATGCAGTATTTTTTTACTCAGATCTGATAATACTGACTCAAGAAATACACCTGGCACCCAATGCCAGCTGGGACTCTATGGATTCAGTTCATGGAGAAAGGCCAAAAAAAAGGGTGACAATATTAAAATAAGGGTCGGTCCACAATGAACAAAAATGTCAAAATTACACTGGTCTACACCAAATATCTCCCATGCAAAAAAATGGTGTACTTTACACATTTAGGTGTACTGAATCTACCTCTGAAATCAGAGTTTCTCTACCACCAACCATTTTCATGATATGTTGGATTTGGTGGAAAACATTGTTTTGAAAAAACATAGTTGATATTTAAACAATAAGTCATGTTGTTTTATGTCATAAGCATTTTTCGTGCTCAGAATATTTAAAGTGCTCAGAAAACACTTAAATCACACATCGGATCTTGATGAGAGAAACATTCAAGTTGGAATCTTTAGTGAATCTATGAAATTCCAAACTTACCAATCCATTGAGGACTGGCTTCAATTTCACTTTAAAAATCAAAGTCAAAAACTGAAATTACAGCAACTCATAATGTGACTCAATTGTGTGCATGGCCCCCATATGCCTGTATGCCAACAACGTCTAGGCATGCTTCTGATGAGACGGCGGATGGTGTCCAGGGACATATCCTGCCAGACCTTCATCAGGGCATCAGTGAGTTCCTGGTCAGTTTGTGGCACTACGTAACATCCCAGAGGTTCTCCATTGGATTCTGGTCTGAGGAATGTGCAGGCCAGTCAATGGCACAAATGCTTTTGTCATCCAGGAACTGCCTACACATTCAGGCTACATGAGGCCAGGCATTGTCCTACACCATGATGAGCCCAGGGTTCACTGCACCAGCGTACGTTTAGTGAATGATTCTGAGGATTTCATCCTCATACCTAACAGCTTTCAGGCTACAAATGTGTGACCCTCTAAGAATAAGCCTCCCCAGACCATCACTGACCCACTGCCAAATCAGTCATGCTGGATGATGTTGCAGGCTGAACAGTGTCTCTAGACTCTTTCACGTCTCAGTGTGGACCTGCTGTCATCTGTGAAGAGAATGGGGAACCAATGGCAGAGCTACCATTTGATGTATTTTGTGGTGAATTCCAATCAAGCTGCACAGTGGTGGGCTGTGAGCACAGGTCCCACTAGAGAATGCTGGGTCCTCATGCCACCCTCATGGAGTCTGTTTCTCACAGATTCGTCAGAAACATACACACCAGTAGCCAGCTGGAGGTCATTTTGTAGGGCTCTGGGAGTGCTACTCCTGTTCTTTCTTGCACAAAGAAGCAGATACAGGTCCTGCTGATAGGTTGATGCCCTTCACTCCTTGTGTAACAGCCCGTCTCCTGGTATCTCCTCCATGCTCTTGAGAAATGTGCTGGGAGACAACTGCAAGAATGGATGTGCCATCCTTAAGGAGTTGAACTGCCTGTGCAACCTAAATCGACTGCAGGTTCTGTTTCATGTTAGCAGCAGTGACAAGGACACTCACAAAATGCAAAACTAGAGAAGACTCAGTCAGGAAGGATAAGTACAGAGCAATTGTTTGTGGCCACCACCTGCAAAAACCATTCCCTTTTTGGGGGTTGTCTTGCTGTGCACCTATTGTCACTTTCATTTGCACCAAAGCAGGTGAAGTTAATTCACAATCACTTATGCTTCCTAACTGGACAGATTGATATCCCTGAAGTTTAATTGACTTGGTGTTAGACTGTGATGATTAAGTGTTCCCTTATTTTTTGGAGCAATGTATATTTTGAGATACAAAATGGCAGTCTTCGTCATTCTTAACATTAATTGAGGTGGACACAACATAAAATCAATTATTTGCATATAACATATTTGTTTAAATGACAAAAAAAGACAGACAACAAAGTTGTTGTTTAAATGGTTTTAACAGAAATATACAAGGTCGAGTAGAGCCATCCATTGGCTTGAGCAGGTAACAGGTAAATACATGGTAAAAGAATATGCAGCCTTCCTATCTTGAGGCAACAAAAGTTACCAGTTTAACAGATTTTTAAAAAGGGTAGGTAGAATATAAAAGGAAGTACAGGGGAATCTGACTAGTGAGCTAAACCATCCCTTTCCCTCCCTAGGCTCAGTAGCACCTCAGTTGTCTGACAATAATGGTCATTTTAGTCACAGTTTTGCGGAAGCAAAATATAATTTGTGTTTGCATAATCAAATTGGATAATTTTATACATTGTCCAGTGGGGAATTCACCTCTTTAGCTCAGCGAAAGTCACTTACATCATTTGTGAAAATAGCCTACCATCTTTAATTCGGTTACAGAGTTGGTGATCAGACTAAAGTTTTAGCTCCTAAATTCTAAAAATAAATCACATTTTTTTTTTTTTTGTAAATTTGTTTTTTTTTCAGTTTAAATCTTCATCTCTCAAAAACTGGATGTGATAGAGGAATTCTGTCACCAGATTTGGATTCAGCACCCATAGATCTATGAAGAACACCTTCAAATTTATTTTGCAGACTAGTTTTATTGATTTGCACCAGTCCTCTGTTCCTGACCTGTGTCACAAACAAGTTAGAAAGAAGGCTGACTCGAATGTGTCAGACAGCAGCCATCTTTTTTTTTCACTAAGTTTCAGTTGTCGCTATCAGGCTGCATATTTTGGTTTCCATGAGTTAAAGTCAACATATTCAAGAACTCTTTTATTCCCAGAGCTAAAAGCATTTTGAATTAGAATTACAATTACTCTTTGCTGCCCCCCTGCCATCAGATCTACTCCTATTAGAAAATTTACATGCCGTACATTTTTTCACTTGATACTACTGTTGGTTTCTATTATTAGTTGTTGTTTTTATTTATGTATTTATTATACTATCTATTTTTGATTATTACTATCTATCCACTTATCTATTTGTTTATTATCTATTTTTAGTATAGTATAGTATAGTTCTTTCCTTGTTTTGCATTTGCTCTGTGTTCATGTATGTGTTGCACTGTGGTCCTGAGGAACATTACTTTGTGGCACTGTATGGTGCAATACGGTGTATGGAAGGTATGACAATAAAGCCATTTGACAACTTCATTTGGTTTGAATGCTAATAGGTGAAGTAATCCTACTAAATTCATAATTATTACTATGTACTGGATAAGAAAAACTACAGGCAGTCATAATGAGTTGGGGTCCATGTCATCCTGCTCTGTTGTTGGCTGATGATGCAGCGGGAACACAGCTTGAGATGGCAGTTGACCATCTATAATAAGACCCAGTGGTTTGCCCAGGGTGGTTTGTGTCTTTTCACTTTTAATATTCAACCAGTCTTGCCCCAGTATCACTGGATAAGCTGGGCTGCACATAACAGACACCCTAATTTTACAGGTTACCCCTTAATATGTGAATATACATGAGGCACACCTACACCACCAATTTTTCCCAATAATTGCATTGGTCTTATGTTATGCCCTTTTAGTATAACCACCTTGGGGAATGAAAGAGGAGACAATACCTTTCTCCTTGTACCCCACTTTATTCCATTGCCTCACCAAAGTAGGAGTAGTTCAGAATGGTGTGGCCCACATCTCTGTACTTGTAGCAGCAGGGTGGGTCTTGTGCTCCTCTTTAGTCTGACCAATGGTTCCATCTCAAGACGGGTAGGCTCAGGGGTGGCAGCATGTCCTGTCCAGGACTTTGCCGATCAGCAGACTTTTCTGAACGCTTGACTTGTGACTTGAACGTCACTTGTGCTGTATTACAATACCTGAATGCATTTACATACAACTGCATGATTGTGGTCTCTTTAAATTCATTGTTCTTTAGGTCTCTAATGTTCTTACACATTGCTTTTGTTTCCATTTACATAAAAGTAATATATTAAAGAATGGACACAAATCATGCCAGCAGTTTATTGGATCTAATCAATTTCAGCTGCTTATAAAGTGTTTTATAAAATAAAGACAGCTGGTTAAGTAAACATTGCATTTTAAGGATGTATATGAATATTGTTCTTTAGCAAAGGATGCAGACCGCTGGCCTTTTGTGTCAAACACTGTTTTTCTGCCATACTAAAATAATGATGACTAAGAGAAAATGTATGACACTTTGTTATGCACAGTCTGGAATAAAGTGCTGTAGGTTCACATCTAATGCTGTGCTCTGATGTGTAGTGGGCATAGTCTTATCTAAATTCACTGTAATACTATAAAACTTAGTAACCTGTACATTAATCACTGTACAGCAATCTTTACAATCAAGTACAAAATTGAAAAATAATGATAATAATGAAATTTAAGCATGGTCATCGGTCATTCCCTGACCAACGTTTTGTCAGATATTGCCCTTGACCCTGTCTGTTGACTTCTTTGCTTAGTGTACTTTGCTACACCAATCATGTGTCAGTAACATGATATGGGGATGGCCATTAGAAAAATATGCTTCTTTAGATTTACTTTAGCAATAACTGGTGCATTGTGGGAGCCATATAATATTTTGCTTATTAGATGTAGCTTTTTTGGAATATGACCACCTTGGTTTTGCATTATAGACATGAAAATGTATATTAACTATCTATTTTTATGTTATCAGGTTGTTCTTTTCCTTATGATCACCCATATCTTCACAAAACATTTTATAATGTGAAACTAGTAGGTGCTCAGCAATCAAAGACACAAGAACATTAAATATATGTATAACTCCAGTCAGGTTAGTGGTACTTTATAATTAGAGGCTTGCTCAGTTTCTAAATTTCTGCCGTCATATTTGGCAGAGTAGAGAATCTTGAAAAATAAATGCTATCACACACGTGCACATATGAGGCAGTCAAAGGGCTTAACTAAAGATAGAACGATGGGTCAGGGGTTGACGAAGTGCACTAATGTCTTTCCTTTCCCCCCTCTGCAGATCATCTAATGGGAAACCCAAGTGAAGCCAATCAGGTTCCACTTCTACCTTCAGACCACGCCCTCTTACTGATCTCATTTCCGCTTGTTCCCGCTGGACCCTCTTCTTCCTTCCCACTGTCTATAAAACCAACCGCCTGCCTTTCCCTTTCAGTCCCATCCTGGACTCAATTGTTTGAGGCTACTCTGCATTCATTGCGTCTTTTGAGACATTGTTATTAATGTGTGCGGTGGAACTCTAAACCTTTCTCTTTGTCTGTTGTGCTACTTTAAAAATGCTTAGCAGGCAATTTAAATAGATTCAATATTCTGCCCCAATTAACAGAAGGGATTGCTCTCTTACCAACTGTATATTACCAGCAAATCTTTCAGACAGAGTTACAAATGTCTTGGTGGTCTTACTCATAGATAAACTGCCTATGTTGTTTGCTGGCTGTTCAAAAACATTCCAGTCCTCATAACCAGATGGTATAATCCTTTTGCCTTTCCTCAGATCTTCTTAGATTGTTCTGATTATCTTCCAAGCTGAGTTCTGCTTGACGTACTTTTAGTCCATTCCAGTAAAGAGAGCAGTATGTTTTCGGAGGCCACAGAAGTTCTCATTCGCCACTGCAGTGGTTTCCTCTGTGCTACCAGCTCATCTAACATGGAGAGGCAGAGTGCACTGTCATAACAGGCCAACACTCATTCAGATTAACTGAGTGGTTTAAATGTGAAGCTCAAAAGACACAAGAAAGGGTGAATAAAATCAAAATTCCAGGAAGATGGAAGAGAATCCAAAAACTGTTTGTTATACCTCATGATGGGAAAAATCTTCGCAAAACATTGTTATTTGCCATTTTTCTCTAAATGTACAACTAATTTTCGTTTAAGGGCACTTCACTCTTGTATTTGTTTATGAGGATAAAATATTTATCAAATATGCTTTAGCATTCCATAACTTTCAATACAAGATGGCTTTTAAGATATTGCAGTCATCTACAATAAATAATCGAATGTAACATTCTACACCTTCATCTGTGCTTTGGAAAAATGTTTCCCAAGAGAATTAAGATGAGATGTGTTAGTCTGTCTGTCTTTTTAACCCTTAATCCTCACACCATTTCTCATCTCATAAGTACTCACGTGGTGTACTTTATGCACCAGGATTAAAATGGCTATTTATGCAAAGTCATTTCAACAAGAACATCTCATCGTTGTCATGCATACATACAGTAAGCACCCGCACGGTGTACCAAATGCACCATATGGAAATTGCGACTGCGCATCCACTCATAAAACCGGCTGGAGGCGCACTGGAGGGAAACCATTGTGCCACCGTACTTGTAGTGAATCAAGCTGAGGATGGATGGCGTTTGCTGCCGGTAAGTTCAAGTAAAAGGATGCTGTACAAAAATTACTGGGATTGGTGTACTAAAAAAAACACCCGTGGGAGTAGTTAAGAGTTAAAATTATGAATAATTGTTTAGGATTTGTCACATAGGAATTGATTCAATGTTCCTATATCTATAGAATCAAAACTTGATTCCTTTCACTCAAAACACACATGAGCTGTACAAACCCTTTATGTTTCTTTTCTAAAAAAATGCCATCTTTTAATATTAAAACATAAGAAAGAGAGAGAATGAGGCTGCCAGAATTCAGCATGCCAGAGGTCAAAGAGAAGCCCCCAGCAACTCTCCAACTGAAAGAGAGACTCATATTAACAGTAACATGGACTGCAAGTGTGGAACAGGAGAGGCTGTTAAGGGGTGGTAGAACCGGCCAAACCAGGAGAGAGATAGACAGAGCAACAGCTGCAGAGAAAATATGCAATGTTCCCCCAAGAGCTTGAGGACTGGTAACAGAGCAGATGCTCAGGGTCATTGAACTTTTACTCAGAATGAAGGAGAGCTCCCCAAACTCCTGATACAACAGACACAGAGCCCAAGTCCAGCACACAACACACATTTATTATACAAGGGGAAGGATATTTTCTCATTCCCCACAACAGCACAATAGAGTGCACAAGTACAAAACTACCCAGTCTTCTCCTCTCCTTTTCTTCCTTTCTCTTGTCTCTCTTGTCGCATCCACTCCTTCTCTGGCCGGGTAGGAGTTCCAGCTATCCGCTACATAGGCTAGACATTTTCCATCTGGCTTCTAGATGGGACTACATAAACTGTGACGTATAGAAGTAGAAGTATGTTAATATACTAGGGTTAGGGAAAGACTCACGAGCAAGAGGGAGAAGCTATTGTCAAGAAAGAGAGAGGCAGGAGGCCACTGGACCAGGGGTCTCCAACTCCAGTCCTGGAGAGCTACTGTGGTTGCTGCAGGTTTTCATTCAAACCCTTTTCTTAATTAGTGACCAGATTTTGCTGCTAATTAGCTCTTTGCCTTAATTTTAATTGATGCACAACTTAAGATTTAGGCCCCTTAATTATTTCTTTTTTCCTTAATTAGCAACCACACAATATTAAGACACAAAATTAACCAACACATAAACAACAACCCTCGTCCATCACACAATAGCTGAAAATAAAGAAAGGTGAACGCCTCAGTAATGTTGATCTGCACAGGTCCACAAAACATTTTGACAGCGCTCTTAAAAAAGAAAATCAACAGTTTTGGAAATGTCTGCCATGGCGCAGAATGAGCACCATGGAATTAAATAACAGGATTAATTAGCAACGAGAACTGGCATCAAATTAAGAAACTGAATGAAGGTTGGAGTTTGAGGTAGCAACTTAGTTGGTCAACTGTTGACTCACTTTATATCAAATTTATGTTTAGGTGACGTTTAAGGAAAAAAAATCAATTCAGCAGTCAGAGTCTCAAGAAAGGTCAATTAAAATAAAAGGAAATAGTTAATTAGCAGCAAAAACTGGTCACTAATTAAGAAAAGAGTTAGAACGAAAATTTGCAGCCACGGTAGCTCTCCAGGACTGGAGTTGGAGACCCCTGCACTAGATGGACAAAAGCAACTACTATGTGATGACCCAAAGTAGTAGTATGGCTCATTTTGTGTTTGGTTGCTTTTGTCAGGAATGTGTTAATAATTGCTCATTACTACTAAGTTACATTTAGTAGATCTCAGAACCAAAGTAGGTGTACTTATGGTTTGGTACTTGTTGGTTGTTGCTTTGTTCCAGTCCTTCTGGGTCAGATTTTTCTGACACATGTAGAAGGATTTTCAGCACACAGTTTCTTTATTTGTTGAGAATCTTTTCTTGTTCTTCACCTTGGTCACACCCCCAGCTTACAGGAACTAGTATATTAACACTCTGGCCTCGATTGCTAACATAAAAGTTACGCCTGCTAGGTAGTTGGTGATCAGTCTATTCTCATCTCTAACAAGATGGCTTTACATATACATATAGATCCTTCTAGCTCATGCATTCTGCTTTACTTCAGCAAGATTTAGATTTGCGGCACCGTTGTCTAAATCTATTATGGACATTCTTCTATTGTTCTATTCCAGCAAAAGCTTGCCCTTCAGAGTAGAAGGGACCGCTCCAGCCTCACCCTAGCCAGCAAGGTTTCTGCTACGTGGAGCAGAGTTATGGGCAGGTCAAGTGCAGGTGCAGCCCATATCTGGTGCTTACGATGGATTACAAAGGATGAACTTAATGTTTTGAGATTTCTTGGGTGCACATAAGTCCAACCTTTTGGTTGACAATTGGGGCAAATCAAGGATGCCAGTTGTTGAGTTATGGCTCTTTTTTCAATGATCAAGTGTTTAAATGGCACATCACAAAGACACCTCCATATGTCTTTGTCTGTGATTGTCAGTCTTATCAAACGAGGCCCAGAAACTGCATTCCAAAGAGAGTTCACAGTGGAAACAACATACAAGCTGAAGTTAAGAGGATCTGGCAGCTGCCTCTTGTGTGCCAAAGCAAAGTAGTTGATGCCCGTCTGTCCTAAATGTAGATTCTGTTGTGTTTGTTAAACCTCCATTTATGTAAAAGGAAAACACATTCCACATTAGTGTGCTGTATTAGTGTAGTTAGTGATTTCCTAGTTAAAGTAATACTCGTGACTAAGAAAGGCAATGTTTATTAAATTATTTGGCCGTCCTTCCTGAATCTCATAGGACTTTGAGACTGGCCTAATCACCACTGCCGCCTCCCCTGCATGATCCACGTGATGCTCTTCAGATGAAATTGAGAAAGACAGTGAAAGAACTCTTAGGTTGGAACACCCAGCATTGCTTCCAAAGACAAAGCGAGCAGCTGCCAGCTAACTGTCATTAGCGTCAGTGGACCGATCACTGCTATGGGATATTTATTAGTTTACGGTTTAGCAGCTGAGTGTTCCATATATTATGTATGATGGGGCCCCCTCAGTGATGATTTTGTAGCCTTGTAATAAAACAAATTGAGCAGCTGCACTATAATAAACTGTGAGATATTGGGTGGGGAGACTTATAGAGAAAGAAAGTTGCTTGTAATGGATGGCGCCGTCACACTGTAGGTCAATAAAATCATAAAGATTTTAAAATTCTTTCTGGTGCTGTCCTTTTGACAAGGAGAAAAAAGGATATCACATCTGCTATCTTTGCAAAGTGTCTTTTACATGAAGTCTTCTAGTCAACAATTCAAATACTCTTAGGCTAAGTGTTTCACCTTAAGATATCAGTCTGGAGAAACAGAAACTTTACACGATTCCCAAGATGAATCATTAGCTTCCAATTATTTCTTAACTGTTGGCCAAAATGAAGGTCTTATTGTTTGCTTAAAGCTCCAATGCTGATCTTTCTGTCAGTTCCTCACAAACAGTGAGTAGTTGTGAAAGATTGTTTTATAAGAAAGAAGTGATTAACTCTTTTTAGGCTGAGTGGCCTGATAGCTAAAGAGTTGTCAGTTCAGTCTTTATCTGTGACCCATAGGTCATTTTGTACTAATCCTCAAGTCACTTTTCACACCCAAAACTGGCACAAATATTCTGTACACAATTGATCCCCACAAAAATAAAATAAATAATTAGAAACATGGGCAACCAACACTGCTTTTATGTGCTAGGCACAGTTACAAATACAGAACACACCAACCGAAATAAATGAAACAACGGAAAGGAAATGATTATTGAAAATAAAAAAAAAATGCAAACTGCAATATATCAACTGTTTGCAAAATCCTGTAGTGCGGTACTTTTCTGTACCATGCAAAATTATGGAAAATACAATAAGAAAATTAGAGAAGCACTTGTATTAAATAATATATTTAATAAAAGCCAGTGTGGGTTTATGAGGGGAAGATCCTACAAACCAGTCTTAGATTTTTCTGAACACACACCAGGAACAATTGACAAAAACAAAGCATATGACATAATTTAATTGGACTTTTTAAGGGCCTTTGAAGCAGTACCACACCAATGACTAATTCTGAAATTAGAAGCCGCTGGTATCAGTGGTAACCTAAAAAAATTGATTTTTATTTTTAAACATTTTATTGAATTTATTAAAAATCAAATAACATTCCATGCAAGCAAGTCAAGTTTTACCAAACTAGGTTCGAAACAAATCAACCCCCACCCATGAGAATGAGAGCTAGGCCAGGAAAAATAAGTAAATACATAAATTAATAAATGAATAGAAATAAATATAGTAAAAAAGAGAAGAGAATCCACATTCTCAATTTAAATAATTATTGTAAAATGTAAAACTTTTAAGACGTATCAGGGTGAGGTATTGGTACAACTTAGCTATTATCTAAACAAACAAGCTTGATGGAGTTAATGGTCTCCTCTTGAAAGTCAAATTTCTTGCTCTTTCTTATGCAGCACACCCTCCTTCATATGAATTATGATACAAGTTACAATTAGCAAAAAAGCTAACAGACAACAATATAAAAATACATTTTCACTAAGTAAAAAAATCCCTTAAATGTTCCTTCCATACACAGTACATGAATGTTCCTCAGGGAGAGAGTTTTGCCAAACCATACTTAGGGTTCCAAGGAAATAATCACTCACGATCACTTCATTCAGTCCAACCAGGCCTCTCCAAAATTCCCCACTAAAGGAAAAGCAATCTGCTGTCTCTTCAGGGATTTTTTTTTGCCTCCACCAGCCTTCTTCTCTCCTTTCTTTATTCGCCACTGCACTTTAACTTTGTGATTCACTGGCCCTATTAGGCAGGTGATCCTTTCAGTGCAGTCCAAAGGCTTCTCTTACTTAAACTGCTGCTTATTATTATTAGATCATATAAAGGCACAAACAGACACTGACAACAAAATACATATGACAACAATAAGAATTTAACTTTTACAAACTTGTGAAAATAATTGTACTTTGCCTAATATAAAATAAGACTATTTACAATATTTACAAAATAAGTGGCATCCATTTTCTAAGCTCTTTTTTTCAGTGGATAAAGTATGGAATACCATACCATACACACACATTGTTACAGAAACTGTAAGAGCAACTGAACTTGTTCAATTAAGAGTCCCTGATTACGTTAATATTCTTCACTTCATACTGTAGGATTCTGGAGCACACAGACAAAAACCAGAAAGAAGCGACACAAGGGAGGCACCAAAACCAGGAGGAGCTGACAACGCTACTTACTGGGACACCCAGTCCAGAAATGAGAAATCTTGAAGAAGGGAAAATAAAAGTTCAACTCCATCATGCTGTCAGTATTCTAATGGCACTCAGCTCTCAGCCATTCGGCCAGGTTAATCAAGCAATGTGACACAACCATCCATCTTGAGGACTCTAGCGTGTGGGTAGTGAGGAAGGAATAGCCAGGCTCAGGCAAGCAGACTGATATTAGAATTGAAATCAGCCAAATATGGAGCAGAGACCGTGTCAGCAGAATGAGTTTATGCTGCTGTCGTCTGCGGGTCCGAAAGCCCAGATGGTGAATTTGACCGGCTCATGATGAGCTAGAAATGATAAACACAGAAGAAGTATCCCCATTAAATAATAAACACTACCTGATATGAGCATATAGTAGATTCATCATCTGTCTTTTTGTTGAAAGATAATAGAATCTTTAATAAATTAATCAGTTTTCTATGTTTCCATGACATGCTTGCAAACCGTGTAGCTAAAAGCCTCCTGAATAGATAACCATGTTGCAACTATTTTTATATTCAAACAAAAAAATACAGTCCCTCAAGAGAGATCACTATATAAATTTTTTAGAACATTGCTGGTAATAAGCATTTTGTTCTTGTGCAATGCAAACCAATAATGCATTTTCAACATAAGCCTCAGATTGTATTCTCTTTTGTTTTAAGTCTTAATTAAGTTCAGTAATAAAACACTTCTAGTACTACTACCACAAAAGGCCATGCATGTCTCTTTGAAACATCCCTGACATTCAGTTATTCATCCATTGATTTTCTGAAACAACATACACCAGTACAAGCTCTCTGGGTCTATGATGGCATGTTATGTATTCAGTGGCCTACCAGAACAAATTTGGCATCTTCTTCATCAGGCATTCGCAGTGCTGCTGGCCACAAAACACAGCAGTGCTGCAGGCAATCGATGTCAATGTCAAGCACGTACTGGCACTCACTCTTTAAAGGTAATCTGGGCCTTTTTCACGGCTTACAAGTCCTCAATCGTTTTGATGAAAAATTTCCAAGAGAGGAATCCTCTCATCTCCTTTCCTCTTAGCAGCAGCTTCAACAACCTGGGACAACAAACAGCTTTTTAATTTTCCCTGTGCTAGACAGTATGACTGTGTTTTCTATGAGTTCTATTTACTTTGGTGTTTTGTTTTATTTGTTTTTTACTTGTTTTTTACTTGGTGTTTTGTTTTACTTCATTGGTATAAAAACATCAATCAGTTGAATTAGGAATCTATTAAATCCAATATTGGAGGATATAATAGAAATGTTGGATGCAAGGCAGTAACCTTCACTGGATGGATTGCTAGTCAATCAAAGCACACACTCACACACATACTTATGTTCACCCTGTAAATAAAACTGAAAAAGTTATTTGATATTGTGATTTTGTGAGACAAATTACATTTAGCATACATACATGCAGCTGAAGCAAGAACAATTCTTTCAGGAAGGGACCTTAAGAGATTAGAACAGATGCCTTGTTCACAGATAGTGAAAAGAATGTCCTATGTTGCAGTCTTAGCAGAACACAATCCATATATATACACTAGCATATTCAAACAGGTAAGTTGCTAGATACCCATACCTGCTGTTTGTCGCACATAACTCACTGAATATGCTAAATATGTGCCAAGAACCATGTCTCCTACACTCTACAGATTGGGACTTTGTTAAAAAGCTTCTTTACCTTTAATGTGTCTTATGCTGGTTCCTTACCCTTAGTAAATGCTGAACCACTGGGTTTCTAGTAAATTGACAATAATTAGTGTAGACTAGAGCACATACGATACAATAAGATTTAGAACAGAATTTTGTTTCTATTACTGAGGATAAATCGTTAATTGTCAAGTAGAACTTTTTACTGTCAAGCTTCAATCATATTGGAACTTCAATCGTGCATGACAGTTGTATTGTTCCAATAGCTTCTCTTCAACTGTTTTTGTGTGTATAAAAATTATTACGAAATGAAAATTAGACACAAAAGCTGCATTTCAAAGCAAGTTGGGTATATTCTTTGTTTTGTACCATATTTCTCTTGTAATATTTCAGCCTTGGTTACTGAGGAGGTCTATACAAGTTCAAACTATCAGCTACATTTCCGAAAGTAAAACATTCCCAGATAGCATGTGACCCCTGCTGGACACACACCCATACTGGACATGCCAAGGATTAGTGATAAGCAAAATGAGCAAGTTTCAATTCATATACAGGTAAAATTCCGTTACAGCAAATATCTTTACAACAAAAGTTTAATTAAAACGAAGTATTTTTATGGTCCCGACAGTTTAACCATGTAACACGAGTCTCTAGAAATCTTGTTACTTCGAAATACATTCATATATTCAGCAGATACTTTCATTACAACAAAGTGCCCAAAAGACCTTGAAATGCCGGAATGAATCAGTTCCTTCTGTGGTTGCAGCTCAGTTCTGGCAAAAAGAAAAAAGACGCTGGCAGTGAATTCGGAATTTGCCATCGACACTGTCAACTTTCTTGAAAAATCGAACAAAAAAGGAAAAAAATCTCAGGTTGCAAACCTTGGTCCTCAGCACAAACATATGCAAACAGTTACATTTGAAGACATCGACAAAAGCTGTTTTTATGTGTCCTATTAGTGTGCCACTCATTCCCGAAAAAGCAAAGTCACTGTTGTGAGGTTTCTAAACTCTTAGCTCACTGCCGAAGCAAACAGAAAAGATCTTGATGGGTGATGCAAGGAACATTGCAAATGCTGGGAACAGTAATACTCGGCCACTAACCTGGCCATGACCCTGCCTGACTGCTGTGTCTGTGTATAGGAGAGTGGCACATCCCACTACAATAAATAACTGTGCTGTTCCCGTTTCAAGCTGAATAAAGCTGGTTTTGCTAAAGTATTGAGACTCTGCCTCTTGTTTTGGGGTGCAAGACAGGGACTTATAGCTCAACCACAATCTTTTTGGATTTACTTCTGCATTGCTACACTGCTATGCTCTGAGCCTGCAGTTGCCCTGCCCCAGCAACAGACCAACAATCTTCCACAGACACAGCAATCACGCCTCAAGGCACACTTCAGTGTGTCGTCCCGTTGGGTAGGGCATGGGGGGGATGCCAAAAGAGTTCAGAAACCTCTCAATATGAAGAAGAAGAAAAGGATGATTCAATTTCTAATTGATAACTTTGCTGCCCACAACATGCTTCCACAATTAGATAATTTTCGAATTGAATTATACCCATCCAATTGCGCGGATGTGCTTCAGCAATTGGATTTGGGCATCATTTGCACACTGAAAGTGTATTATCGCAAGGAAATCCTGAGAAAAATTCTCATCAGCATAACTTGTAGACAGGAGGAAATGAAAACTAACGTGAAAGCTATTGAAATGATTGCAAACTCCTGGACACAAGTTAAAGAAAGCACTATAGCGACAAATACCGAATCTCATTACTAGGATATTTTCATTACAACAAAGTATTTTTTAGGTCCCTGCCACTTCATTGTAACGGAATTTGACCTGTACACTAAAATTCATTTTGCAAGTGATTTTGTAATTGTGAAATGTGAAAAGCACTAAAAAGTTTTTTGAGTTTTTAAAGATTTGTGTTTTTTAATTGGGTGAAAAACCAGGAATACTGTTCCCTAAAACCATTTTCACACTTCAGTTTTTACTTCTTCTTTGTTCTTTTCTACAGCTGTTTTTTTTTTTTATTTTATCTTAATTTATTAAAAGCAAGTAACATTCCATACAAAAAAGTCAAACATTGACAAAACTAACCTTTTCCCCAATAAAAATGATTATTGTAAAATGTTACTAATTAGAACCTTTTTAAAAAGTTTTTCACAGATCCTCTAAGTGGGATTTCGATTTTCTCCAATTTCAAATAGTTTATAACATCATTTACCCACTGAGTTAAAATAGGTGGGATAGGATTCTTCCAGATGAGCAAGATAAGCTTACGTGCTAGTAGTGAAGTAAAGGCAATTACAGTTTGTTTGTCCTTCTTCACTTTAAGCCCATTTTGGAGTACACCAAACACAGCTGTTAATAGATTAGGGGAGACTGTGACACCAAGGCTGTCTGAAAGGCATTTAAATATTTTTATCCAGCTTGATGTTAATTTGGCACAGGCCCAAAACATGTGGCGCAGTGAGGCTGGAAATTGATTGCATTGTTCACAGGTTGGATCTTGCTCTGGAAACATTTGGGACAATTTTAAAATGAGATAGATTTGCTAAATAAAAAATTTTAAGTTGAATAATTGTATGCATTACACATATGAAGCGACAGTGAATTACAGTATATGCTGGATAACTTCCACTTCCTTTCTGAAATGCTGACTAAGAGATCCTTTTCCCGCTGTACTCTGGGATCTTTTAAAGGAACGGACTTTAAAATATTTTTATATATTATACAAATGCTGTCCGAGTCTTTAAGACTAATTGTTATTTCTTCTGGAATAAAATAGTTGGGAGGTGAGGAAAATTGGGCAGATTTTGTTTAGCAATGTTTCATATTTGGAAACAGTGGAAAAATTGTATTGATGGGAAGCTAAATATGGAGTGTAATTGTTTGTAGGATGCAAAAAAGATTTAATCCTGTATGTATTCCAAACATTTAAATCTTTGCAAGTCTAAAAGAGTGGAAAAAGGTGGTTATCTTTCAGAGGCCTTGAAGTACCTCCTACATTGGTTCCATATTCTGAGTGAATGAAGCACAACTGTGTTGTTAGTATATTGATGATAATTTGTATTTAGTGGAGCACAAAGCAAGGAATATAAAGAAGTACTGCAGGATTTTTTTTTATTTTTTTTTACTGACCACGCCTGTGTGTGTTCATCTATTTGTGTCTATGTCCAGGTTTTTATAGCTTGTATATTTGCCGCCCAGTAATAAAAATGAAAGTTAGGCAGAGCCATTACACCTTCTGCCTTCTGGATGTGTGTATGTTTTGATTTCCAAGTAAATGAGATTATGATTGAATCTAATTTCTTAAAAAAAATTATTTGTTAATGTATATGGGAATGATTTAAAATAGAAAAAGAAGCTTAGGAAGGATATTCATCTTGACAATGTTAATTCTCCCTGCTGAAGTGAGATGGAGGGTAGACAATCTAGGCAAGCCTTGCTTAAGTTTTTCAAATACAGACTGCAAAATTTTGTTGTTGAAAAAGAGCTTTATGTTTACTTGTGATGCTTACCCCTAGGTGTTTAAACTAATCTACAATGATAAAAGAGACGATGTACAATCTAATATTGTGTGGTAGAAAGTTCACTGGAAAGAGCACACCTTTATTTAAATTAATTTTGAGTCCAGATATCTTTTAAAATTCTGCTAGTGCTGTTAGGACTGCAGGCATAGTATTTTGTGGATCTGATATATATATAGTAACATATCATCTGCATATAGTGATATTTTCTGTTCAAATCCTTCTCTGATAATCCCCAAATGTCATTTTGGAAGTGAACTGCCAATGGCTCAATGATGATTGCAAATGGCAGTTGTGACTGAAACAATGCTGTTAATACAAGCTGAAGCTTCTGGACTGGTATACAGTAGCTTGATCTATGCACATATTTTTAGACCAAACCCACATTTGTGCAACATAGTGAACACGTAGTCCCATTCAACCATATCAAATGCTTTTTCTGCATCCAATGATAATAATATCTCCAGGTGTTAGACTTTGTGGGTGACTACATTACATTAAACAGGCATTGAAGATTGTAATAAATCCGGTTTGGTCTTGTGATATTACCGAAGGAAACACTTTCTCAATCCTTCTAGTTAGAACTTTGGAGAGTATCTTAACATCATTATTCAGAAGTGAGATTGGTCTTTATGGTGCACATTGTAATGAGTCCTTATTTCTCTTAGGAAAGACAGTAATTAATGCTTGGCGAAAAGTCTGAGGTAAAAATGTATTGTTTCTGGCTTCTATAAATGTTGCTAATAAAAGGGGAGCTAACTCAAGTAAAGTTTTTTTTATAAAATTTGACAGGGTAGACAACAGGGCCTGAAGTGAGTTTATAGCATCTAGTATTTCTGAGAGTATCAGAGGTTTATCCATTCCTCTGCACTGAGAGTATCTAGCTGTGGTATCTGTAATGCATTAAAATTGCATTAGATTGTGTCTTGTCTTCTTTTAACTGAGTAGAATATAAGGACTTATAGTAGCTCTCTAAATGTGTGCATTATATTTTTGTGGTCGATAATTTTATCTGTCTGTGTTGGTAATTAACACTAGAATTACCAGAGCCAACGAAAAAACTCATAGATCCGTCCCACCTTAAATCGCTTCGCACTTCTCCATCAGCGTCTTTTGTTCTGTAAATATGTGGATAAGCAGCAAACAGCCTGCTATCACATCCCCCCACCACCACACAGTTTTCTCAGCTCAAGTCTGTTCACCTTCATGTCTGTTGCTTAGAGATGCATAGAGTGAGAAGTCAAGCAAAATGACACCTTTTATAAATACTATATCGTTATTTGGAACACTTGCATTTCATGTGTGTTCTGTGTCTACAAGGGTCTATGTAAACACATCGTTAAAACAGAAATGTTTTTCATGTTTAAGTAATAACTGACAAAATGTAGACATGAACTGTATAATGTGTGAAGTCTGAATTCCAAATATCAAAGAAACACTTTCACAAAAGTTACAAATATAACAGAACAAATGCACTTTTATTCAAAAATAAAACTGCAGAAAAAGAACCTTCGTTAAGGTGCGAAAATGACACACATTTGCTACGACTGCTTCTGTGGTGCAATGGTATCAACTGTTGGCTGGTAATCAAAACTTCATGGGTTCGATCCTGGACAAGTCCGTTTTGAGAAGTGAGCTGCTTGTATTCTTACTATTTTAGAAAAAAAAAACATACATTTGATTCCAGTCTGTAACAGCCGGTGTAATTTATGATACTTGTAAAGGTTAGCTTTGTTTTTTTTAATTCAGTTTTATTTTCTCAGCCACCTTCACGATCCCAATACCCACCCCATTTGACACTGCTGTTTTCACATAGATGCACTATAACAGAGGTCAACTCAGATCATGATGACAGTTCTATATCGGAGCAAGAATGCAAGTCGCACTTTTGCCATTGCTGTAATTTGTATATGTACATGGGAAGCTCTGCACTCTACTTGTGACTTTACACTGTAGGAAGTAAGTAAATAAAGATAAATAGGTAAATAACATTTGATCTGGCTGTTACATACAAAGCACAGCGACGGCAGCTTCCACCTGCAGCTATAGACTCTTCAGTACGCAAGCGACTCTACACGCTAGTGTTTAGATCTGGACGGTGTATGTGCCCAAAAAAAAGTCTAACTGCATTCTTGTACCATTGCTTTTGTACCAAAGTGTCAGCAGGCACTTTTCATTGCATTACACGTATCTTTTTCAGCATGCCCTCTGCACTCCACTTGTGACTTTACACTGTAGGAAGTAAGTAAATAACTCAAGATGTGATAGCAAGCTGCTTGCTGTTTGCTGCTCATCCACAAATTTACGGAACAAAAGATGCAGACGGAGAAGTGCGAAGCGATTTAAGGTGGGACAGATCTACGAGTTTTTTCATATGCTCCAGTACTTCTAGTGTTAATGGCATTGCATTTCGAACTTCCTGCTTTTGGATTTGTTGAGCTAAGATCTTATTAGCCTTCTCTCCATGTTCAAAGTAATGATTTTGCAATTTAAAAATGAGTTGTTCCTTCTCTTTTGTTGTCAAGAGTTTGAGTTCTAAATGCAGACCCTGTCTTTTCCTATGAAGTGCCTATGAAGTGCCTCATTTGGAGGATGTATTTGTCTCTAAAAATCAGTTTGCTTGGATATAAACTGTACAGTTCTCATCAGCTAATCAAAGTGGGTTAAGACGCCAACTTTGAGATGACTATGTAGGGGGTAATGATTTGAGCTTCATGATCAGAGGGGCTTGGTCGCAAATAACAATAATGGAGTATTTGCAAGATTTGATTATGGACCAAAAATTGTTATCTATGAAGAAATAATCATTTCTTCAGTAACAATGACATAATGGTGAGAATAAGGAATATGCTCCTGGGTTTTAGAACTCTCCAAGGGTCTGATAAGTTGTGATCAATTACAAACTGTGTAATTGTTTTGCAGTGTTAGATGTCATCACCCCTGTGGCAGGGAACCTATCCTGGTCTGGATTTAAAACACAATTAAAGTCTCCGGCCCTTATAATTTTATGAGTGTTCACATTAGGAACTGATGCAAATACGTTTTGAATGAAGTCTCTGTCATTCACATTGGGTGCATAGATATTTATCAAAATCACTTTACAATTATATGCATTAGGCATGACAATCACATATTGCCCTTCAGAATCTACATCTGATAATACACATGAAATTGTTCTATTTATAAAAATTCCCACACCTCTAGTTTTCTTTGTATAGCTGGAGTCGAATATTTGGCCAGTCCATTCTCTTTGCCAACAAAATTGCTCCTTGCTTAATAAGTGGGTCTCCTGTAAAAATACTGTCTTGGTGTTTAGACCTTTTAGGTGAGAGAATACTTTCTTTCTCTTTAATTCATGATTGAGACCTTTGACATTCCAGCTCACAAGGTTCATTGTTTGGTCACAGAGACATTGCTCCTGAAATTTGTTTAACATTTTGTAGTCTTAAATTAAGGTAGTACATTATTACATATGATAGCTTTAACCTTTATTTCTAATTTTGCCAAGAGTTATTGCTGTGAAATCTACTGTTGTGTTGGCACTTACAATTGTAACGGTGAAAAGGATAGATTAGAAACAGCTCACTCTCTACCACCCCTACCCTACAATTTTTGCCTCCCCATGTGAGGCTAGACCACACTTCATAAAGTCCCTGTCCTCTAACATACTTAGAGACCAATTGATAGAACCTACTTAATAATATTCAGGGTTATGGAAAGATGAGGTTTATCCCAATAGCATTGGGAACAAAGGGACAGCCATAACTGCCAGTCTACCATGGGGCACTTCCATCAGAAACCCACAAAGGGTGAGTTCATGTTATCCTATCAACATAATGTGCTTGTCTTTCGGATGTAGGAGGAAAACTGGAGAATGAAGAGCAGAGCATAAAATAGAAATCTAACAGACACAGCAACTGTCTAGAAATGTCAAATAAAAAGGACATCAAATCTAATCCATTTAAGTGAAAATTAGACAGAATGCTATTATCAGACTACCTGTACAGTTGCTTATAGAAGTCAAAAATAAATCTTGCTGTTATATCAATTGTGACAGTATAAACATCATGGGGTTTTTGCCTAGATTTCTACTTTTTATTAAACTGATAAAATGTACAAGGACATATAAAACAAGACGCTGGAGAATGGAAAAGCCAGTAAGTGTGTAGTTAACAAGATGTAAGGGATGTTTGGTATTTCTGAAATCAAACAACTTCTTCTCAATCCTGGCATACATTCATTTTCTCCAAAAACATGTATTGTTAGGTGAAGACATATTTATAAATTAAAGAAAAAGTGTCTCCCCTTTTAGAGATCCTTAAACTATACAAACTTCAAATTTTTGAATCTGCTCACATTGCAGCCAAGAATGTTCTCAAGACCTGACATAAATATCTATCTTATTTATTAAGCAGTATCCATATAATTTTCAAAAAAATATGTTATTTCATTCCTTATTTTCATCTTTAAAGAAGTAGTTGCTGCCACCTAGTATTAAAATGCTAAATTTGCAGTTATACTTCATTATTTTATTTAATTTTATTATGTTGATTATGTGCTGAAAGGCAGTTTTGTGCAGACATATGTTTTAATTCCAGACATTTTGTGATATTCTACTGAGCAGCAATTCCAAATGCTACTGTAGCAGTCCTTACATGGATTGATGTTTACGCTGTCCACGGAAATATTTGGACGAATATAAGACAATTGACAAATGAGAGGAGACCATTCAGTCCATTAAGCCTGTTTGTTTAGCTAATAGCTAAGCTGTCCCAGCATCTTATCCAGATTTTCCTTAAAGGTTGCTGAGGTTTCTGCTTCAACTCAATGTCTTGGTAGTTTGTTCCAGAGTCCCACAACTTTTTCCGTAAAGAAATGCTTCCTGGCTTCAGTTTTCAATGCACTTTGTCGTTATTTCCACTGATGTCCTCAAGTGCATGATTCAGCCTTAAGTTGAAAGAATGCTGCTGGTTTTTCTTTGTCAATGCCTTTGAGGATTTTAAATACCTGGTTTAGGTCCCACAGTCTCCTCTGCTCAAAACTATCCATCCATCCATCCATCCTCTTCCGCTTATCCGAGGTCGGGTCGCGGGGGCAGCAGTTTGAGCAGAGATGCCCAGAACTCCTTCTCCCCGGCCACTTCTTCTAGCTCTTCTGGGGGAATCCCAAAGCATTCTCAGGCCAGCCGGGAGACACAGTCCCTCCAGCGTGTCCTGGGTCTTCCCCAGGGCCTACTCCCGTTTGGACGTGCCCGGAACACCTCGTCAGGGAGGCGTCCAGGAGGCATCCTGATCAGACGCCCGAGCCACCTCATCTGACTCCTCTCGATGCGGAGGAACAGCGGCTCTACTCTGAGCTCCTCCCGGATGACTGAGTTTCTCACCCTATCTTTAAGGGAAAGCCCAGACACCCTGCGAAGGAAACTCATTTCAGCCGCTTATATTCGCAATCTTGTTCTTTCAGTCACTACCCATAGGTGAGGGTAGGAACGTAGATCGACTGGTAAATTGAGAGCTTTGCCTTACAGCTCAGCTCCTTTGTCACCATGACAGACCGATGCAGAGCCCACAACACTGCGGATGCTGCACCGATCTGCTTGTCCATCTCATGCTCCATTCTTCCCTCACTCGTGAACAAGACCCCGAGATACTTGAACTCCTCCACTTGGGGCAGGATCTCGCTCCCAACCCTGAGGGGGCAGTCCAGCCTTTTCCGGCTGAGGACCATGGTCTCGGATTTGGAGGTGCTGATTCCCATCCCAGCCGCTTCACACTCAGCTGTGAACCGATTCAGAGAGAGCTGAAGATCACGGCCTGGTGAAGCAAACAGGATAACATCATCTGCAAAAAGCAGTGACCCAATCCTGAGTCCACCAAACTGGACCCCCTCAACACCCTGGCTGCACCTAAAAAATTCTGTCCATAAAAGTTATAAACAGAATCGGTGACAAAGGGCAGCCCTGGTGGAGTCCAGCTCCCACTGGAAACGGGTTCGACTTACTGCCGGCAATGTGGACCAAGCTCTGACACCGGTTGTACAGGGACCGAACAGCCCTCATCAGGGGGTCCAGTTCCCCATACTCCCGGAGAACCCCCCACAGGATTCCCCGAGGGACACAATCAAACACCTTTTCCAAGTCCACAAAACACATGTAGACTGAATGAGCAAACTCCCATGCAGCCTCCAGGACTCTGCTAAGGGTGTAAAGCTGGTCCACTGTTCCGCGACCAGGACGAAAATCGCACTGTTCCTCCTGAATCCAAGGTTCGACTATCCAACGGACCCTCCTCTTCAGAACCCCCAAATAGACTTTTCCAGGGAGGCTGAGGAGTGTGATCCCTCTGTAGTTGGAACACACCCTCCAGTCCCCCTTCATAAAGAGGGGAATCACCATCCTGGTCTGCCAATCCAGAGGCACTGTTCCCGATGTCCATGCGATGTTGCAGAGACATGTCAACCACGACAGTCCTACAACATCCAGAGCCTGGAGGAACTCTGGGCGTATCTCATCCACTCCCGGGGCCCTGCTACCGAGGAGTTTTTTGACCACCTCGGTGACCTCAGTCCCAGAGATGGGGGAGCCCACCTCCGAGTCCCCAGGCTCTGCTTCCTCATTGGAAGGCATGTTAGTGGGATTGAGGAGGTCTTTAAAGTACTCCCCCCACCGACCCACAACATCCCGAGTCGAGATCAGCAGCACACCATCCCCACCATATACAGTGCTGACACTGCACTGCTTCCCCCTCCTGAGATGCCGGACGGTGGACCAGAATCTCCTCGAAGCCGTCTGAAAGCCGTTCTCAATGGCCTCCCCAAAATCCTCCTATGCCCAAGTTTTTGCCTCAGCAACCACCAAAGCTGCATTCCGCTTGACCTGTTGGTACCTATTAGCTGCCTCCAGAGTCCTACAGGACAAAAGGGTCCTGTAGGACTCCTTCTTCAGCTTGACGGCATCCCTCACCGCCAGTGTCCACCTGCAGGTTCGGAGGTTGCCACCACAACAGGCACTGCTCCAGTCAGCCGACTCAAAAATAGAGGCATGGAACATGGCCCATTCGGACTCGATGTCCCCCACCTCTCTCAAGTAAGAAAAGAACATGTGTCCTTCTCTTGGAAAAGACTGTCATGGCTCTCACAAAAGTGAATCATTTTTAACTTTGATTTGTTGTAATAAACATTCTTTTGCAAAGAGTGGGACATGTTTTCTGAGACATACAGTATATATTAATTTATATTTCTTCTGGTGCTCCATTGGATGCAATTGTATCATACAGGCAGAGACACACTTTCTTTTTTGTCAATTTGAAAACACAGCTTCACTTAACAGCTAAAATTTCTGAGGGAAATTAATGTAAGTAAGTTTGACTTCAAATATATTAGACTTACCCTTTAGAGGTGCTAAAGTATATCACAGAGATGAATCACTAAACTATCTTTTACGTACAACTTTGTATAACCTTTACTAGAAGAAGTGCACCCCAGTCGACTTTCTACTCAATGAAATGAGCATTTTATTACTCAATTACAGGAAGACCAAATGAAATCAAAGGCAAAGATTTTACTGAATTTTATATGAGTGAATGCACCATGATGTCTGTGAAGTTACCCACTACTCATTGGCCGATATTTATGAAAGTAAAAGTGCACATGCTTCATACACTAAGGGACGCATGCTCCTTAAACTGTGCTATTTGTGCTACTGATGGGGCATACTCTCTGTACATTAGGGGGACAAACAGGTTGTCGAAGTCTAGTAGTACTGACTACCTGTTTTGGACAATGAAGGGCGACAACTGTGCAACCTGCGTAGGATTCCAAATGGGCTTTGACCAGCACTGCCTGTGAGCAAAGCCATCATATGGCTGCATTGTTAGGTTACTTAAAACAATTTGGGGAAAAAAAATCAGATCTGGACACTGCTATTCCTGCTCCATAGCTATAGCAGCATTCCCATATTCCCCCAGGAGTGTGCAGCATCTGACATCATCAGCGTGACGGTATTTAAACTGTCATATACAGACCTCATTTAATCGAGATTGGATTAGTTAGATAGGTAGATTCTCTCTATATACATTCTGCTATTTTATTTCCATTTGTTTGATTGCTTTGTTTTTCTGTTAATGTTTTATTTCCAAATAAAGAGGGAAAAAAAGAATTAGTAATTCCACAACAAGTTCATAACTCCTAAGTTTGCGCTGTGCACTGTGCGTTCCTCCTCTTTAAGAATGTTTTTTTTTTTCAAATGTGCACTCTTAAGTAACAAAATTTCTTGATTGTTTTCCTGGATTGTGTCTCATCTAGGTTTGCAGCATCTGGTCCCAGTAGTAACCGTTCCCAATCCCAGTGCCAATTAAAGATACATGTTTTTTCTTTGACACAGATAATTTCTTGTTATTAAACTTATTTTTAGGCATAGCTATTTTTACCATTTTCTGATTTACTTCTACTTGTGACTTTTTGCACCACCTTAATTGAATTCATTTTTTACGTTCTAGCTGAATATTCAATGCATTATGTTATCTCTTATTTATTAAGCAGTACTGCTCTTGATGGATTTTAAAGTACTCTGCAAGTTTTTCATTAAAAACAAATTGAATTTCTGTGGTTAATACACATGTGTACATTCTAAAACCAGCATTCTCTACAACTTTAGAAGAGCATGCACTCCGTTCTATACGAATGTTAATGTCAGGAATTAGTCAAACAATCTGAAATAATCACTGACAAAAATGAAAAATAATGAATGAAAAAAATCAATAAAAGTTTTACGTTCCTTATACATATAAAGTCAATAAAGCAAAAAAGCCATCAGAACTGAATGTCAAAGTCAATACATAACACTAAAGTTGTATTCAATGTTGCAAAGTTCTCAGACTAGCTTGTTTTATTTGCACCTAACATTTGTTCTTTTTATTAATTGTTTAATATACTGGTAGCACAAGATGACATAACGTGTTACATGACAGTGTCACCTGACTGGCAATAAATATAGCAACTGTAAACAGCATGACCACGGGTACACAAACATTAACACAAAATGGTAGTGAAAATTCTAAAACAAGAAACTGCTATGATTTTGTAGAATTTGTTTAATTGCACGTTCATTATTTATTGGGTTTGATATTATTTCAATTACTATTTTACCTACACTGAAGATTTTTTTATTTAATTATTCGTTTTGGTTGCCATTTTGTTTTGGCATGATTGCTGTCAATTTGTATTATTTGTTTTGGTTCAGTGATCATCCACCTTAATAAAATGACTGTATGTGTGTCTGTCTGGTTGCTATGTCTCTGCTATCCATCATATGGCACATCACAAACATTAACACTGCTTTTATAAACCCCATACCAAATAGCATACAACAGAGATATAGACTTCCATAAGTCCATAAGTATTTGGACAGTGACACAATTTTCATAATTTTGGCTCTCTACATCATTACAATTGATTTGAAACAAAGTAAGCAAGATGTTATTAAAGTGTATTCTTTCAGCTTTAATTTAAGGCGTTTACCAAAAATACTGTATGAGTTGTTTACAAATGACAGACATTTTTCTGCATAGCCCAGCTTTCCAGCGGCTCAAAAATATTTGGACAAACTAACATAATTCTAAATATAATGATCATTTTCAATGTTTGGTTGAAAATCCTTTACAGTCGGTGATGACTGCCTGAAGCCTGGAATGCAAGTCCATTTCCAAGTGCTGGGTTTCCACCCTACTGTTACTTTGCCAGGCCTTTACTGCAGCCGTCTTCAGGTGCTACTTGTTTGTTGGACTTTCTGCCTTTATTATTACCTTCAGCAAGTGGAATGAATATCCATTTTGGTTGAGGTCATCCTATCAGTTTTGTAGCATTTGGCTGCATCTGAGCAGAGAGTATAGCCCTGTACACTTCAGAATTCATCCTGGTACTTCTGCCGAAAGTCATATCATTAATAAACACCAGTGACCCACCTCCATTTGCAGCCATGCATGCCCTTGCTATAACACTGCATCCATATTTCACACATGATGTGGTATTCATTTAATCATGACCCTTTTCTTCTCTTCTCCATACTTTCTTCTTTTTTCAAAATTCTGGTACATTTTGATGTTTTCCTTTTTCCACAGGTTTGTTCCAGAACAGGACAGACTTTTAAAAAATGAAAGATAAAGTCTAATCTGTCCTTCCTATGCTCAGTGGTTTGCACTTAGTGGTAAACTCTCTATATTTATTTTCATGAAGTCTTCTCTTGACCCTTAACCTGTAATCGCTCCATCATGGGTATGATTTTAATCTGCATCCAGCCCTGCAATTAGGTCCTCCAACTTGCAGGGAAAACACGAGGGTTGGTGACTGGATTTGCACTCCAGGCACTGTAAAAAAACCTCACACTCTTCAGTGTGGTGCTGAGGTGTCACCCAATCTCAAATGTGGTGGTATTGTGGGTGCGGCACCACACTGTAATCAACGCATGCTCCCAACCTCTCTCTCTTTCTGTTTCTTCTCTTGATTGTAGATTGTAGGCAATGATAGACCTACCTCCTGGAGAGTGTTCCTGGTTTGGCTAAATATTCTGAAGTGTTTTTTTTTTTTTTTCACCAAGGACAGAATTCTGCAATCATCAATTATGAAAATTTTGTCACTCTCCAAATATTTACGGACCTAAGCCATATGCACTACATAGTGCGCTGCAAATGTTAACACTGAGGTCTATGTTGATTACGTACACTTCAGCCGGTCTTAGATGGGTAGCACAGCTTGTCTTGTATATAGCAACACGTCCTTATTGCTAGCTTGTGATTCAAGGAAGCAGCTTGTTGTTATATCATTGCATGGTTAGTATATAAGGCAATGCTGGGCTCCTTCTGGCATCCAGGATTTTGGATTTGTTGCATAAAACAAACATTACTAGTGGTAGGAGGTAGAACTTAAAGATCATATTGAGGGCAAATGATTTTTGACGTGTTTTATTGATTTTGAATTTTTTGGTTTTGTTTTTTCCTCACTGTATTTCAGACCCTTTTTTTATCCCCAGCATCAGTTTTGGTCTCAGCTATCTCCTCATCCTAAATAGTAAGTTTTCCTCTGATTAATTTCCAACTGAAGTAGCAACGAAACAGAATGGTTCTGCTTAAAATAATGGTAAAATGTATAAACAATCAGAAAAATACATCCAAGAAAACCCAAGAGTAAACAAACAGACTCTAAAGATCACAAAACTAACATTCATTACCCTGGCATTCCCTTTTTGATCTCACCTCTTGTTTCTCTTAGAAGGGGTTCACCTCACTCCAGCAACTGCTGAGTTTCCTGCCATTCAGACCTCTGGGTGTACATTATATAAACAGTGCCTATACAAGGTGTTCCCCCATGGATATGTTGCACCTTTTATTTTATACATCATTCAATCACAGCTGATTTATTTTGCCATTTTTAACACTGATCAGCAAAAGAATATACAAGAATATCAATTTGAAAAAAAATAACTACTTAGTTTCCAATCTTCGATGCCTGTTAATGTAATATATTCACCCACAAAGTCTAACACCCCGGAGATATTATTATGGTTGAATGGAACTACCTTTTCACTACATTGGAGAAATTTGGTTTTGGCCCGAACATTTGTGCATGAACCAAACTACTGTATACCAATTCAGAAGCTTCAGTTTGTATTAACAACATTAATTCAGACTACTTTAAACTAGAATGTGGTACCAGACAAGGATGCCCCTTGTCACCACAACTTTTTGCAATCTCCATTGAACCACTGGCAGTCCATTGTTGAAATGCTATTGAGATAAAGGGGATTATCAGAGAAGGACTTGAACAGAACATTTCTCTATATGCAGATGATATGGTACTGTATATATCAGATCCACGAAATACTGTGCCTGCAGTACTAACAGCACTCACAGAATTTCAAAAGATTTCTGGTCTCAGAATTAATTTGACTAAAACTGTGCTCTTTTCAGTGAATTCTCAAGCACACAATATTAGATTGGACACCTTCTCTTTTATCATAGCAGATCAGTTTAAATACCCAGGGGTAAACATCACAGGTAAACATAAAGCTTTTTATCAACAAAATTGTGCCATCTATGTGGAAAAAATTAAGCAAGACTTGCATAGATGGTCAACCCTTCATCTCATTTTAGCTGGAAGAATTAATATTATTAAGATGAATATCCTTTCTAAGCTTCTCTTTTTATATCAAAACATTCCAATATACATCAATAAATCATTTTTTAAGAAATTAGATTCAACCATAAGCTCATTTATTTGAAATTCAAAACATCCACGTATCCAAAGGGTGACCCTGCAATGACCTAAGGTGGTCAGTGGTCTAAACTAATTCCAAATATCTCGTTTGACCAAAATGTACATCCACACCATGACAGAGCAGCCATTTTTCAAAGAGAGTTGCATGTAGGCATCAATATATTTTCTCACCAGTTCTTCTGACATACCGACAAAAGACTTTCTTGCACTAGCTGCCATTGCTTCATGCTTTACAGCTTTCTGAATACTTTAATCTTCTACTTGTTTCACTTCTGTCAATCTGGTTTCTTAGCTGCAGTGCATCCTAGAAGACCTGCTCTTTTGTGACTTTTTAAGAGAATTGAAGGGTATATTTTTATGCCAGATGATTCTGCCAGAAGTCGAACATGAAACACAACGGTACTTCCTTATGTCCCTTAAGGAAGTACACTTTGGCCAGTTTCTTCAAATTGTATATGACATCTTGAACACCGCATTTTGAAAATACAGTTTGGTGGGATATTGCTCTTGATTATAGCATTGTTAATACAATTTTATGGCTGTCAAAATGTGCTAGATTTGCCATTTATGGACCTTAGGTCAATTAACCCCCAATATTTTTGGTTACCATCCAATACACCTAATACCACATTAATATGAATCAGGTATGCTGTTCATGGAATTTAGCAAATACAAGTAAAGGCTAGGATGCCGAGAGGTTTAGCAAACTGGGTTGCTTTAGCCATCTCATAAGATCTCTATATGTTTTTGGAAAACACAAAACATATTGTTATTGATTATTGCATCAGTGTTTATTTGCATTTACTGTAATGTTATGTAGTACTTTTACATTCGGATATTCTGCTGCTTCCCTGGTAACTGGTTACATGACTTTAAAACTAATATTCTCAATTTGTGTAAGAATTTTGTGTCTAGACCCCCTTGACACTGGAAGTTTTTCTGGGCCTTGGTCTAAAATGACTTTGGAATGCATTTTAAACCGACCTAACAGCCACATACGGTATCTACCCAAGTAAAGAGTCAGGAAGAACATCTGAAAAGTGCAAGGTCTGGAACATGAGAGACAGTGAGAAGCAAATGGTGAGTAAGGGGGATTTTTGGTACTGGACTGGGGTTAGCTGTGCAAGTTAACCCATGCGATTGATGGGGTTTACTAAACCATTTAATCAGGCACAAATATGGGGCATGTTTTCTGCTATGTACCTATTTATTTATACTTTGTGTTCATTTCTTCTTATATTTATTTTTGTTAATAGATGTTGTGAAAGAAGTCACCATCGGACGCACAAAAAGATTTGGGGCAGCCACCCATATATTGTACCTAGGCGCAAAGGTTAATTGAAATTGCTCAGATGTGTTTAGGACAAGTTCTTAACATGAACTGATGAGTATTGATAAAGATGGCGACTTTAAAGGCCATCAAAAGAAGTGATGTTATCTATGTCGGAACCAGAAGTGACATCACTCTTTTGCCCAGAACCGGAAATGACATCTTATTGGGAGTCAGAACTGGAAGTGATGTCTCTCTTGGTGCCAGAGTCAGAGGTGATGTTTTGTATGACAAATCAGGCAGGTTTTACCATGTTTGGTCTGCAGATAAAATAGAGAAAGGTTTAGTGCATCCTGCCGCCCCCTGGCCTGGTGCGGAATTACCTTCTGTCGGTCCACTCAGCTTCCTCCTACTCGCATGTGTATGACAATTTATAATTCTTGTTATCTTTTTTCTTCCTTCATGTTTGTTTGGGTACAAAGGGATCTTACTAAGGCCTCCACACTTAGGTCAGAGTACATACATATGTATATATAAGTAGTTAGGAGCAATTATTATTATTTTTATACATTAAGTTAAAGTTGATTTCTAAGCCTTTTTCTATTTGAACATAATGGATGAAAAGGCAGATTTATCTTTCCTTAAAGGTTTTAGAACTAATGCACACACTAATGAAACGATCATGTCTTATTGAATATCTGGAACAGTGAGCCTCCATGAATAAAACACCAGGAAAAAAAATGAAAAACCAAGCTGAAATTCAACCCCATAAGGAAATAAATAAAACATGGGCTGTCAAAACAGTACATACTGACTTCAGGAAAATGGTGATTGTCTCTGTTATATTAAATATAGCACTATCATATTAACCTTCAACTAAAATGGGCAAAATTAAGTTTAGAAGTAAACAAAAAGAGTAGATGTGAACTTCCAGGATATGAAAAGTCTTCTTATGTGAGACAGGAGAGGTATAAAACATCCAGCAAGATATTGTATCACATTTTAATAATTCCTTTTTAATAAAGTGCCCTTCACCACTCCTGAGTGCTCCTCTTTCATCTTTTTTTCTTTCACTAGCGGTATACCAGCGGTTTTGACCTCCAAAATTAAATGATATGTACAGTTATGGTATACATGATTTTCTTATTTGCTGTTCCATTAGTAAATAATTTTAAAAAGTTTGTATTTGCAAACCTGCTTGACCAACCTACTGGCAAAGGCAGATGGAAAGGTGGAGGTGGTCCTATATGAAGAATGACAGCTCAATATAACCCAGTGAAATCTAAACATGTTCACTTTCCAGGCAGACTTAAAGTATATTAATGTCTCGGAATCATCCTTATAAAGCTCTACCGCTGGGGTCTGCAGATTAGAAAATAAAAACCTTATGAGTTTCTAAATTGAGTTATAGAGATACAGTGTATAGAGTTACAGAGATATATTAGTATCTTATATGGTAGGGAGAAAGAGAAGACTTTTAAAGCATTACATAAAGCATGTAATTTATAAACTTTCAATTCACTATATAAGACGTAAAAGGTCTCATTATTTAATAAGTTGTCCTAAAATGGGGTGGATTTATGTAAACCTTAACATTTTTCAGATTTCTTGATTGACAATACGCAACTTCACCTGTCCATTTAAGAAAACAATCTGGATGAGATAAATTCAAATATGTATAAATCTTTGTCCTTGGGACTTATTTATAGTGTTTGCAAAGACAGGGATTATCTGAAATATTCACCTTTGCTGAAAAAAGATTAGTTAATATGTGGTCCTTTAAAGAGAGAAAGATCATTTTTTTCTGGTGGTAAGAAATGTTGGTGCTGCACCTGAATGGCATGACAGAGTCATTTTATTAGACTGACATCTTACTATACATAAATATTCAATTTAAATTAATCATATACTGTATTACTTTACATATATATTAAAAAAGAACTTGGAGTTGGAGTACAAAGAGTTGGGGAAGTGAAGCAGCTAAAATTAAAAAAAGAAACAGCAGATACATACTATCTTCTAGGTCTCTCTTTCTGTCTCTACTCCCTTTCAGTTTGCTGTATATAGCATATAGTAATTGTTTTTAGAAATTAGTTATCTTAATCTACATGCTGAAAGAGTCATTTTAATATTATACACACCACATTTAAGTGCATATGTCTCATGAAGAGTACTCATCAAATGTACAAGGTGGTTTGGCTTTTCTTTGCAGAAAGGATAGCTACATACAGTCTACTTAAGATATGAATTGACCAAGCAACAGCATTCTAATTAGCTAATTTATTGTATATTCTATAGCACCTATATTGCTGTAAAATCACACCAAGATCTATCCCAGGTTGCACATTTTGTGCTGTGGAAACTGCAAGCGGTCAGCCCGCAAACATATGATGTGTGGATTACAAAGGCCCTCAGGAGCAGCTCCTTCAAAGCGTAAGCTGAAGGAGAAATCCACTGACAGTTTCCATAGAGGAAAGCTGTAAACGATGCAAAACAGAGATCTTCTCACTGAAGTTAGCTCAGCTCTGTTTTTCTGCTCAGCTCCCACAATACTGCACAGCACCCCCTTTGCACTCCACCTGTCCACTGTGCAAATCCTGCTGACTACACCAAGTATACTGTCATCGAATCATATCATGATCCATCCCAGTTCGTACATTTTCTACAGTAGCCACCTCCAGTGGTCAGCTGTGAACCCATGACATCTAGATTACAATAGTCCACAGGAGCAGCTTCCCTAAAGTGTAAGCTATAGTAAAACTCCAATAGTTGTTCTCGTCTGGACAGTCTATAAGCAGTGCAAAGCAAAATATTTCCTGGTGACATCAGCGGAGCTCATTCTTTTTTCAATCAGCCTCCACCATAATGTACAGCACCACCTCCACAGCATCAGAGTAAGATTGTATTCTTTGCCCAACACTGGAGCAGTAATGGAAACTCTGGATTACCAAAGGGTATTTTACAAACTCTGTCTCAATGAGGCCATTGTAATGACTTCACAAAATTTCTTAGATCTCACTTTTAAGTATTTTTAATAGAATCTGTATATTTATATCTTAAATATTCTTTAAAACATTCTAATAATAGTTGTTAGAAATAGAAAACTAAGTCACTTTTTGTTGATTACATGCAATTTAATTGCATACAATTATGGACATAATACAGTCTTGATTATACAGCCATCCCTCTAAAGCCTATTTTTTATTCCACTGTTAAATAAAACATATTTTTAGGATTCTGGGACAATCTGGTGATATGCTACTTAATACAGTATGACAACCTTTGAGTTTCAAGGACCTGAATTAAAGTTTCCAGCATGATCACAATCTTAATTGACTTTACAGGTTTCTTGGCTTTCTTGACAGTAGTCATCTACCTCCCTAAGAATCTACCCTACTACCTAGCATTTTGGGGGATATAACTGGCATTACTGGGGACCTTAAAGATACTCTCCATTGGTGTGTGCCTCCAAAGCTTTGTGGTCTAGAGCACTGCTTCTAAAATTATGTACTGCTGTCCATTGGTGGAAATCCCTTCAGGCCACATGCCTAACATCTCCCATTACTCAGCTTAGACACTTCTGGTCAGATCACTATTGGCGTGAAGACTGTAAGGTCTTCCTGTGCTGAAGTAGATTCCTCTTGTAAGCCAGACATGCATGTTAATTTGGTTGGTTCAGGGTGCGTGAGTAAGGGTGTCCTGAGAGAGAGTGCAGCCCCTTTCCTGCCTTCCACCAGTTTTATTTATTTATCTATTTTGGGAATAAACTGCTGCTGTCCATGGTCTTTTACTGAAAAAATTGGGTCTTATAAATAGCTGGCTGGAAGGATGTTCCTTTAAAAAGAGAATCTTGCTAATACAAATCACATTCAATTATATATCTTAATTTAAAGGTTTTATATGTCAAGAATAAATTAAGTTAGGAAGACAAAATGTGAAGAACACCAGCTGGACTGGTAAATCTGAAAATGCATTACCTCTGATACAGAAACGTCTAAAGGTCCTCTGTAGCAGCAATGGCACTGGAGTGGTATGGGAAAAGGGTCTGTTCAGGGAGAGACAGAGAGAGAAACAAATCCCATAGTGGCAATCGGCAAGCACTTCTGGGCAAATAGGTAATACAAGGAGGCAAGAGGCCATCTATGGGCACTAAGAAAAGAGAGAGAAAGACCATGAAGGAATGGCAGGAGGTCAGGGTTTCCTTTAGTCTGGCTTGTGGGTGGAATTTGCTCCCACATGGGAAACGAAATTTATCTGACCATTTTAAAAACAGAAACCTTGAAGTAAGGGGAGGGCAGCTTTCAGGGCTACAATGGTTTGAGGGCCACCAGAACTATTGGTACTAAACTTTGGTGATCCAGTGCTCATCCAAGAAGAGAACTAAGAGACTAATCCAGGAGGTCCTTGGTTTGATTTTAATGCTACTGATAATGGTCATGGATTCTACTGGTTTGAATTAATTATAAAGTTCTTTACATGAAACAATGGCCATCAAGGTTTAGTCAGTCCTTTAATGACAGTTTTACTAGGAAGGTAACTATGGTAAGTATGTCCAGCACCACATATGTCAGGTGTGCTATTGAGCCAAATTCAAATGTTACCCGTGAGGTAAAAATAAGTGAATAAAAAACTTTCTGAGAGAGTTTTACTGGGTTTATAAATACAGTCATATGAAAAGTTTGGGAACCCCTCTCAGCCTGCATAATAATTTACTCTACTTTCAACAAAAAAGATAACAGTGGTATGTCTTTCATTTCCTAGGAACATATGAGTACTGGATTGTTTTCCAAACAAAGATTTTAGTGAAGAAGTATAGTAGTAGTTGTATGAAATTAAATTAAATGTGAAAAACTGGCTGTGCAAAAATGTGGGTCCCCTTGTCATTTTGCTGATTTGAATGCATGTAACTGCTCAATAGTGATTACTTACAACACCAAATTGGTTGGATTAGCTGGTTAAGCCTTGAACTTCATAGACAGGTGTGTCCAATCATGAGAAAAGGTATTTAAGGTGGTCAATTGCAAGTTGTGCTTCCCTTTGACTCTCCTCTGAAGAGTGACAGCATAGGATCCTCAAAGCAACTCTCAAAAGATCTGAAAACAAAGATTGTTCAGTATCATGGTTTAGGGGAAGGCTACAAAAAGCTATCTCAGAGGTTTAAACTGTCAGTTTCAACTGTAAGGAATGTAATCAGGAAATGTTAGGCCACAGGCACAGTTGCTGTTAAACCCAGGTCTGGCAGGTGTAGCAGTAGGGGGCACTATCGCTCCCTTGAACCCTCAGGTACCACGCCAAACACCAGGTAAAAGTGCTACAATAATTATTTTTATTATTATAATTATGTGCACCAAGCACCCTCCACTCTACACTACTCATAAATAAATACAATACAATAATAATAACAATAACCAATCCTCCGACTCCCAGACACGTTACCTTCCTACCACCCAGCTCAGCTTGCCGTCTGGGAGCTCCCATAGTCCTTTTATAGTACACAACGCGGAAGTGCTCCTTACTCTGTAGTCCATGTGACTTCCCAGCACTTCCTTGTCAAATCAAAACTCTTCTCTTTGTCAGCCCGGAAGCACTTTATTCCTTCCGTCCTCATGACCTGCAAGTACTTCCGGGTTGTAGGAAAAGCCAATGTCTCTGTGCCTCCCTGCAGCATCCCCTGGCGGCCCCGACGTTATCCAGCAGGGCTGTGTATTACAACTCCAAAGTCCATGATGCCCTGCTGGAATTCGGGGCATCTCCACATTGCATGGAGGGCTCCATCTGGCAGCTTGGGGGACTTGGCCGGGATAAACTGCCGGGCATAGTCCACACAGGCCAAGAAAAATACAGGAGTGGCATATGCGCAGGATTGTGAGAATGGTTACAGACAACCCACAGCTCACCTCCAAGACCTGCAAGAACATCTTGCTGCAGATGGTGTATCTGTACATTGTTCTACAATTCAGTGCAATTTGCACAAAGAACATCTGATGGCAGGGTGATGAGAAAGAAGCCCTTTCTGCACTCACGCCACAAACAGAGTCGCTTGTTGTATGCAAATGCTCATTTAGACAAGCCAGATTCATTATGGAACAAAGTGCTTTGGACTGATGAGACAAAAATTGAGTTATTTGATCATAACAAAAAGCGCTTTGCATGGTGGAAGAAGAACACTGCATTCCAAGAAAAACACCTGCTACCTACTGTCAAATTTGGTGGAGGTTCCATCATGCTGTGGGGCTGTGTGGCTAGTTCAGGGACTGGGGCCCTTGTTAAAGTCGAGGGTCGGATGAATTCAACCCAATATCAAAAACCCAAAACACAGTTCAAAATCTACAAAGGCATTCATGCAGAGGGAGAAGTACAATGTTCTGGAATGGCTGTCACAGTCTCCTGACTTGAATATCATCGAAAATCTATGGGATGATTTGAAGCAGGCTGCCCATGCTCGGCAGCCATCAAATTTATCTGAACTGGAGAGATTTTTTATGGAAGAATGGTCAAAAAGACCTCCATCCAGAATCCAGACACTCATCAAAGGCTATAGGAGGCGTCTAGCGGCTGTTATATTTGCAAAAGGAAGCTCAACTAAGTATTGATGTAATATCTCTGTTGTGGTGCCCAAATCTATGCACCTGTCTAATTTTGTTATGATGGATATTTTCTGTTAATCCAATAAACAATGTCACTGCTAAAATACTACTATTTCCATAAGGCATGAATTATATTAAAAGGAAGTTGCTACTTTGAAAGCTCAGCCAATGATAAACAAAAATCCAAAAAATTAAGAGGGGTTCCCAAACTTTTTCATATAACTGCATGTATGTCTTGTTCTTGCATAAAACACGGATGCTACATATGTTCTACCTGCTAGCTTACTACTGCTTTGTGTGCATTACATACATTGCATTTGTGTAGAATGAGTTTAGCAATGGATTATATGTGTGCGTGAAGTGAACATCAGTATAAAAAAATTAATTTGCATCAAGTTGATTTGACAACAATGAGTCAACAGTCACACTACAACAATAAATTCTGGAAGAGACAATAGCTTTCCCAAAGTAACAACTCCACTACTTTGCATCTACTTTCCTTTCCGTGGATAATACTTTGGGGTTTTTTGACATCTCTGCAATACATGACTCTAGAATCAGCATGGTTTACAAATGCTAGGGGCTTGACAAGTCACAATGCAATATAGGCACTTCCAAAAACACCTGACAGGTCAATATGGCTATTAGAGGAGATCATGACTTAACTTACTTAGCATATACAGTTTATGTTTAAGAAAGCAGAAAAAGTCATTATTTGATTGTGTGCGTTCCAAAACATCAGAGAAGGTCCCATAAGTAGGTAATTTATTGTTGTTCTTTGAATTATACAATATTCACCCCTATAAATGTCGATGCATGTCATAAGTGTTCTGCCATCTCTTCAGGTGGCATTTCACCTTCTGGGGTGATCCTCTTATGCTTGTCATGTGAGGATGACAAGGCTGTATCTGAGGCTTAGCATATTGATATGCCACCAAATTCATGGAAGGACTTTTCAATTTTAGCAAGCAGATGATCCGTGACACCTGGTGGAGAAGCCTAGAATGGCACATTCCTGTATAAGTTTATTTCTTTAGGCCCACCGTGAGTAAATTACATGTGGGCAAGAGATGAGATGGAAACCTTGTGGGCACCAAGGAAGAAAGGCATGCCTCCTGCAAAATGTCTTAGTTTGTGTGATATTCTTTAACTGATGGCCATTTCTGCTGCTTTCAGGCATATGAGCCCAAGCAGGCAGTCATCAGGCATCTCTTGATTCAGCTTCTCTCCAAGGTAGTTCACTGGCAGCCTCTGCGATCGTCATCACCTTCATCTATTTTAAGAGCCCTTCATTTTAGCAATCTGTGTAGCACAATTAGAAAGCCACTGAAAACGTTTACCAGCCTGGATGCTCCCTTAAATGAAGGTGACAATCGATGCAGTGAAAAATAATTAAGCCCAGACGCATTTCCAGCCTTTGTATTTATCTTGTTTGCCACGCAGGAGCTAATGCAGTATTAACAGGCCGTTTCCTGCATGACTGCAAACAGTTTGCTGGCTAAATAAACAGTCTGTAGACTAAATTAATTTACAAAACAGTCTGCAGGCTAAAGCGATTTCAATCACCTCTGAGAGGGCTCCTGCACCCACATTGCTCTATAACTGGCAGAGCAGTGCCAATGCAGCCCTCCGAGGCAAATATTCATGAAATCCCACACAACCAGATGCTGCAAACAAAATGGAAAAAATGATTTAATAAACTGTTTATGTAATGCTAAGTGAGGCTTAATAGATGATGAGCAAGATGAGAAGTGATTCTGAATAATTTACAGTACCACGATTTGTCACTCATATCCCCCTCAAATGCTTCAGCATCATTCATCCCAGGATCATTTTCACAATTCAGATTTTTGCTTAGCTTGGCTATCTCAGGTGCCTTTCTCAACAGCTATGGGAGGCAAGGCAAGAGCAAACCATGGTTCACATGGACAACTACACTCTCTCCTACCAAGGCCAATTTACAGTCATTAGCTCAGGCAACGTAAATGTTTTTGTGAAGCTGAAATAAACCAGGGGCCTGGAAAAACTCATAGAGACATAGGGAGGACATACAAAGTCTCAATAGGCAGTAACCAGCAAGGAACTGAACCAAAATCACTGGAGTTGTGTGGCAGTAATACTCGTAACATCAGTGCTACCAAGACATCTGTCTTAAATTAACAATCATCCATCTGTCTTCCATTCCTGCTTTATCAGGAGACCTCTACTATCTGTCTATAATGGGCAGTAGTCCATCATTTTATACACAGCATTAAAGAAGAATGTGGGCCCGTTAGCTCATAAAAAGCATGTTGGAGGCTTCCAGGAAAAGCCAGACTCTATCCATAATATGTTTGGTAGTATGGAGATTCTCTGAGAGGAAACTGACCACTGACAGAAACAGATATATATAATATGGAAAGCTAATGAAGGTTGGTACTAGGACAGACCTGAAGTTCATTTGGGCTTGTAATGGAATAAATAAGATCAGAAAATATGGATGAATGAAATGGTGATGGGCATAGCTTCTGTAAAGGTAGATGTGGGAATGAATCTCCCGCACTCTTTGAATTAACATAATGTTTTTTCATGTTTTTTAATGGAAACTGAATTATTTAAACTAGCACAGACTGCTTAGAAATCAAGGACACGATTCTAATTTCCTCACATAAACACCCCCAGGGGAGACAGATTTTCAGTGCATTCTTTTCAGTATTGAAATTAAAGTCATGCCAACCATCCATTGTGCTGAACTAGCATCCTAACTTGGGCCAGTCCCTGCCTTGTGGCCATTGCTGGCAGAGTAATATGCAGTACCCCACAACTCTAACAAAGTGCGTAGAAAGAAGTTAAAAAGTGTCTACATCGTTGTTGAGATAATAGGACTACAGTCAGTTCTGAAACAGTTTCTGAAGAACACATTTGTCAACAGACCTGTTATAGTTAAAAAAAGGGGAGCCATTTCTGTTTGTCCATTTGCATTTGTTCCAATTTGTTTTTATGCTTTATGCAGTACTCACTCAAGGTGAAGGGGGCGCCGATGGATAGTGACAGTGTCAGGATGCTGTTGGTGCAATTTAATCACAAGTCATCAAGAAATTTATATTCAAATAGCATCATGACAGGTCTTTTTGTAAACTTCTAAATATAGGCCAGGAACACAGGAATGGGGGGATTGAGGGTGCCAGTCCATCACAGGGCAAGAATACAAACATACCCACACAAACACCAAACACACATTTGGGCCAGTTTAGCATGGTCAATTTACCTAACCTGCATGTCTCTGGGCTGTTGAAGAAACCAGAACATCTGGAGGAAACCCACACAGACACTGCAAACTCCATGAAGGGAGGACGCTGGACACAAAAACTGGTCTCTTTACGACGAGGCAGCAATGCTACCACTTTGGCATCATGCTGCCCAACATCACAGGAAAAGGTGATAAAACATTATTTTAAATTAGCAACACTGCTCAGGTCAGGGACATTGGGGTTACCAACTAAATTTCAGAAGTAAACATAGCCTATGGTGTTCAAATAGGGAATCTGTGCAACATCTGGGGTGCATTAATGGTTTAGACCAGAGGTTCTTAAACTTCTTAATTTGAGAACCCAACTTAGAAAATCATTGCCATACTGGGACATGGGGAGTATTATTAAAATGACAATGGAGTCATAAATAGACACATAATGTTCATATAATTTGTTTCCTTTCAAGCATATTTCTTACTTGAACACATGTAAAAGTGAAAAGTGGGAAACAAACGTATTGTTAAAACTATACCATATCTATCAATTTTCTAAAGCCGCTTATCCTAAACAGAGTTGCTGGAGCATTTACCAGCAAGATTTGAGCCCAAGGAACGAACAACACCTGGACAGGACGCCTGTCCATCGCAGTCTGAACACGCACAAACACAGTACAGCATTGCCTGTCCACCTAATCTTCATGTCTTTGAACTGTGGAGGAAACCCACGTAGTCACGGCGTGAACATGCAAACTCCATGCAGGGAGTACCTGAGGCTTGAACCTAAAACAATTATTATTCAAAACAGGTATTCCTGATGCAGTCTAAATGCTTAGTGTAAGATTTAGTAAAGCTGAGAGAAAGAAATTCTCTGATGATTTTTGAGGCAATTGTATGAATGGTCACTTTAACTTGGAATGAAACAGTTAAAAAAATTAATCGATGCAGCTTATTTATGCTGTCTTAAAACATTTTTTCCACATAAACTCCACATTATCAATAAATTTTTCTAAATGAGTTTGCAAATAGTTTAACATGCCTCAGTTTCCATTTAACAAATCAAATAACAGTAAGAAAAAGTAAAAAAACGTATTCACTACTTGTATTACACTCCACGTAAGCAATTTATTAGGGGCCTTGTCTCAGACTATTTATGCCTTTGTGTCAATCATGGAGCATCAGACTCTTTTCCACACATGTTTTCGGAATGCCCAACCATTGCTACTTTTTGGTCCAAGATTGCCTCTTTTCTGTTTTTCACTCTTGCTATCAATATTTCCCTCTTGTCTCATCATTCTCTTCTACTTGATCTTTCTCCTCTCTTACTGAATCTTCACCAACAAAGGTTATTCTCCCTTGGCTAAATCATTTTAATAGCCTGTTTGAAATCCACAGACTCTCTATCAGTTTCAATCTGGAAAGCCTCTTTTCTTAACTTAACCTTACAGAAGTTATCAGCAGCAAGGATTAATGAGGCATCCGGGACCAACATTAGCAAGTTGCAGCGCTGGGTTAAAATCATTCAGAACTGGGTTTTGGGTGGTACTCACTGCTGATCAAGACAGCACCTCCAAGGCGTTGGGGACCTGTAGGCTTGGCTGCCTCTTTTACTTGTCAGTTTGGACTTCTCTAGCGTCATACAACAGAAGTGTTAGTTTGAAGGGTTGGGAAATGTGGAATTCGGAGTGAGGTGTTGAACTTGAGTGAGTACTCCATTGTATAATCTATTTGTGCATAATGTTTGTCGGTATTTGCTAGTTTTACCCTTTTAATAAACATTTGAACACAAAAAATTAAAACATATTAAGCGTTGTACTGTATATAAGATGAGGATTATGAAGAAATAAATTAAATAAGTGAATAAAGGAAACGTCCAGGGCCTCTACTAAGAATGCTATCATGGAAGACATTTTCAACACTGTTATACTTCACCATATTACAGGTTCAAACTCAATTTGAGGTCTAAGTCAGTAGACAGTTTATGTTCACTTAAAAAAAGAGTTTCTCCATTATTTAGATTGTAGAATCAAGGAAGAAAGTTTTTAAAAATTGGGAAAGTACATTTCTTTTAATTGACTTCATCAGTTTTGACAATATGTACCTGAGAGGCATGTTCTTTCTCTGTTTCTCATTATTACTGAATTGCATGGAATGACTATAGCTAAGAGTTTTATTTTTTACTCCTGTATTTCTCAGAATAAATTAAATAGCCATGCAGTGTGAATAATAATTAAATAGGCAGGTTTTCTTCTGCCCAACAGCACTTTTGTGTGCACCTTGAACAGTGCAAATCCAATTTATTCATCCCTGCATTATTTGAGTCCAGCAACTAAAGTTGAATGGAAGATTATTCCATCCCAGAGCACACTAAATGGAATCACAAATTAATATACACATCATTGGGGTAGGAAAGAAAATCAGAGACCCTATTAGAACATGCCAACTCCATAAAGACAAAGGCCAGGGCAGCAATTGAATATACGATGGGGAGTCAAGCTAAAGTTAGAAGATGGGATTTATTAGAAAATGGAATGAACCTTTACAAAACTGCTTATGTCATTTCTCAATGTCGACTCCACCCTTCTCAATGCACTTGTGCCACCTGCCTGGAAGTGCCTGGATTCCAGCCAAATAAAAGATTTTGTCTTGTCCTCGTAACCACTCAACACTTGAGTTATCGTTGAACACTACATGCCGAGGGGTACTACAGTCACTAGTGCAAGTTACTGTGACTTGCTGGAGACCAATGTGAAGCCTGCTGTTCGATCCACGCAGCTGGGACTGCTGTCTCAAGAGTCCTTTTGCTGCAAAATAATGCCCACCCACACACTGTTAAGAAAATCAAACCTTGTCTGGAGAAACTGAAGTTTGAGGTATTGCCACATCCTCCTTATTTACCATTTTTGGCAGTGTGCGATTTCCTTTTTGGACCACTAAAAAAAACATCTGGGTGGTCGTCGATTCAAGACAGATGACGACGTGAAGAAAGCAATGCACGAGTAGTTGCGAGGACAAGACAAAACCTTTTATTCGGCTGGAATCCAGGCACTTCCAGGCAGTGCATTGAGAAGGGTGGAGACTCCATTGAGAAATGACTTGAGCAGTTTTCTTATGGTTCATTCCATTTTCTAATAAATCACATTTTCTAACTTTAGCTTGACTCCCCCTTGTATGTCCCTGTGAGGCAGCACTGGTATTATGAATGAGTGTGGCTGGTTCCTGTGTAAAGAAGGGATTAGTAGGGACCAGAACTGAAATATAAACAGTAGTGCAAAACAGAGGACATGCCATAAAATGTCCTGGAGGAAGTGTATTGGCAATGATAATATTTCAAGTGACACAAGATCTCCTCAGTATAATACTGAAAAGCCATGAAGTGATTACACATTGGCCACAACTATGTGTGAGGAGATATTAAAGTGTGGCATATGTGTGTCCTCCTGCTCCTTTATGCACTAGACAGTTGACCTGGGGTTGGCCTGACCCTTTAAGATGGACCTAGGAAGCTAAGGCTTCTAAGAGGAATGCTAGTACTGCAGGATGACTCCCAAGAGTTCCCTGAGATTCTCTTTGGTCCCCGAAATAGTTTCTAAGCCTGCTGTAGAAGTCAGTCCTGGCTGAGACATAAAAGCCACAAGACACATGAGCTTGGACCGGTATTGGCAAGGGCTCACCTGGAAGGAGATTAAAAAAAGAGAAGGGGACAGAGACGGTGAGCTGATGAAGAAGGTGAGAAGGTGAACCAACCACTCTACCACAGAGAAAGGGTATGTGTGTTTAGGTGGGCCCAGAGGGTCTTTAGGTTTTGTTGTCTTTACCTTGCAAGTACAATTTTACAGTGGTACCAAAATACAAAGTCATGTGGAAACTCACATGAACACCAGAGGAACCTGCAAAATCATAAGCACTCCATCTTGGAATCAAACCAGTGACAATATGCAAATAAGGCATCCACACACACCCACTGTGGCATATTTACAAAAAACAAAACTGTAATGACAGGCTAAATCCAAAGAAACCAGCTCTTGCTGACTGTAAAGTGAACCTTAAATATGATACATTTTAGTAGACAAATAGTTTGATCAAAATCAAACCTGCTGTGTTTGCCAGCTGTGATTACTTTGCGAAGAGTATAATTAATTGGGCACATGGACTCCTGATGGAGTGGGACTGGAGGCACCACAGAGGGAGCTTTCTGGATTGTTTGTTCAGATTTTGAATGAAAAGTGTGTTACCTGTATAGCATTTCCTACGACTGTTTGCTGCTCCAGTCTATTGAAAATGTGATTTCATGGGAAGGTATGGGGCTCAGGTGTGGTAGTTGTACAATGCCAGAGGAGAATATTGCTAACAAGAGTGGCAGTAAGCTGGCTTCACAACTTCTTAGCCGAAGCACCAGCTAAATGATTCACCAAATGACTGAAGAAACAAGCAGCAGCCAATTTAGGCACCTCCTGCAGAGCGTAGCGGTGTCCATGGAGAGAGGAACACTCTGCTGTTTCACATTATGAGGGGACTGGAGAAATGCTGCAAAAAATAGAACAAATACACAAAAAGTCCTGTTATATGCTAATGGAAATGGCATATTATCTTCTTCTCCTTTCAGTTGCTCTCCGTTAGGAGTCACCACAGCGGATCATCTTTTTCTATATCTTCCAGTCACCTGCATCTTGCTCCATTACACCCACCACTTGCATGCCCCCTCTCATATTATAACACTCTAATAATACAAATTCTTATGGTGTAGGCATTAACCACCTTTTAAGCAACATGCAAACACCATTTAGGGTACTTTAAATGATTCATCTTCTTATATAATACGCTACCGCGGCAGTCCGTTTGTCTGTTCAGGGTTTTAATCACCTGTAGCTCGCAAGCCGTTTGATCTATTTACCTGAAATTTAGTACACATATACTACGTGACGTCTACTATCCGCTTTCGGGGTGATGATTGGCCTCCAAGATTGTTCCTTTTTATTTTTATTTTGTTTTATTGTAGAATCAACTCTCGGCAACGCACAGAAGGGCGGCCATGTGGCGCATGTGTACGGGTGCCGTTCTCAGCCCTACCACCTTCGCCGTCACTTCCCCTACCTCTTCAAATCTTAAATCATTCTTGAGGCAGGTTGAAGACTTAAGTGCCTAATTAAGTGAAAAATTAAGAAAAACATACTAAGTAATTGCATCACAAAAGTTAACTTAATCAGTTTTAACATGAAAAGATGCCAACAAAAGAAGAGAAGCAGCGGGCCGCTAGGGTGGAGAAAAGAAGAGCTGCTCAGGAAGCAGCAAGCACATCAACCTCTGAGCAAACGAATGCTAAACACACAGAGAAAGAGGATGAAAAGTGTATTCACTGCACATTATTGTGCAGTTCACCGTTACTGGTAATTCATAATATTATACACTGCAGTAAAAAAGATGGTGGCATTGTGCAGAGGTCAGTGCTCTTCCGGCAGAGACAGACATACAAAAGACTTTCCAGAAAGAAGGAGCTGTGAGCAAATTAGGAACTTGTAAGAATGTTTTTCTACTGTGTTTTCTCCTTCAATACATTTTTCTAATGTTTTTTTGTAAGCTTTGTATTATGGAATTTATTATTTTATTTTTATTTTGCTAATGTTTTATTCATAATTTATATAATATTTGTTTGATTATATAGTTTATCGCTCTGTGTCAACACCATCTTGGTTTCAGAAAGCATTACCTCATTTTGAGTGCAATCATCAACAAGGGTTGCTAGAGGGCGGTGACAACAAATCAGTCTGGGTGACTGTATATAACTGGTGCCATCTTTAGTCACCCAGAATTTCAGATTCGTTAAAAAGAATAGTGTAAGAATTAGCAAGAGTTTATGAAAATTTTCAATGACAAATTACTGGTCAGATTCCTTTGATTACAAATTTTTGAGTTAGTGTTTTAGCTTAGCTTTCATCTCTTTCTGATCTCCCGCTAGCCTGTTCCTTGACGTTGTCTCTGTTTACGCCTGTTTCCTGGGTCTGTATATAGTATTTTTTTTTCTGCTGTTAGTTATCTCAGACAGTAGACACTGTGAGCAACAGTAGGACAGACCTGCAGTTAGGATAACACACAGTACTCAATGTCTGTTGGATTTAGAATTCTTTTTTTAACTCCTGTCCAATTCACTAAGGGCATATTTTTACTGTTGTAACTGTTAGTTCAATGAAGCCTCTTTGATCCTTTCTTAGCGTCCTATCTCAGCCAGGGGTCTTCCTCTGGCTGGGGTTCAAAATCATGTTTTATGTCTCTTTTATTCAATTCTAAATTGTTAATGTATGTTGATATAACTTTTGTTTATTATATGCTTTGTTTTCTATGTCTGTGCTATGTTCCATGTGTTTTATGGGTCGTCCCTAAGAGGCAAATCCACCTGCCAGGACTTGCCCTCTGCTCTATAAAGCTGAAGGGTCTTCCGCAGTTCCTGGAAGTTCATTGTGAATGCTCACTGGAGTTGTGCTTTTGCAATTTACTTCCATGCTCTGTTTTTGACTTTGTAACTGGATTCTTATTAGGACTGTGTCTGCTTTGGATTGACTTATTGCTTTTGGCAATTTTGCCTCTCATGCTCCACAGAGCTTCTTTTGTGTGACAGAGCATTCTGAGAAGATAAATCTTTTCATTTTTAAGGAGTCTGTGTTTGCCCTTATTCTAGCCAATGTTTGGCAGTATACCCTTCCCCTAGTGGGCATGTATTTCGGGAAGTGTTTTGGAGGATTGGGGACTATGTGCTTTGGTACCTCAGTTAATAACAGAATAAACCACCACAATTTAGAAAACGCCCCATTTTGTGTAGAGTAGTTCAGAAGGAACTGCAGTTTTGAATGATTCTGCAGCAAAGGTAGTGTGACAAGCATAGAGGGTATGCCAGCCACCCAACCTGACACAGACAGATGCAGGAGTCACACTGATAAAAACACAAATGTTCTTATTTTTCTTCACCTCATAGGAAACGCCTTCCCTGTTTCCCACAGGTGCAACACAGTCCCACTAAGCACAACACAAAACTCTTTCCTGCTTTTCCTTTTCTCCTCTACTCCTCCCAGTAAGCTTCGTCTCCCTCCTCCCGACTCTGGCTCCCGGAGTAGTGGCTGCTGGCCCCTTTTATAACGCCCCCAGAAGTGCTCCAGGTGCTTGATGATGTTTCTCTGGCAGCACTCATGGGTGTGGCAGAGGAACCGCCCATAAGGGCTCAGCGGTTGCTGCAGCACACCCTGGCGGCGCCCACAGATCCCAACAGGGCTGCACCAAACTCCAACTCCCATGGAGCCCTGCGGAAGTCCTAGGCACTGCTGTAACCCAGGGGGGCTGCCATCTAGAGCTTCAGGGGAGGTAATGCTCTGGCCACGCTTGCTCCCCTGGTTCTCCCAGCAAGGGCCCCGGCTCTCTACCATAGTAGATGGATACTTTCGAGATTACTGTAATGCCATGAACACTCACTTGATTTTGATTGTGCTTTGCACACATTTAACCACCTAAAAGTAATACATGACAAACTAATAGAAGCCAAAGCATTCCTATCAAGGGTTAATGACCTAGACAGGGATGAGTTTTTTGATTTGGATGAGGCTATGGACTGGACTAATAGAGAATACCTTTTGGATAACACTAAAAGACCTAACCTGCACTTCTTGGTATTTTCATTCTTAGTTTTTTTTTTGTATACTTTCCAGTTTACAATCCTAATTCTTGTCTCACATTTCTGGATTGGGAAAAGTCCAGTTTGGTTCTTTGGTTTTGACCATGTCACATTTTGCTCTCATTTCATCTTTTGGTTCCAAAATTAAAAACCTTTCAGCTTTGGCAAAACATTTAGCAAGAGTTTGTAAAGTACATTGTTTAGAAATGGTAGGATTTGGCTCCAACCACCCTGACATGGTCTAAGTGGTTTCAAGACAAATGGGTGGATGATTTCGTATAAAACTGGCAATCTACAGAGACTAATCCAAAGGGCAGGGTAGGAATTAATCTGTTATGACTTAATTTCATTTATTTTTTTCCCATATGCCTGTGTCTATGTCAAGACACTTTATTTCCTTTTACAGATTTTTTTTGATTGCTAAATTCATTCTTTTCATTTGTTTTTGTTTAAACAAGTTTTCAAGTACAGTAGGTAAAAATAAATCATACCACGACACCAGGTTTTCTTTTCTATGCGCCCCAATTGTGGGAAGATTTTTGCTTCATATTGCCGAATCCTTACTATGTAGGAATTGCTGGAAGTTGTGTGATGGCATAATGCTTCGTCATCATGAATTTCTTCTTCCAACATACTGTAACAATTCCTCTAAAAGGCCCTACAAATGTGTTTCAATGTGTTTGCCTTCCTGTAGAGGATTTTTACTTTAGAATTTTGGGGGTGCTGCTGGCTTGAAAATTTGGTATAATGGACTTCCTGGTTTATGATCTTGGCCCATTTTTACATCAATATTTCATCTTCTGGTAATTAATAAAAACATCACTGTTTCGTCTTCGACACAAGCAGTGTGGTAGAGTACTTAGTGATACTTTGGTAACTTGTGTCTGTTTATTGTCTAGAGGCTGCTTTAGTATTGTAAAAATATATTAATTAACCATTCTTTATTGTATATGGAACATTTCACAGTGGTCTGCACGGCAGTTGTTATCCTTATAGAGTATAAAAACTAATGAATCTTGATACTCCCACAGTCTCCTTGATCATGGACTATCTGACCACAGAGGTTTGTGATGCTGAGGGACTGTGTGTCAGAAATGGTGGTGTGTAATACTGGACCACTTCATGGAACTGTCCTGTCTGTCTTCCTGTTCAGCCTGTGACTTCCATCACAATACCAGCATTTGCCATCTACAGAAATTTTCAGATGGCTCATCCATTATAGGCTGCATTAATAATGGAGACAAGTCAGAGTAGAGGAATATTGTGGAGGACTCTGTCTTGTGGTGCAAGGACAACAACCTTCATATCAACATCAACAAGACTAAAGAGCTGGTGGTGGACTTCCAGCATGCCAAGAAGCCTCTGAGACAAGTCACCATTTAGGGGAGGACATGGAAGTGGTTCAGAGCTACAAGAACCTGGGGGTTCACATGAACAATAAACTGGACTGGTCTGACAACACAGTTACACAGTACAAAAAGGGTCAGAGCAGATGGTGCTTGCTAAGGAGACTCAGGTATTTTAATGTTTGCAGCAAGCTGCTAGAAATGTTCTACCAGTTCACAGTAGCCAGTGTGATGTTCTATGCTACAGTCTCCCGGGGAAACAATCTGAGCTCAAAAGAAGAACAATGCCTGAATAAACCTATCAGGAAATCTTGCTCCATCTCAGATTGAACCTTGGACACACTGGAAGCTGTGGAAAAGAGGATGGTGGAAAAATTGGATGTCATCTGTCTTGGAGCACATTTAGCCACAGGCTCATTCCATCAAGGTGTGCTAAGAAGCGCTTCTGGGTGTCTTTTCTGCCCGCTGATATCAGGCAATTCAACTCTTCCACCCAATGTTCTCATTAAGTGTATTTATCAAATTGCTTGATTGTCTGTATTATCTGTCATTTGACCCTTGTTTTTTATGTTTCTGCTGTTGCATGCCTCTGAATTTCCCCATGGGATTAATAACATTTTTCTAATTTAATCTAATCTAAATGTCAATGTGGGAATATTAGTCTCTTTACATTCAGCGTACAACATTCAATCGTCTTTGAATTGTCATTGTGTTGATGCCCTTAGGCGGTCCATGTTTGTCCGCTACACTGTGAAGTACAGCACAATCCATCACAATGCAATATACCTTTATCTCAAAATGTGTGCAGTGTTTTGTGTCAATTACATTTGGAAAATCAGCCATCTCTGCAAGTTGCTTTTTGATCTTGGCTTGCTCACCCTGACAGTAAGGATGTTGCATACATGTTGCTCCATACAAATAGCATGATGCGACTCAGGGTGACTGTGAGAATCATGACTGGTCAGTTAGTTCATGCTAAAAAGTGCTTACCACCAAATAGCACAGTTGTCAAAACTCGTAACAGAACAGGGATTGCAGGATTTCTGCGTGATGGTCTCTGTAATGTAGGCTGCAGTTCAGCACACAACTCAAAGAAGATGGCTGTAGGAAGTCCACATTATAGTTTATAGCCAGTCAACATCATAAGCCAAAAAAGCATTGTAATACGGTAGATCCCGGAATATAAGCCGACTCGGTATATAAGCCGACCCCCTTTTCTACCTACCAAATTACATGTATTTGCCAATGACCGGTATTTAAGCTGACCCCTTTCTCCAAACAAAATTTTCTAAATTTGCTTAAAAGTGTCTCTTCAGGTATATTTATCATGTTTATCGGCGAGAATTTGAGACTGCCAGCATTTTTGATGGAAACCAGGAAGTGATTGTGGAGAAGTTTGGTAAAATGAAACCTTTGTGTTGAAACTATATATGCAAATACGGTACATCTGCGGGTGGATTTCCGGAGACTCGTTATAAATTTGATTAACTTAAACACGCAATACAGTGGACCCTTGACTTACGAACTTAATTCGTTCGCGAGGGCTGGTTGTAACTCAAGTTGGTTGTAAGTCAAGACTATTTTTCCCATAAGAAATAATCATAATGTGTTCCGAACCTCCCACTGCAACACTTACTTAACCTTTTCATAATAAAAAAGGGTTGTATAATGTGCATAATTTACTAAAACACTTTCTAATGCACTAACCAAAAAGTTATAAAAAGTGCCTAGCCTACCAGAAGTAGGCTAGATTAAGCTAGGAGCATGGCGGCGCGCATGGTCGCAGCGGCTCAGGGCTGTCCTTTTCAGTGCACTTTTTTGTTGTTTTTGTATTTATTTTTTTTTGCTTGTTTGTGCACGATTGGTTCGGCGAATATCCGCTACACCCGTCAGAACCTTATAGACATCGGTGTCCAGAGCCAGACATCTGTTTCAAGTGGTTTTCATCACACGCACAACATCCCAGACAACATAGCGAGACCAGCGGGTTCTCCGTGGATTGTTGTCGGGTCTAGGAGACGACGCAGACGGAGGAGAGAAAGGAAGCAGAAGTGGGGCCGCAGATCCGGCGTTATGCTAAAGCTAAAGAAACAACCATACAAGCCCTATACAGACCTTTTTTTTTTGCAACTTCTTTACATCTTTTCGCACCATTTGTTTATTTGTTTATTTACTTGTTGTGTTCTACACATATGTCTGCACTGAAGGAGCTGCTTTTAATCTCATTGTACATGTGTATAGTGACAATAAAAGGCATTCTATTCTATTCTATTCTAGAAACAACAATTTCATACTGTACTCACCATTTAATTTGACATCTTTGGGCTGCAGGAAGGGAGGAGGAGGAGAATGAAACGGAAGGTGGTTATTGTTTAGAAGGAGCCGCCTTATGCAAATCTTTTCTTTGTAAAATTGTCGAGATGGTGGATTTTGACATGCTGTACATATTAGCGAGATCGGTCACACGAACAGCACTCTCATATTTCCACACAATTTCCATCTTCGTTTCGATTGTGATCGCTTTCTTTACCTTTGTTACCTTCTCTTCCTTCCTTAGCAATTACAGTATGTGTCTTGCTTGCATGGTCTTAGTGAATTATACAGTATATATAGGTAAATCACTGCAATGACCGAAATTACATCCACAAACACATGTATCTGGGCTCCAACTGACGCTTACTAACGCTCTCGGTTGTTTGTTTACAATTGCGCAAGCGGATACACGTGACCGCATTCAGGTCGTAACGCAAGATGTTGGTCGTAAATCAAAACAACGGTATTTTATTTTAAACTTCCCGATAATTTATAATGAATTATATTATTAAAATCAACAACTAAAACACTTTTTTGAATAAATTCTTTATTTAATTTAAAGTACCGGCATGCAAAGTTACTTCTTCATCTGAAAGATGGCGCTGTGGTTTCATCATTAATTACTTCCGTATTCTTCGGCAAAATCGGCATTGCACTGGAAATCTTGAATCTGAAACGATATTCGTTGTATAAGCCAACCCCCAAACTCCAAGCCAAAAATCTAGGACAAAATTTTCGGCTTATATTCCGGAATCTACAGTACCTGAAATAAGTCTTTAGCCTGTCACTGGCGATATCCTTCAAAACAGTTAACAGTGCCATTGCCAGTTATGCTATACAACACACAGCAAACACAGTCTTTTACCAGACAAAATAGATAGGCTAAACACTAAAAACAACTGACATTGAGAGCATCCATTAGCTATTATCACGGACATTGAAGACAGCTGTGATATAATTAGTTTAGGAACATTCAGTTGTGACTCATTGAAATGTGCAGTGAAATGAGGTTTTTCTTTTCACTTCCTTGTTGGTGTAGGACTTACAGATAGCCGAAATTTGCTGTAGGTTTACACCAATTTCCATGCCAAGGTCACGTTTTATAAATCCCAACTTTGCATAAGAAATGGCTTACACACATTCCTAGTGTAAACAAGTGTTATACATTAGGCCCCAAATCTTTAAAGAAGGATAAATAACAAATGATCAGTTCTATTAATGTATATTGTGGTCAAATGTTTAGGGAAAAGAGAAAAACAAAAACTGCAGTTGGAGGAATATCCAGTTAACACTTCCATAAGGGGAAAATCGTGAGTGGTCATGACATTGTGATATCACATATTGTGAGTAAAAGTTTTGAAAACTGATGTAAAGTTGCTAAACTGTTTTGGGACTCCCCCCAACAGGGCAACATGCCAAAGAGTGTCCCGTAGCGCGATCGCCGTGTCTGTGGAAGACAGTTTATCAGTTGTCGGGACAACCGTGGGCTCCCAGAGCTGTAGCAGCTCACAGCTAAATCTGTAGATCTGAGTCAATCACGGTCAGGCTATAAGCGTTTGCCGTCGATGGGTGATGCAAGGAACATTATAAATGCAGAGAACAGTATTACTTGGCCACTAACCTGGCCACGGCCCTGCCTGACTGCTGTGTCTGTGTATAGGAGAGTGGTAGATCCTGCTACAATAAATAATTGTGCTGTTCCTGCTTCAAGCTGAATAAGGCAGGTTTTGCTAAACTACTGAGACTTACCCTCATGTTTTGGAGTGCAAGATAATGACTCACATGTCACACTGATGTCTTAACCTCTAAAATGTTGCCATGTTTTAACATCAGTTGCTCCTCTTATTTACTTTGAAAAGCTTGGTTGCACCATTCTGATGTCCTTTCCTTGCAATTTTGTAGTAATCCATTTATTTTCATTTACACTTTTGCACACCTTTTTATGAACTGTTGGAGCAGATTCTGTTTGTGCTGTTCCTGAGTTATTTCTGTCTAGCATTGTGCATTTCTGTGGCAGTCTAAAGAGGTAGGTGCTCACTCCCATATAGGATTAGGAGAAGAATCATAACCAAAGTATAGCAAACAAAATGTCATAACTGGGAAGTCAAAAAAAAACAAAAAAACAAGACACAATATGTATAATATAAATCGCAGTAAAGTAGGTAGAGCAAAATTTTAAAAATCAGTAAACACGCACTTAACCAGAGCTAAAACGTTAATCTTAAATTGTGATCCAAATGCACAGATGGAATTCCTTAACTAGAAATATTTCAAAACAACACAGGAACAATAGTTTTAAGATTGATGTTGAATCCAATCAAGGACTTTTATACCTTTCATCCAAATATGTTTTGTGATGCACACTTCCAGTTGGTCTTGCCTAGCAACAGCATAGCAACCAGCAACACAAATTCCTCAAAATAGTGACACACATAAGGGAAACAAAAAAAGTGTTGCAGGAGATCATAACTTATTTTCAGCATTGTTACAAACATATTAAGCACAAAATTAGATTCGAACATAACATTCCTTGACCTCTTAAACTTGCGAAGCCAGGTCTAAATAGTGTTTTAAGGTCATGGAGAATTTATACAAAATCAAAAAGAAAAGTATGATCATGATATCTGATGGTGAAGCAAGTCCTTGCGGACTCTACCTTAGTTCCTGCTCAAAGATTATTATTAGGATCTTTCGGAGATCATCTGTGTCATATACTGTATCACAAACTATTACAACCTATATAACCAAGTGGCTCAATAGTACACTCAGTACAACCTAATTTTCTTTTTTAATTTTGTGCCAGCCAAATCTAATTATGATGAGGTAAACAATACAATACAATACAGTTTATTTTTGTATAGCCCAAAATCACACAGGAAGTGCCGCAATGGGCTTTAACAGGCCCTGCCTCTTGACAGCCCCCCAGCATTGACTCTCTGAGAAGACAAGGAAAAACTCCCAAAAAAACCTTTTAGGGAAAAATGGAAGAAACCTTGGGAAAGGCAGTTCAAAGAGAGACCCCTTTCCAGGTAGGCTGGGCGTGCAGTGGGCGTCAAAAGAAGGGGGTCAATACAATACACAGAACAGAACAAATCCTTAATACAGCATAATAATACAAATTTTAGAAGCACGGAGCAGAATTTAACTGTAGATGATATCACATAATAAGATTTGGATATTTTTAGAGTCCTGGAGACCTCATCCATCAAGCTGCCTCCCCATTTGGCCATTCCACAGCTGAAACGTTGCTCGGCCAGCCAATCCGATGAAAGGACCCCTTTTTCCCATGATTCCTGTGAACCTCCATCAGGGATGACTTTACCATAGGCAGGCAAACAACTTGGCAGGTGGGCCGTGGCACCAATTGCCACATTTGAGTACCGAGAACAGAAACAGAATAGGTGAGGGTCAGTAACAAATTATAACAATCATGTTACTTATGTTTTAGTGTTAATGACTAACAACAGAGATGCAGTATGCACAGTCAATCAGCAGCTCTAGTCAGGATATGCTAAACTGAAGTAGTGAGTCTTCAGCCGAGATTTAAAGGCTGAGACCGATGGGGCATCTCTTATAGAAGCAGGAAGACCATTCCACAGTTTAGGGGCCCTGTAACTAAAAGCTCGACCTCCCACTGTTATTTTATTAATCCTTGGAATCATAAGCAGACCGGCATCTTGAGATCTTAATGTGCGCTCAGGTTTGTAAGTCATGATAAGTTCAGACAAGTAAGCCGGACCTTGGCCATTTAATGCTTTATATGTTAAAAGGAGGATTTTGAAATCTGCCCTAAACTTAACCGGGAGCCAGTGTAAGGATTTAAGAACTGGAGTTATGTGTTCATATTTTCTTGTTCTTGTAATAATTCTTGCAGCCGCATTTTGGATTAACTGGAGGCTGTATAAAGAACAGTTTGAACAGCCAGTGAACACTGCATTGCAGTAGTCAATCCTACTAGAAATAAATGCATGAATTAATTTCTCACAATCCTGTTTATTTAGAAAGCGCCTTAATTTTCTAACATTTTTAAGATGGAAGAAACATGTTTTGGACAACTTTGTAATATGTGCTTTAAATGACATGCTAGAATCAAAGATAACTCCTAGATTGCGGGCTGATTCAGTAAAATTAATTGGGATTCCAACTGAGTTAAATGATGACAAAATATTGCTGTGATCAGCGTCATTCCCTCCAACAATTAACATCTCTGTTTTATCTGTATTTAAAGACAAGTAGTTCTCATTCAT
>JANRMT010062796.1:18990907-19054660 GCA_026402145.1 Polypterus bichir lapradei
AATAAATTGAAATTGAAATTAATGCTGTGTATCCACTTCTGGCCTAGCCAGTACTTTATCAATGTTCAGTGTCCTGAGTGATTTTCAAGGCTACATTTACTTCAATTTATCACCTTAACTGAATCCAGTCTGGTGTGGAGGTGAACCTCACTTGTGACAAGGGTTTAAGTGAAGATAGGCAACAGAAGCTGCTCCCATATTTGCATGCTGTTCAGTTCGATTCACCAAGTGTGAGGAAACACATTTCATACAACTGAATTTGCATACGGTGTAAAGTGCGTAAGAAACTGAATTTTTATATACAGATGTTTTAAGTGAAAAATAAACCGTGTGATTGAGGAAGTGAACGTCATGGTGTGGTGTGAAATTACAGCTTAAAGCAGATGGTTTGGTGACCTGACTTAAAATAGTGTGATGGAAGCAGCTTCAGGACATGTGTAAGTTTAGGGCCTGGTATAGTAACTAAACATGTCAATTTTACAGAAACACAGAATATGCAGAAGGATACCACTTGGGCACAAATTCCATTGGAGTGAATGGAGTGTCATGATTAGTATGCATCTCTTTTGGCCGGTGCAAACATTGAAAAGCAATAAAACAAAGACAAACTGTTATAAAAACTCAAATGTGTATCACATTGTTTTATAGATCCATTATTGCACAACTTTCATTTTATTTTTATAGCTCCTTTACTGCTGTAGCGTGCGGCTGGGGTCCTCGCCTCCATGCTGGGATGATAGCAAGTGTGGCCAGAGCTTTACCTTCCTCGGGACACTAGATGGCAACCCCCCTGGGTTGCAGCAGTGCATCGGACTTCTGCAGGGCTTCATGGGAGTTGAAGTTTGGTGCAGCCTTGATGGGATCTGCAGGCACCTTCAGGGGGTGCTGCTGCAGGAGCTGCTGAGCCCTTATGGGCAGTTCTTCCACCACATCCGGAAGTGCTGCTGGAAATGAGTCAAGCACCTGGAGTACTTCCGGGTGCCTTATAAAAGGAGCCAGCGGCCACTACTCAGAGAGCCAGAGTTGGGAGGAGAAAGACGAAGTTTGATCAGAGGAGTGAAGGAGAAAAGAAAGAGAGAAGAAATAGAACTGTTTGTGCTGGGACTGTGTTGTAAGTGTGGGAAACAGGGGATGGCGTTTCCCACGTGGTAAACAGAAAATAAAAACCAATGTGCGTGCCTTGAACTTGTGTCCCACACTTATCTGCGGGTGGTCCACATTGTGCAAACACTTAGTTCTTTATGGTACATAAGCACTACGCACGAGACATATCTTTGCAAGTATTCCAAAAGCAGACTACATGACTTTTCAGAATCTGGGGGAAAGCCAGAGGAAAAATTAAGTCCAACATATATGTTTCATATAGCACCTCACACATAGCTGCATGTACTGGATATTTAAAGGCTAGAAGACAGACACAGTGCTGTAGGTGCTCTTAGCCATGCAAGAAAAAAAAGCTGTGCCATGTTATTCAACAGAAATATGTGCAGTACAGCTGCTGACATTTTTCTTTTCCTTAGGTAAACCTTTTCTGTCTGTGGCAGTGATGGATGTTCACATTCCCCAAAACAAACCCAAATACAATAAGTTATGCATGTGTTAATATTAACATGCAATTACATTCGTGCTGCCGACAAATTTAGTGAAAATGAAAAAATGTAATAATGCAAAGAGTGGAATGTAAAACAGTCCCTCAAGCAACAGGTAATACGATATTAAACTTGTACATTAGATTATGTGCTTCTGTTCTTGTTAGATATGTAGTCTTCAGGTCAGAAATGAGAGACTGACAATGTTGTTTATTGTAAAAGCCCTAGGCTTTATTAGTCTGTACATTTTGTACAATGAAAAACTAGGAGGTCATCTCCCAGGGATGAAGTTATCTCTAAAGGATGTGATGATCTCTATTGTACAGAACGATATGGTGCTCGAGGCAAGGAATATTTGTGTACTGTAGATGGATAAATTGAAAGCATAGGAGAAGTTTTCACAAGGTCATTTTGTAGAGTTTGGATAATCTCTGTAAGCTACATGGTCTTCTGGCGAAACAATAATAGTAGTAAGATGGAACTACCAAAACAGAATTTGATAGCACCCATAGAATGTAATTATAATAGTTTCTTCAGATTGGAATTAACTGAATAGAAACATAATCATAACTAAGACCCAGAGCCAATGTTTATCATCCACCTTCATCCTTCTGCAACTACCAGTTTTATAGTATAGCCTTAAACATAGTATACTAACAAATCCTTCCAATGATGCTGATGATTGGTAGCAACAGTGCACCAGCCTTCACATGATATATTTCCTATCTTTTAAGGTGGCTTTCATGCTTCAAAAGCTACTACTTATCCATTTGTGTGCCCACAGGCTTTGCATCTACTCTTCTCTTCATTTCTTTATTCCTGTGCCTTATCCTTGCCTTCAAGCTCAAATCATTTTCTGCCATCTCATAAGTATATCTTTTCTGCTACTCTCATTGACATTTGTGTATAGAAGACTTAAACACCTCCAACTCACCATTTGCAGTACTGAACAGTAGACATCCACTTAAACCTTCCATGCACTTTGCCTTCCCCATTATGTTGGACATACAATTCTAGAAACCCTTTAGAATCAATTTTTGTTATCTGTGATGACAGACTCACCCTAGTCAATATCTTTGCCTCTGCGACCTGCTTCAATAGCTTATTTCTCTTAAATATTCAGAGGATCTGTCCTTACTGTTCTACATGGTTCCTTGTCTAAGCATTTAATGGCTGGTCTATTATAACTAATACAATATAATACAATACTAATACACAGCAGAGCTTCAACAATATGCTATCACACCTTCTAGAATGTATCTGTCATTAATCTTCCATCAAATCTCTTCTGATATTTCTACTAGTTTTAATGTGGCTCACACCTTCTTCAGGCATTTGGACTGTCTGAAGAATTGTTTCTGTGTACCATCACAGCATTGCCATACTATATAATGTCAATTCCTATTCTCATACCTTTCAATTGTTGAGTCAACATTTCAAGGACTGCCATGCATTTGTAACTACAGTACTATGTAACTACCCTTCACTTTAACCTTGCTTATCATAATGAGGTTTATGGAGGAACCAGGAGACAATATGATCAGCAACTTCTTTGAAACCTTTTTGGGGAACTCCCACATGTTCAGAGGCCAATTAAAAGGGATATAGTCCATCCAGAGTGCCCTGGGTCTGTCCCATCTTCACTATCATGGAATAGTACAATATCTGCCACTGTACTAGTTGGTTGGTCAATCTGATCATCACCACTATCCCTACTCATGAACAAAACCCAAGAATATTGAACTCCTCAACCTGGAGCAGCAAGGCATCCTTTACTTGAAGAGAGCAACTCCTGTCCCTCCAAGAGATGACAACGTTGTTATATTTGAAGGTGCTAACTCACTCTCATCTGCAAAATGTTACAGTGCATGCTGAAAGCAACAGAGATGCAGAACATAGGTTGTCATTCTGGATATTCTTCATGACTCTGTTCCACCCTGATATTCTGCTAAAGAAAATTCCAAACAAGAGACTTGGTGTGTAACCTCAGATGTAGAGATGGATTCAATCCTAACCAATACATCTGACATTTCCTGTTACAAGGATGGCATACCCACTAAATTTAGGAGTTCCTCAAAGTGTTCCTGCCAAATTTCAACATCACCCCCTGTGTTTTTAAATACACCCTCCCTTGCTGAAATAGCCTATTAGGCAACATACAACATACCTTTCTCGATTTATCAAATGGCTTGCCGGAACCATCTGGAGGCCATCTGAAATTCATTCTCTATGACCTTTCCAAACTCCACACATACACAGGCTTTCTTTTTGACCACTATTATAACAGCCTCCTTTTTGGAATGTTGGTACCTGTTGGTCAAATCTAAAATCTCCTCTGCTAATGTTGCACAGAAGGTCTATTTCTTCAACTGGATAGCTTCCTTTACCACTGGGGGCCTACCAACAGGTCCTAGGGCTGACACCATGACAGTAACCAACAACCAACTCTTTGTTGCTGCCTCTACAGTTCATATCTTGAACTTGGTTCATTAAGACTCTAGCACTTAAACATTGTCCATACAGACTCTATTGCCCTGACCTTTTCTGAATTGCCAGAGAATAGGAATGTGGTGTGGTTAAACTGTAACTTTAATAATAAATAATAAGTTACATTTATTGAGCACCTTTCACAAACCCAAGTTTGCTTTGCATACAAAGTAATAAAATTTAAAAAATTACACAGATGACAAAAGTTCATAGAAGAGGAAAGTTTTCAGTTGAGATTTAAAAGTGCAGAAAGAGGAGTAATCTCGGAGAGACTGAGGAAGAGAGTTCCAGATTTGAGGGGCTATAGCACTGAAGAACCTGCCTCCCAGAGTCTGGTGCGTGTAGCAACCACGCGTTCCATCACCTTAGCCAAAAAAGGGAGATTAGAGATGGGCCTGTAACTGGAGAGAAAAGAAGGATCCAGGTCAGTTTTTTTAAGGATTGGGGTAACTGCAGCAGTTTTGAGGGCTGTAGGGACAGAACCTGAAATGAAACATGCATTTACCAATAAGGCAACAGGAATACTAATTATGAATGAGCATGTCTTAAGCAGAGAAGTGGGGGCAGGATTAAGCAGAAAGGAGGAGGTGGCAAGAGAGTCAACAGGCGAGAAACAAGTGAGTCTTGATGATGGAGATGGCAGATCAGAATGAGTGAGTGACTGAGGTGTGTAGGGGAAACTGTGATAGATCTGATCAATTTTGGTGTTAAAGAAATGTAAGAAAGCCTGACACTGTTCAGCTGTATTGGGGCATGCTAGAGGAGGGGATTGGAAGAGTGTATTAACAGTTCTAAAAAATAGTTCTAGGCCTAGACTTAGCACCATTTACGAGAGACAAATAATAGTTGGAACGAGCAGTGTTAAAGGCATCTCTGTGTTTAAGTATGTGCTCAGGGTAAAGCTGTGAATGAACTATGAGTCCTGTTTACTTATAAAGCCGTTCAAGACGCCGGCTAGTGGCTTTCATAGTTCTGAGCTCATGGGTGTACCAGGGACAGGTGTGGGAGGCTGGAACCTGCCTAGTCCTTAAGGGAGCAAAGTTATCTAACAGTTTGGAAACACAGCTGTTATAAAGGAAAACCATGTTTTCAGGAGAGGGAAGACTATGCAGTTCAAAAAGGGATGAAAAAAAGAAGGGAAGCAGCAAACAAATCAGAATTAACAGACCTAATGTTGCGATAGAAGACAGACTTTTTCTTAACAGATGTAGTGGTAATAATGCTAAAGTTACATTCAATAAGCTTATGATCAGAAATACCAGAGGGTGAACCTGAGACAGAGACATTATTCAAGCTATTTGAATAAAGTAAGTCAAGAATATGACCCTGAGTATGAGTGGGGAAATCAACATGCTGTGTCAAGTCAAAACATTCCAAAGTCGAGATGAATTCAGCTGTAAGAGAGCAGTTGATATCAACATGAATATTAAAATCACCAAGTAAAATTACAGCAGGGCAAAGAGATGAGATTAAGTTCATTAAATTCAGACAGAAAGTTCACCACAGATTTGGGAGGGCAATAAACCAACAACAGCAGCACAGGAGGGAAGGAAACCATTTTAAAGGCAATATATTCAAAGAATGTGACTTCAAAAAACGAGAGTTTCAGGTAACCCCCTTTTTCTGTTAACCTGGGTTTAGATATGTGGCTATAGCCTGGGGGAGACAGCAAGTTTAAACGTAAATAGTCACCAGGTTGTTGCCAAGTTTCTGTAAGAAGAAATATGTCCACTTGCTCCTGGGAGATGAGGTCATTAATCAGTGTGGTCTTGTTAGTGATGGAGCGAGCGTTCAAAAGGCCGAGCCTAAAGTTAGAACAGCCGGGAGAGTAGGGTGCAGACACTTCCTGAAGAGGATGAAGATGGCCCATGTTTATTCCTTGGACAGCCCTAGCGTTACACCAGTGAACACGGTGAGATGTCAATATAGTTGGAATCGACACGTCCGAGCCATAAATCCGCGAGGGGCCTCTTTTAGACCAGTGAATATAGTGAGGACGCCGAGTAATTCCAAGCGATTGGCAAAAACTATAAGTCAGGGAGACCAATCGTGGATGACAATCAATATTTTTAAGTTCATATGGAGAATATATGAGCTGCATTGCCAAAAAAGTAGAAATGACAACACACAGCACAACTCTAAACCAGAGACAGAACAAGCTAAGAATATCCAGACACTGGTGGACACCACCAAGAGCGAACAGAATGCCACACAACACCATGCCTACTCCAGCTACACACATTAGTCAAGCCAAATCTCACTGCATAACCAGCTAGAAAAGGAAAAGCACAGCGGGCAGACTGCACATTTGCAGTTCAGACTGGCGACTGCAAATGAAGCAAGAGTAGATTCATACTCACCGCGAAGGCAGTGACAGGAGAGAAGGAAGAGAGCTCACACAGAACTGAAGCAGGTGTGATCTAAGCAATGGGCAATGGCATTTGTAAGTAAGATTCAAAAAGAGCAGTCAAATCAGAAGGTAAAGGTGGAAAAGTCTAACGGGAAAAAGTAAAACAAATGCAACGAGAAGCGGCAGCCAGACGCGCACAGCGTTCTCTCAACCAGAAGTGATGTCTGATGTCTCTACTAATTCATTCATACTCTACATTGTGATATGGGACTAATAAAAGAAAAAGAAATTAACATGTCTAACAAAAGAATTACAAAAGTATTTAAGAGTCATGTTTGTGGGTTAGGGTGTTCTGTAAGGTAGTAAAATGAGTAACTGGAGGGTGATAGAAAGTTTAGAAAAATAAGATTTCTGGAAAGTGAAGGATATCCTATGGGGCCATCAAAGTGATTTTCGAAGTTCCCTTCATGACTATAAGAGATAGCATGGAAGATAAAATGGGCTCTGCAGGGGATAAAGAAAAGTTTATGAAAATTGCAAGAAACTCTGTGATTAAGTATGTCATGATCATTAAGTATAGCTGGTAAAGAGGTAATCGTGTCATTTGGAGAGTCAGACAGTTTAGGAATGCTGTGCAGCAATGTGTTAAGAGTACTTTTAAAAATGTGGCCTTTTTCTAAAAGCAAAAATCATCAAGGTAAGCATTAAACATTTTTTCCTTTCCTAGTCTACATATATTGTCTGAATTCTCCAGCTCACTGATCTGCTGTCTAAGGATGTGTAAGTACAGTATGCGTGTATATCATATCTTTTTGACTCACTGTTTAATAGCAATTTTTCCTAATTTAAAGTTTTTAAATGGGAGCTAAACCCAATAGAAGTAAGCCCTGAATATGAGATGCACTTACTTAAGGCTGAGAGGCATTAAGTAGTCTAACACCTAATCTTTAATAAACGCCTTGGTATTTTTGGCTTGGCAATCAAAACAGGATTGGGAGAATCCCTTTAGAGCAACTTTAATATTCTAGACGACAGGCTGCTAATTCTTTGGAGCTGCATGAGTTTACCTTCCAACAGTATAGCTTTTATCCTCTCTTAACAGATTGAATTTCAAATATGGTTTTCATCTTGTTTGCTATAAAGAAGCAGCTAGCACCACTCTCTAAATGTTATTCTTGCCTTGATTTTCTCCTGGCCGATTCTCAGTGAGGTTGAGTCCCAGGGACAAGAAGAAAACGTTATTCTGCAGTGCTCATTACTTTTCTGACTAAATTTGTGGAGGAGCTTGCCAGCAGCCACTAATGATGCCATTAACTTTCCATGAGAGCCATAAAGTGTAAACTCAGTAAATTGCTTCATCCTTACAATAAACAAAAAAAAAGACATTTTGTAAAGGTATTTATAAAATGTGCCAGACAACATTGAATATGCTGTTTTCTGAAAGTAGACTGTTTTTCACAGGATCTTGCATCATAGAAGAAGTGTGTCTTCTCCATTTGCATGCACAAACTTACTACTAGAAGAATGCATGATGTTCTGTCAAAAGTGACTGCCCATTTTGTTGTCCAAGAATGTGAAGCCAAGTCCTGATGGCCAAAATGAAAGGGGATTTGTAATTTTCCAAAGACAGGAAATGGATCATGAAATGTTTATGCAGAAAAGTTTCTTCAGGAGAGTTAAGCTGGGTAGTCTGGAAAGCTAGATCATTCTACTGACCAGCAATCTTTATTTCACATTGAAGTCTGGAAAAGACCTTGTTCCAGTTGTCATTGTTTTCTCATTTTTCTCCTCCTCTATTTCAATCTCTGACAACCTTTTTCCAGCTATTTAGTTGTCCTCTGTTTTCTCCCAAATTTCAAATCTAACGGCACTGCTGGACGAGTAATGCTAATTGTAATGCATCCTGGGTATACTCCCAGATTTAGTGAATTATTTAAAAAGTCCTCTGCTTCCAGGCCACCGTGCCCTGTACAACACATTGTTTATCTGTGTCACTTAGCTCTAACAATAACTTCAAGAACCAGAGAAACATTTCTTGGGAGTGCTCTAAATGCATACTTTTCAATCTCTTGCATTCCTTTCAGTTTCAGACTCCAAAAAACATGCCCTTCTGTGTGATCTGTGTACAAATTATAGAGCTAGGGCTAGGCCTACGACTAGCCCAACCCAAACCCAGCACACCAGTCAAGATAAATATTAAGGGTAACATAACCTTTCCCTGGAGGAAAGAAAATTAATATTGAGTACACACCATGAAGTTATTCCCATGATAATAAGACTAATAATTTAAAGGAAAAGGAAAGTTAAATGTCAAAGTTAAAGGAAATCTATTGTACCTTCTACGTGTCCTTTTATTCTCTCTCTGCCTCCTCTACTCACTACTCTCAAACTCTAAATTCTAGTGAAACTACTGAAAGAGGTGACCCCCATGAAAGTAGACACTGAGTAAACAGAAAAACTTAAAGGCTTGGGTCATCTGTAGGCAAACTCCATATAACTGAAATTAAATAATAAATGCATTTAACAAATGGTGTTGAAGAAATTACCTCTTTTCAGACGTGAGTCTAAATCTCAAATGCCCAAGATGGCAAATCTTCCATCTTTAAGGACTTCCAGTAGGAAGAGGTTGGACAAGGTGGATGGACACCAGAAGTTATTTCATGGGTGCTGTCACACACATGCCATTCGAAGGCAACCAAAAGTTGATAATATCATGCTGAACCAGGGGGTGGTAGTGTGTACTAATGCTTTCTCTACTTCTCCTGCAGACCAGCCAAGGGAAATCCCTTCTGAGGATATCAACATTAATTCCGGTTCTGGCCTCAATGACATAACTTCCTCCAACTCACCTCTAAAAACACCATCTTGTTCCTGTTAATTCAGTTCGATCTTGAACTCAATCTGTAAGTGCTTGGTGCAAACACCATATAGTGTTAGAGTAAACACCAATATGATGTAAAGTAATAGAAATGTCTGTTTTAAAAACAAATTTGCATCTTTTATCACCTTTATAATGTAAAACCAAGCAATTTGCTTTGGTACACTGCCATGTCATTTTGTTCAAGGAGTCCTGTGATAAATTCTTCCACATTTCTCACTGGATTCACCATAATTCTTCTTTTAGCTTGTTGTCCTTTCCTTGTCCGAGTGATCTGCACAGCTTCAATTATGTTGAGGTTGGGGCTCTGAGGTGTTCAGTTTAATGACTGCTAGTCTTCCATCTCAACATAGGTCTTATTTGTATTTTCAGGATTTTTGCAGTTGTATCATGCTGAAAAAAACAACATTTTTATCAAAAAGTTGTTTTCCTGAAAGTACTGTACAGCATAATGAATAACAATATGCTTGTTTTTCACAGCAGTCATCATTCAATCTGTTTTGACCAGATCCTCTACACTGAAATGTACCCTTAAAGACAGAGCCACTTGACAGAGCCACCATCATACTTTACAGAAGGTCACAGAAAGGCATTTCCAAACCTCTCCTTCAGGTACACTTGTACCTGTGGTTACAATCCAATGCACCCATTTGTTTATTTAATTGTACGTTTAACATGCATAGTCTAATCACCTCATTATTTGAATCAGGTATGCTTTTGGTGAAATTTAACAAACACATGGAATGGATTGTGTGCTTCAAGGAGAAGTTTGGACACAAACCCTGAATTGTCCTTACCATCTCTCAAAATACCAGTACATTTTAAAGAGTAAGATAATTTCCTTTTCTTTTGTATTTTACCAATTTATGTTTTTTTCTAATATTATATGTTTTCATAAGCAAATAAACACTGTCACACACATGCACGTTGAGGACAGCTTAAAGGCTCTGGTGGTGGTAATTCCTCACTGATCCACAGGGTGGCACTGTATACTAAAGTTTTCTTCCTCCTTCTTCAGACCAAGAGCCTCATGCATAACACCTTACGTAGAATTCACACTAAAACATGGCATACAGACAAAAGTTGAAATGTGAGTATGCACAAAGAAATTCAGATGCAGAAAACCCTGCATAGGCCAAGTTCCATGCACTTCCACTACATAAATTCCGATCTGCATGAAAAGTAACGCTCATGCACGCGCCTGCTGCCCCTCCCAGACTCCTCCCAGAATTACGCATCTTTGAATATGCAAATCAATATAAATATTCCCTTAAGTTCAGCATTCTGTAAAAACACAGTGGTAAAAGCATGGGGAAAAAAGAAGAATATCAGTGAATGCCAAATGGGAGCAAGGGAAATCATACTAGTTGTTGGTTTAAGCAGTTGCATAAACAACAAAAGAAAGTTGATCGAAATTTCAAGTTCAGAAAGTCGCACAGCGCCGGAAATAAAAAAGAAGAGGTCAGATATCAAAGTCGCCATGAAAAGGCGAGTTGTGGCCCACCGTCTGAGTGTCATATGGAAGTTTATTAGGATACAGAGAAAAGAAAAAAAACCTGAAATGTTTTTTGTATGTATTTAATCACATAGTTTATTTTGTCATTAAAGCAGAACATCTTTTTTTTCCATTTTCTAATGTGTTTATACTTCACGTTTGTTTTCAGTTATATGGGGTTTGCCCTCAAGTGCCCCAACTATTTATGCTTGTTTTTTGTTTTTCATTACAACATTTATTGTTAGCTTTAAAAAAATCTTTTAAGTATGTCCTAAGACTTTTGTTCATAATTGTTCTGCTGTAGCCATTTTCTCATAGCAGGACTGCTGAAAGTATAACTTTCCGAGGTAACTTGTTATATGACAATGTAAAGTTCACAAACCTTAGAGAGCACCATTGGGAGGTACCATTTTTATGTTGCCCAAAAAAACACCTCTGTGCTCACCTCCAACAACTGGGTCACCCTGAATAAATAATAAGCACAACTTAATTTAACACAGAAAATGTGGAACATACAGCTGATTGAAACATTCGTATTCCTCACTTGTTGAATAAAATTTTAAGTCCAGCATTTCCAGATACATTTCAATCAACCAGTTTTGCACATTTTACCAAATTCACAAATGTTTTCCCTAACACATCAAAGAGATTCCCCTGTCGGTCTTATTTCTGCAGGGTAGTGCTACAACACATACTTTTAATAATATTCTCTGATCCCTAGTGTTTACCAGAGGCCCAGTTTTTCCTGCAAAAACGTATTATCCTTTCATATTTTATACATAAAAAAGACTTTAAGTAAAACACATAGTAATTCTCTGCATGAACACCTTTCCTGACATCCCACACATTAGAGTAACCCAATCTGCTCCATGTATAACAATTTCTGCAAAGCAGATAAATATGAATAATGCTTGCATTCTAATCAGTGCGCATTTGTGAGCAGCAATCATTTTTTTTATTCTCAGTGCATAGTGGCCCAAAGGATTTGTTAAAATTGACAGAATAAAACATTTAAGTCCAGCAAGGCTGACAACTCTGGGTATATAGCTCAAAGTAGGAAAAGATTTGTCTGCTGTTGGAAAAAGAAGGGAAAGAAACTACACAAAATTCTTTGTGAGGTAAATCTGCATAACTCTCTGATTTCAAAGTAGTTCATTTGATAAGCAAATCAAGCTACGGCATACTTATTTTTTATTTACATTGTCTTTTCTAGATATGACAGGCTGCTAAGATTATTTGTGTGCTGTTTCATGCATTTTGTGTTTTGTTTTGCCTGTCTTTTGTGTTGCACCATTTTCCTCCTGAGAAAAGAGATCATTTTTGCAATTGCCAGACTGGCTTATGATATTCTGTTTGTTTTTTTCTGTTTGACTTTGCTTTGCATTCAGCTTTTTCTTTCTTCCTTGTTCAATATGAACTAGTGTATTGTAGACATGCACTTATGCTGAGTCTTGCAGGTTCAACAATAAGATAAGGTTTAACTACCTGTGGTGTTATGGGTCCACAGCTCACACACCAAAGGCCAGCAGTTTTATTTAAATAAATCACCGCACCGCGAGGGGGCATGGTGGCTGTAGCAAGCCTCAGGGCAATCTGCGGTGTGGGCGTTTCTCACCTAGTGCACAGGTGAGGGATTGCCCACATCGGTGCTTGCTCCTGGGATTGCTAATGTGCTGCAACTGCTATGGCCCCCCCTCAATATAAAGAAGCGCAGAAGAACAAACAAGGAAGAGAAAGAAAGACGGAGGTGGCTGGAGAAAGCAAGAAGTAAGAGAGAGAGAGAGAGCAAGCGAGCGAGAGAAGGCTCGCATGGGAGAAAGCAGGCAGCTGAGAAGAGAGCCCACGAGGGGAGTGTTTGGCCAGCATTCAGTGGGGCTGAAGGTAGCGGTCGCTCCAACTGAGTGATTGAGTAGCTGGAGTGACCAGCAGAGGAGTCGACTTGGCCGTCGATAGGAGCGGGAGTCGATGAGGCTTTGGGCTGGTGTAGTCCTGGCGTGAGCGCCTTGGCTGCTGGGAAAATTGTCCAAGTCTTGGTCTGGTTGGGAGCCCGACCTAGCCAAGGAGTGGAGGGCTACAGGACCTGAGTGAAGGGCAGCTGTTCCTGCAGGTAGGCGACTCTCTTATTGAGCAGCCCAGATGGGTGTAGCAGGGGAGCCGCCATGGTAGCTGAAGACACCAGGCTTTTAGTGTTTGAAAAGACTGCTTCCTGATGAACGTTTTAACCTCATTTTAAATGATTGTTTTTGTATGTTTTTAACCTCCACATTTCTTTTAATGGATTATTTATTTGATGAAGACTTTTTGAAAACCACTGCACTTTATGTGAACACTTTGTTTTTGTTGATTGGTTTTAATAAAAGCACCTTTGCACTTTTGAACCATCCCCTTGCTCAGATGTTATTGCCTCACTGTCTAGCTCAACTCGGTGACATTATCGACGGTGTTGGGTTCAAGGGCTCCCGAACAGCGATGGGAGCGTGGAGCAGAACCCGCATCGTCACACTACCTTTTTATCAGGCAGTCATTGGGCCAAGTTAAATGTTTTTAATCCCCCATGAATACTTTTTTTTTGTTTTATCTTATTGTTCTTGGCATTAACTAGATAATTCAATGAAGAAATGTGTGCCTCCATAAATTTTTCTTTTTAATTGCAGTCGCATATAACACAAGAAGCACCTACTGCAATAGCAATGTCTGTCTGTCAGTTTGAAACAATTCAGCCCACCACGGACTGATTTTGGTGAAATTTGGCACACATATAGTTAAAGTAAATTTGCAATTCTGTTTTCATTTAGATATCTTGTACAGCTCATGCAGTACAAAGTTTTGAAATTTCAAAAGCCTCCAATGAAAAGCATTGGCGAATCTGCAAACCCTTATAACTGAGAAACATTCTGCGTGACTTAAGCATGAATTAGTGTATTGTTTCAGTTTTACCTTACCAGCTGTTATACCAACTTGTATATTTTGTATATTTTCCGGTTTTACTTTGACAGCCAGAGGAAGTTCCTGCGCACACATGCAAGCATCTCATACTGCAGCTTTAAGTAAGTTATCCATAAAGGTACAATGAAAAAGAAGTTACATCTCTGGAAATGAATGGAAGTGAAAAGCAATTTTTTACACATATATAAGACTGAAGATTATCTGAAGATTTTTATTATAAAGTACAGACTTTATCAACTTGCAGATCAACTTGTTGTATGAACTAATTAATTGCATAGTAAAAGTGCAACTCCCCTAATTAATAAAAAGCATAGGAAAGTTCACACATGTATGCTTGGGGATCTCCCAAAGGGCTCAGGTAATCCCATCACTACCATTTTCGGGCAGGAGGAGGCTCTACCACTAACTGTGTCTCTGGTTTGCTCTGCAGCGTGGAACTGTTACTAGGAGATGATGCCTGACCCCACCACTACCAAGCATTACAGGTGTTGCCACTTCCAGGAGCATGCATATATAAACAAGGAGATTATAGATAATGGTCATCAAGAGAGAGAGATGGAGATCTGCTTGTTTAAACTAACTATACTGTGAAGAGAGCACAGTACGTTTTTTTCTGCCAAAATTTTTTTTTTGTTTTGTCTTGAATTACATGTGAAATCGCAGGGCTGGCACCCCAACAAGTCTTACATTTTAGCCATCCTTCAGTTGGGTTTAGAAAGGGAACTGCAGTTGACCTTCAGGTAGAGGATTGGTGCCGCTGGGCATTCAAGACGTGCCATGATATGCTATATCATTTCTATGGTGCACAAAGAGGCTGATTGTGCTACACATGTCCTGACTCGGCATGAAAACAGGATAAAGTGATGTGAGTAAACTGGAAGAAAGAGGAAAAAGGCAAAGGAAAAGAACCCAGGCAAGGAGGCAAAATCAAAGGTTAAATAAGAGTCAATAAGTCAAAACCAGGTAATACAAGAGTAGAAAGCACACAACAGATAAAAATGAAATTAAAAATTTTATCTGGAGATTTTATAAGGTGCATAGTGAAAAGGCTGACCATTTATGCCAGTTGTTGGTTAACTTATGGTCACGACCCCAGAGACCCCACACCTAGAAACGAGGGATGTGACCCAGACAACATTACACAATATTGCTTCTCTTAAAGGAAAAGGCTACAAAGCATCAGTTTTCAGCGTAGATCATGACAGCAGATAGCAAGGATTGGGCAGGATTACAGTGTGAGCATGCTGAAAGAGTTGTTTAGTGGTAAAACGTATGACAAGGACTGAGCTGGGTTTATGGGTTATTAGTATTCAAAGAGATGTTTTTGTGTATTTTCAGAAAGGAATTAAAATGTTTACAATAATTGTCACCATTAGTATTCCTATAATACAGTACAATACGTCAGTTCTGTTCTAGTTTCTTAGTTATTTACATAATCTTAATGAATTACTGTGTTTTAACTAATATTATTAGCTAGATGGGGAACATTTTTCAGTTGCTTTTCTCCTTTTATAGGGTGATATTGGCACTTATTTTATGCTAGACATTTTGCAGTAATAAGGTACTACTCTATTGGGCATACTTTCAAAAATATTATGTTTAAGAAAATTGAACAACAGTTTGTCATGAACCCTCAACTATAACACATGAAACAATCCCATTTTTACATCACTTGAATTGGAGTCCACTGTCTATGAAAGCTATTGTGTTACCACAGGTGTATTTAGGCTATATATTTTAACTACATAACAATGTAAAGTACTATTAAAAAGCATGGATTTAATGTAGTCTACTAACACACATAATTATATTTTATTATCGAAGTTATTTTTAAATATGATTTATTACTCTTAAAATATTAATAAACAAAAATGTGATAACTGACTTCTGGATGAAGTAAATTCAAAAAGAACTGTAAGATGCTTGAACTTTCAATTCAGTTAACAGTCACTGAACGCACATGAACACATGTTACACCATGTGTACATTTTCTAATTTGTTTTATTTTGTGCCAGCTATGTTGTAGCAGTTATTGTAACTGACTTGATAACCTAGCACATTGGTTTTCAAACTGTAGGCCATGGATCCTGTAATAGAATAAATTCATGCAGAAACTGCAAAAAGAGTTGGGGAATTGCCCCATATAGTATCCGTTGAAAAAAAACTGTAATAGCGGTCAATATTTGATGAAAAATTTGACAGAATACAGAGGTGGGATGATCATTTATATACAAAATGGTTGGAGGAAATGAGTTGTGAGAAAATGTCAATGGAACCGGAAGTGACATCATCACTGATGGACCGAAAGTGACATTGTAACAGATGGACCAGGGGTAACGTCATCCTGAGGAGCCGGAAGTGACGTCATCATAGTTGAGCCAGAAGTGACGTCATCCTGAGGAGCCAGGAGTGACGTCATCACAGATGGATCGGAAGTGACGTTATAAACAAGAATTGTCTTGATGAAGCCATTTGGAGAGACCGGAAGTGTTGTCGGTGAGTGTGTGAGTTTATGGTTTGTCTTCTTTTGATCTGTAGAGACAGAGAAAGAGGCATTAGTACCCCAAATCAACCCTTTATCCTGTGTTATATCACTCAATTCAGGGCTTGTTGATTGCCTCCTAAGCACACATGTGTGACAATGCCTAGGGGTCTGCTGCACTGCTGGGGTCTCATCTATAAAAAGTTTTTGTGGATTAGAAACTGCAAATATGTGAACACCAAAAAAACAGGAAAATGCATACGCCAAAAAAAATCTGATTTATTAAACCTGGCTTGCATACATTTCTATGCAATTTACCTTTATGAATCGTAATCACCTTGTAAATGTGCATACATGAATGAGCTTTGAACCCCACCTGGTGGACAGCCTGAAACAATCTTATATGGAGCATGTTAATCAACCTGAGTGCACAAGATCATGTGTGGCATTATGGAACCTTTCCTCTGCAATCTGGGGGTCAGGGAAAAGCAAAAGGTGTCAGTGTCTTATATTTTGGAATGTCTTGCACCTTACACTCCAAATCGTAACCTTAGATCTTCAAATGTGTGTCTACTTAGAATTCCAACAGCTAAACTTAAAAGAAGTGGTGAGGCGGCCTTCTGCTGTTATGCACCTAAAATCTGGAATAGCTTGCCAATAGGAATTCACCAGGCTGATACGGTGGAGCACTTTAAACCACTGCTGAAAATACATTGCTTTAACATGGCTTTCTCATAGCTTCATCTTAGTTAAATCTGGATGCTCTGTATATTCAATTAGTTATCATTATTATTCATGGTGGTTCCAAAATTTGTACTAACCCCTGCTTTCTCTTCTGTTCTTTTTCCAGTTTTCTGTGGTGGCGATCTGCGTCACCACCACCTAATCAAAGCACTGTGATGTCCTTACATCGATAGATTAAAGGCCAGAAGTCCACATGACTATCATCATCAAATTGTTCCATGAGAACTCGGAATACAATCAGGACTGACTGAGGTCATTTATGTTAGGTAGAATGCCTAGACGGGGCTTTTTTTTTGTTTTTTCTGTCCTCCCTGGCCATCGGACCTTACTTTTATTCTATGTTAATTAGTGTTCCCTAATTTTGATTATTCTTTTTTCTGTTTCTTCATCATGTAAAGCACTTTGAGCTACATTGTTTGTATGAAAATGTGCTATATAAATAAATGTTGTTGTTGTTGGATAGCCTGGAACATGTAATGATGTGTACGAAGGACGATCGTAAGACATTGTGAAGGTTTGGGGCAGCCCCTCGTATAATTTATCCCGGCTGCAAAACTGATTCCAATAGACAGACATGTTCACACAACTGAGTCCAAAACAAAACTAATTTAGTATCAACAAGATGGCAGCTTTAAAGGCCAGTAAGGGAAGTGATGTCATCAGGACCGGAACCAGAAGTGACGTCGTTGGCTGCCCCAGAGATGTGGTGGGATTTTCCTAGAATGGTATGTAAGAGATTGAGAGAGAGAATTACTACACTTTGCCACCCCCTGGTCTGGCATGGAATTACATGTACTCAAGCCCTTTAGTTGTGTCCTAAACACACGTGTGTGACACATGATTTCTGTTACAATAAATAGTAAAGGTCATATACAAAATTAACGATTCAGCCAGTTAACTTACCAATAAGCCAGCCACCACACACTGTACTGTTCCATCACGCCTGCCTAAGCTACTTTACCTCAAAATAAACAAATCATGGGTTGACCCAGGCCACCGAGCCACGACATTTGTCAGTCTCATCTTGGCCTCACAGGTGATTGTGCATTAATGGAATGACACTGTTTATGGTTGATAAAGGCATCTTCATTCTCAGTAGGTGCCCATATTGCAATATGAGTGTAGCAAAGGGCTTTGATCACATTAGGAACACCGGACACTGCTACAAATTGCCTTTTTATGTTTGCAAAAAACATGTTATGTATTATTTATGTACACTCACACACACATGAAAACTGAATGTAGTGCCTTGCCGGTTGGTTAATTGCTTGATTGAAATATTCTTGACCTGGTGGTCCGTTCCCTGAAAAATAACAACAGGTAGCCAAAGTAAACTGATGAAAAAGCAAAACAGTTCTTCAGTTCAAATACGCAGCATTGGTCCTCAAGGGAACTGGGATGTACCAAATACAATCTGTACATCATAATTATCACTTTTGAGGTGTATTATGTTTCTCACATCAATGCACATTATAATAACAGCTTGGTGATACAATTTATTACACACGTTTTGTTATTTATATGGTTTGCCTGCATTTCTGTACTTGGTCAATGGGGCCATCATTTCCCAGCATCTCCAAAATGGAATGGTCAGAGCCACAGTAAACATATACACGTTTCCCTCTCAAGTTTTCTTCAATAAATTCTGATGTTTGCGTGGACATTACACATGTTTCAAGCTTCTTTATGTGTGTATGCAAGTTTTATAAAACCTGCCCCTGGTGTGTCAGACATTGTATGTAAAAAAACATCAATTTCAGATTTAATGTTTGTCTGTAAATTGCCTGTTATAGTTTTTAAATGAAAATGTTCCGTGATTGTTGCATGAAAGTAGTCCTGTATCGATGTAGTTACAGACTAGGAGTGCAGTTCTTAGCCGGTGGGGTTAAAGAACAGCTGTCACTTAATATGCAAGGAAATACAAGGCACAGAAGATGGGAGGGGTCCTTAAAATGTCCATTATATACACAGAAGGGATAGTCAAGTCCTAATGTCATGCCAGGCGCCATTTCCATTCCACCGCTCCATCTCACATATTCCCTGCAGAGTCTTCACTGCTGTTTTGCTCATCTGACCATCCATCCATCCATTATCCAACCCGCAATATCCTAATTACAGGGTCATGGGGGCTTGCTGGAGCCAATCCCAGCCAACACAGGGCGCAAGGCAGAAAACAAACGCCAGCCCACCACAGGCTCATCTGATCTTGTTCTCCTATTCTGTGTCCACCACCCATGCCAATTTGTACCCATGGGCTTTCTTCTCTTGCTGCCCACCTCTTTGAGCCAATTCATCCCAGGATTATTGTGTGTGTTTTTTTCATGCTTTGCCCCTCAGGGCCACCGTATCCTCTTTTTGATTTGCAATTATATACAAGTGTATACTTTTTTTAAATGTAATGTATTGAAAGCCTTTTTATAAGCCTTTTTTTTCCATATTAAATCACACTACTGTTTTTACATGCAAATAATTCTTCAAAAATGGCTAATTCATAGAAATTTAAAAAGCACAAAACTATCAATATTCCCTTGTTCAAATTATCAGATGCAATATTTAGGATGGTGGTAACTAAAGAAACATCACCTTTAGTTGTGTTGAGTAACAGTTCAGTACAAATTAAAATCAAAAAAATTATAGCACATAACCTTTCAATTCCACAAGGTGGTATACCAAGTAGAAAAGGTTGAGCACCTCAGCCTAGTTATGTGCTATTTGATCACAGGTTTCTCAAAAACCAACATTAATTCATTGTGTTAGTAATGGACTGTCTTCATTAAGTTAATGTAAGGATGGTTATGCTGTTTGGTTCTGGTGAATGTCTTTGTCTAATTTTGGTTGACTTAGTCCATAATTCTGTCTGATTTGTTTATATCTGCCTATCTCCTGGTTGTTTATTTAGGCTCCCAAAATAGACCACCCAATTATTGCAAGGTGGTCTTTACAGAACATTCAAATCAGTAAATGCCTACCCCAACTTGGACTGTTCCAGTGCGATATGGAGCAGCTCCAATCATCTCGATTGCTTCTCCACAGACATCTCAAGGAGCATTTGTAATGTTTAATAATTTGTTTTACTAAACAATTGGTTTAGCTCACTAACAATATAAACTCTCAACCACTTAAATTGAACAAAAAGGTATTTCATATACAGAATGAAGGTTTTGAACTTAGTAGAGAGGAAAGGGAGACACACAAAAAAGGAAAAAAACAAAGCAGCCTCATCAAAACAGGAAAAGTCATAGAGATAACTGGTTGACTGTTATGTAAATATCATTGAAAGCCCACACTGGTGTACCTTATTAAAGGGAGCATACACTTAAGCATATAGTACTTGGAATAATAAGTTTGATATTATCCATAATCATGCTACTGCTGTTAGCAGGATCTAAAATCTAATGGCTGTATATTAGTGAGGGTCCCTGCCCAAGTGGTACGATATTTTGCGGGGCCTTGGACTAAAAAAGCTTGGGAACTCCTGGCCTAGCAGACCTAAAAGATGTAATTTAATTTAATTTCATTTTTTCACTGTCAAACAAACAACTTGCCTGAAGAAGGTGCATGAGTTGCCTCAAAAGCTTGCATATTATGAGATTGGTCTCGTCTATTGCGAGAGATGGATGTCTGAAGCTGAGCGCCGCTAGCAGCGGTGTTATTTTTCATATTATCTGCTTATTATCCTGAGATATCCTGTATTTCTCCAACCTGAGGGACACTACTACAGTATATGCAAGCATATATAAACATGGCCAACAAGAAAGGGGATCCGAAAGAACTGAAAACTAAAGCTAAACCCAAGCTAAGGTCAGCAAGCCCTAGTTCAAGATACAGCCTTTCAGAGACTGACCTGGATCAGATGGGCGAAAGCCCAGACTCCTCGGGACCACGGTCTGCTACATCGTCACCGGCTGAGAGCGAAATGGGGAGCGAATGTACGAGCATGAGTGAAGCAGGTCTCGATAGCTCGCTGATTGGAGAAGATCACCTTAAACTGGAAAAGGCCTTGCAGTCTGCGGTTTCAATTACTCCACGCGAGCCGGGAACATCGGGGACACCGGCTACAATAGAGCCTGCCGCTTCACCTATGGTGCAAGAAAGCAGAATTGATCTGTCTGAACTGAAGGTGATGTTCGCTGAGCTCATGCAAGAGATAAAGAAAAGCGAGAAGGCAAATGAGAAGCTGCGACAGGAGCTGCAACAGGACATAAAGAAAAGCGAGAAGGCAAATGAGAAGCTGCGTCAGGAGCTGCAACAGGAGCTCCGACAGATGCAGCAGCAGGATAATAAAGTCTTTAAAGATATGCTGGGTAAAATTGAAGAGCATATTCAGGAAACCTCGGTTAAACTGAGCACGCTAGCTGATCAACTGGAGGATGTCAAGGAGACATTCACAACTCGGATTGAAACAGCCGAAAATCTAGCTGCCAGTGATGAAGAAAAAGCAACAACTGTTAGCTCCGAATGCAAAAAACTCGGAGACAGACTGGCTGCTTTAGAAGATGGAAGCAGAAGGAATAATGTCAGAATTGAAGGTCTGCCTGAGAATCGAGAAAGTCCAAACCCTGTGAAATTCGCAGCTGAACTTTTTTCTAAAATAATTGGAGAGGACTTTAAAGCAGATTCTGAGATAGCGGCGGCTTATCGCGTACGCAGATCAAATACCGTTAGACCAAGATCTTTTATTATTCGCTTGGAGAGATTATTATTTAAGCTAGAGGTGATGGCACTACAAGAGATTATATATGAAAATAACCACATTCGTATCTTCCCTGATTTCTCTCCAGCAACAGCTACTAAACGCGCAGCCTTCTACAACATTAAACAGCGGTTACAGGCAAGCCAATATCAAATACAGCCTCTTGTATCCTGCCAAACTGAAAGTGGAATTGCAGGGTCAATTCTATGTCTTCGCTAGCAAGGAAGAAGCAGAAAAGGAATTAAGAAAGCTGATTCCGGGACTATTCTGATACATAATAGTGAGTCATGGCCGTTAATGATATGGCAAGGATTAATAACCTACTGTCTGATCTATTTGTTTAAAATGCGGGTTTTTATCATTATATATCCTCATTATTACTCATTATTACTCGGGCGCTATCTGTTTATGTTTTAATTACAGTTATAGACGTTTGTGCTTAATTACTTTTTTTTTCTACTTTCTTTTTTTATCTAATTATTTTCTCTCTACCCTAAACGAGACTGTTCAACATCTTACCTTTGGTTTATTGTTATTGCTATTATATTTGTTTGCAATCGCCATTGAACCACTGGCAATACACTGTCGAAATGCTGATCAGATAAAGTGGATTATCAGAGAAGGACTAAAACAGAAAATTTCACTATATGCAGATGATATGGTACTGTATATATCAGACCCACAAAATTCTGTGCCTTCAGTCTTAACAGCACTCACAGAATTTCAAAAGATCTTGCCTATGATTAAATCTTGCAAATACGATGCTATTGTTATTTCTGACCATGCACCTCTGATCTTGAAGCTAAAGTTACTATGCCCCACACACTCACCTCACAGATGGCATCTCAACCCGCTTCTATTAGCGGACAAGAATTGTACAGAATTTACAGTACAGGCCAAACGTTTGGACACACCTCCTCATTCAATGTGTTTTCTTTATTTTCATGACTGAAGGCATCAAAACTATGAATGAACACATGTGGAGTTATGTACTTAACAAAAAAAGCTGAAATAACTGAAAACATGTTTTATATTCTAGTTTCTTCAAAATAGCCACCCTTTGCTCTGATTACTGCTTTGCACATGTTACGGGCCCCACTAGTGGGCCACAGCAACAGAAATAACAAAAGTAGCAAATCCCGAAGTGTACACGAACTTCGCCTCCACCAGAAGATGAGCTACGTCAACCAGGTCTGGAACTGAACTCCACTGGCCCTCAATGGTGACGTAATCCAGGTCCTTGGCCCTGTGAAATAGGTAAAGTGGAGCAGCAATGAGAGCACACCGCTTTCAGTTTGTTGTCCAAGTTGAGTCTGTTTATTCACATTCAATAAAGTCATTATTACCCTGCATATATATTTGACTATTTGACATTCACATTCTCAGGTGTGTTCCCAATAAAGTACTTCTTCATTCCACCAAGAGTCTCAATAAACAAGATCACATACACATGTATATACAGTAAGCAATCCCTAGCCACTAGGTTAATGGAGAAAAAGATTACAGAAATACTGTATTCAAATCAAGCTATGTGCTGTCTTAAATTATATACAGAGGCACAACTAATCTCTTCATTATATAACCCTTTTTTTAAAATAACATTTCTAAAGGTATGAAACATCACCATTAAGTATTAATCAAAAATCTTCAATGCTACTATTATCATATTTCAAACACTTTCATAACTACCCGTTTCATATTTATACATGTATAACAATATAATAACCATTCATCACAACATTTCAGCCATTCTATAACTTATTTACATATAATACAATTTACAAAATATACATTTAACAAGAGTACCAAGTGTTTAGGAGCCAAGCAACTATTTAAAAAGCCACACTCTTGTCTGGTTAATGATTTACAGCACCGCCGTCTATTTACAGCGCAGCGACGCAGTCTCTGCAAACAAGCAGCTGAGTATTCTTGACTCTCAGTTAAAAGGTAAAATACTCCAATTTATTGTACACTAATCTGTGAAATAGGTAAAGTGGAGCAGCAATGAGAGCACACCGCTTTCAGTTTGTTGTCCAAGTTGAGTCTGAGGGGCGGGCCGAAGTTCGTCCCTTTACTGCAACCCTGACTGAACCACTTCAGTGTGAAACACGTTCCTACCAATTACTGCTCATGCCACAGTCCATTTTCATGGTCCAATCGACAACAGGGACCCTTTGTTTACCAAATAGTATTCACTTTTGGTGATTACATTAATAAGATAAACTATTGTGGCCACTCTTTTTTTTTCCTAAGTGTGCCACACACACTCTTGGCATTCTCTCGATGAGCTTCAACAGGTAGTCACATGAAATGGTTTTCACTTCACAGGTGTGCCTTATCAGGGTTATTTAGTGGAATTTCTTGCTTTATCAATGGGGTTGGGACCAGCAGTTGTGTTGTGCAGAAGTCAGGTTAGTTGGACGATCATTTATTTTTCAACAGGACAATGACCCCAAACACACCTCCAGGCTGTGTAAGGGCTATTTGACCAAGAAGGAGAGTGATGGAGTGCTGTAAATGGTCATGAAAATAAAGAAAACACATTGAATGAGGAGGTGTGTCCAAACATTTGGCCTGTACTGTATATCCAAACAAATCAGTTTCTTTCTAGAGACAAATACATCCTCAGAGATTTCTGCAGGAACACTCTGGGAAACTCTTCAGGCCTTCTTAAGAGGACAGAGTATCTCATATCTCTCCCACAGAAATAAATTAGAAACCAAGAAAGTAGCAGAGATAAAAAGCGAAATTACTAGAATAGATGAAGAACATGCCAGACTACCAAGCGAGGCTCTACATAGGAAAAGGCAACCTCTGCATTCAGAACTAAACCTCTTGACAACTAAAGAAACTGAACAACTAATTTATAAATCCAGATATCATTACTATGAACATGGAGAGAAAGCTAATAAGCTTTTAGCTCAACAAATTCACAAGCAAGAAGTATGCAACGCAATCTCAGTAATCACCAACACGAACGGAGACAAAATCATCTACCACAGAAATATAATGCACACATTCAGAGACTACTATAAATCCTTATATACTACTGAGTTTAAAGAAGATAATACACAATCTAATGCATTTCTGGATAAATTACAGGTACCACAAATAGACACTTTTAATGCGGAGGAACTCAATAAACCTCTGGCGTTATCAGAATTACTAGATGCTATAAAGTCACTTCAAGGCGGAAAAGCAGCAGGCCCTGATGGCTACCCTGCAGAATTTTATAAGAAATTCTCCGCTCAGCTAGCTCCCCTCCTATTAGCAACATTTACAGAAGCCGGAGACAACCAAACTCTTCCTCAAAGTTTTCGCCAAGCACTAATCACCATTTTTCCAAAACAAAATAAGGACTTATTACAATGTGCATCATACAGACCAATTTAACTTCTGAATAATGACTTTAAAATACTCTCAAAAATCATAGCTAGAAGGATGGAGAAAGTGCTCCCCTCAGTAATATCACAAGATCAAACTGAATTTATCAGGGGCCGGCACTTATCTTCAAATCTTCGACGCCTGTTTAATGTAATATACTCACCAACTAAATCAAACACCCCAGAAATATTATTATCATTGGATGCAGGAAAAGCATTTGACATGATTGAATGGAAATACCTTTTTACTACATTGGAGAAATTTGGGTTTGGCCCGAACATTTGTGCATGGATCAAATTACTGTATACCAATCCAGAAGCTTCAGTTTGTATCAACAACATTTGTTCAGACTACTTTAAACTAGAACGTGGTACTAGACAAGGATGCCCCTTGTCACCGCTACTGTTTGCAATCGCCATTGAACCACTGGCAATACACTGTCGAAATGCTGATCAGATAAAGGGGATTATCAGAGAAGGACTAAAACAGAAAATTTCACTATATGCAGATGATATGGTACTGTATATATCAGACCCATAAAATTCTGTGCCTGCAGTCTTAACAGCACTCACAGAATTTCAAAAGATCTCTGGTCTCAGAATTAATCTGAATAAAAGTGTACTCTTTCCAGTGAATTCTCAAGCATATAATATTAGATTAGATATCCTACCTTTTATCATTGCAGAACAGTTTAAATACCTAGGGGTAAATATCACAAGTAAACATAAAGCTCTTTATCAACAAAATTTCGCTGTCTGCATGGAAATAATTAAGCAAGACTTGCATAGATGGTCTACCCTTCATCTCACTCTAGCCAGAAGAATTAACACTGTTAAGATGAATATTCTTCCTACGCTCCTTTTTTTTATTTCAAAACATCCCAATATACATCAATAAGTCATTTTTTAAGCAATTAGATTCAACAATAACCTCATTTATTTGGAACTCAAAACATCCACGCATCCAAAGAGCGACCTTACAAAGACAAAAGGCAGAAGGTGGCATGGCTCTACCTAACTTCCAGTTGTATTACTGGGCAGCAAACATACAAGCTATAAAAACCTGGACACAAATAGATGAACATACACAGGCCTGGTTCGCAATAGAACTAAAATCATGCAGTACTTCTTTATATTCCGGACTCTGTGCCCCAATAAACGCTAGTTATCAGCAATATACTAATAACCCAATTGTGCTTCACTCACTTAGAATATGGAACCAATGTAGAAAGCATTTTAAGACGGAGAAGCTTTTATCTGTGGCACTTCTGCAAGACAACCATCTCTTTCAACCTTCGCGAACATATGCAGTTTTTAATATCTGGAAAAAATTTGGGATTAACTTGCTTAGAGATCTTTATATAGACAACGTCTTTGCATCCTATGAACAATTACATTCCAAATTTAACATTCCAGCTACACATTTCTTTCACTATTTTCAAATTAGGAGCTTTGTTGAACAGAACTTTCACAATTTTCCTCATCTTGCACCCTCATCCATGCTGGAAAAAATATTGCTCAATCTCAAGGACTCAGACACCATCTCTGCAATATATAAAATCATTTTATAGTCCCTCCCTTTCAAAGATCTAAGAGGACACTGGGAAAAAGATCTCTCAATTAATATATCAGAAAAGGAGTGGAAAATAGCAATGCAGAGAATTCACTCGAGCTCCATATGCGCAAAGCACACAATAATACAACTCAAAATTATATATCAAGCACATCTGTGTCATCTAAAACTCTCCAAAATGTTTCCAGGGCATGATCCAACCTGCGAACGCTGCAATCAAGTCCCAGCCTCACTGGGTCACATGTTCTGGGCCTGCACCAAATTAACAACATTCTGGTCCAAAATTTTTAATTACCTTTCAGACAGCCTTGGTCTCACAATCCCTCCTAACCCATTAACAGCTGTGTTTGGGGTTCTTCCAGATGGGTTTAAAGTGGAGAAGGACAAACAAACTGTGATTGTATTCACTACACTTTTGGCACGCAGACTTATTCTGCTAAACTGGAAGAATCCTAACTCTCCTCTTTTAAGTCAGTGGGAAACCGATGTTTTATACTATTTGAAATTGGAAAAAATCAAATAATCAAAGGATCTGGACAGACTTTTTTCAAAACATGGCAGGATCTAATCAGTAATATTTTAGAATAAGCTCTTAAAGCACAGAGGAACCAATTATTTCTGTATTTCTTTGTCTTCTCCATTCATCTCTATTGGCTTATCAAACTTATTAATTTAGGTATGTTTACAAGCCTTAAATTTTACGCTGTTTGCCTTGCTCTCTCTCTCAGGGGCTGGGGTCGAGTTGTTCTTAACTTAATTTTACTTTTTGTAAAAACTGATTGATTTGTATGGAATGATTGCAATAAAATTAATAAAATTTCAAAAAAAAAAGCTTGCATATTATAATCTCTTCAGTTAGCCAATAAGAGGTGTCATTTTGCTTCACTCTCATTGCATCCATAACAACTAACATAGCACAATACCCTCCTACTACAGACAAGAACCCCAAATACATAATAAAATAATTTTCAAGGGAATCCAATACAAGTTTTCAGCTCCTCAGAAACTGACACAATTAAAAGAGCATACTCCTTCGAAATAAACACTGAAAATCACCTAAAAGAAGAAGAAAGGTCCTCAAAAAGGAATTCAATAAACACTTCTCCACAAAGAGGAAAATGGTAGGCTAGGAAAAACGGCCCTGTCACACGTCGAAAATAAGAATAATGAGATGGCTGATAAATCAGATAAGCGAGAGAAGATTGTTTAAGCAATCAGAAAGGAACAAAAGGAAAAATTACAGGTTATACACCAGAAAGTGTACAGTAAGTAAGCTGAAAGGAAAGAAGGAAAAATACACTCATGCTGTCACATCAATTCAAGAATTATAACTGATGTATCTATTTTTTAGCTGAATACCTAGGAATGAAAATAAAAATGGTGTGCACAATTACAGTCAAATAAATCTCTTAAAAGTCGCAAGTACAAAACGGTTATTAGGTCAAGATGTGTAAACTAAAGGAGTTCTCTAAATGATTATCAAATAGGCAAACACTTATTTTTATTTTATTTTTCTTTGCTATTAATTGATGCAGAGTGTCACCTTTCTTATTTTGAACAAAGTTCACACAAAACAAAGTTGTAGCCAATGCAAGTTGTGAGACATCATCACTAACCCTTGTGCACACACCTACACCACAAGAAAGCTTTTTTTTCTAATTTTTTTTATTCATTTTATTTCAAGAAAATAACATTGCATACATTCAAGTTCAACACAACAAATAACCTCATAGTCAAACTATGTTTGCTGACCAAAACCAAAATCTTGGAGTGTCAATATTTGTTTTTAGGAGGAAACTTTAATTATACTGTAATACCGAAGCTGACCACTGCCATTAGCTTTCTCACCATGAATATTCTAGTGGAGACATACCAGAATTTTCCTACATGTATCCACACTTCTCTAACATAAACGTTAACTAACTAATAATAAATGTTACCATGTAATAGGAAAAGAATTGATGCATACAAGTCAAAAAGAGTTGGGGAATTGCCCTGTATAATGTGATAAACTTGATGAAAAATGATTGAATAATGGAACAAGAAACCAAAGCATTTGGCAAACAACAGTAGTGAATTGGAGATATATATACAAAATGGTGACCGGAAGTGATATGGCAGGAAATTACATCAAAACTGTAGGACAGAAGTGATGTCATCGTGGAGGAACTGGAAGCGACATCATCTTCTGGAGTTGGAAGTGGAAATGATGTTGGACGGCCATTTTGAGAACCCGGGAAATGGTGGAGGTAAGTGAATGGGATCATTACTTTTCTTCTTTAGGTCTGGTGAAAGAGAGCGAGAGGCATTAGTACTCGGAAACAACCCTTCACCTCGTGATAATTCACTCACCTTAGGGCTGTTGGCTGCCTCCTAAGTGCCCATGTGTGACACCTATTTTCCTAATTTTCAGTGAAACATGCTATCTCACATACCTTTCTTGTCACAAAAACAATCCAACAATAAATGCTGGTGCCTGTAATGTTTCGATTGACATCAGATCATTGTGAAACCCTACAATAAGATTGTCATCTTCAGACAAAATACAGTTATATAAAGTGAGAGCCTTGACACCACCCACTACCCAGAAAGAACTGCTTAGACTGAAACAGAAGCACCTCAAGTTTAGTATCAAATGACTTTGTGGTTTAGAAAGACAAGCCACAATAACATGGAGAGAATTCTCAGACTATGTACACTTGATGACTTGAACTGCACACTGCACGTCTGGTAACCAGCACCAGCCACCATGAGGCCAGGCCAACATGAAGCCATCAGACAACTGAAAAATCAATTTTCTACATACGTGCCTGTTCTTTCAGCACCAGGACTCTGTTATGTTTTTTGAAACAGGAGCATCATACTACAGGCTTCTTTCCCATCAAGTGGAAGGAGCACATGTAGGCTTTTTCAGATGAACCAGATTCCTCCTTAGAGTGTATAAAAATAAAGATACAGTGCAGTGTCTTTTAAACATTGTATTTCTGATATTGAGCTCATTTCTTTTTTTGTTTACAATCTACTCTTTTTATCTTTTAAGGAGTAATCATTACTGGATTTTGTGAATCCGTTCATTGGTATATACTTCATGGCCTCACCTGAGAAAAGCTTCAACTGGCAGTGTTGAAAAAACACAATTAAAACACAACACAGACAGTCCTCATTGTAATATGTGTTTAGATCTTCAAGTCCCGTTAATAAAGTGTAAAGTTTAGGTTGCACATACTCACACACGTCCAAATGTATAGAGAACACTGCAGGGCCAATTGATAGGGCTGGAAACAGTCTTGTGGCACCAACGCACTGAGTATGCGATAAAAAAGTTGCTCAAGAAGACAAAGGTGAGGATTTATATAAACATATCTTTCTATATAATTTGCTACCGTGGCTGTCCGTTTGTGTGTGCAGGATTTTAAATCACCTGTAGCTCGCAGACCGTTTGACCAAATGACCAGAAATTTGGCACACATATATTATGTGACCTCTACTGTCTGGTTTCAACGTGATGATTGACCTCCAAGGTTATTCCTCTTCTTATTTTTATTTTATTTTATTGTAGAATCAACTCTCGGCATCGGCCAGCAGGGCGGCAGTGCAGTGCCTGCGTACAGGTGCCGTTCTCATCCCTAACACCTTCACAGTCACTTCCCCTACCTCTTCATATCTTAAATCATTCTTGAGGCAGATTGAAGACTTAAGTGCAAAAAAAAGAAAACATACTAAGTAATTGCAACACAAACACTGCCTTAATCAGTTTTAACGCGAAAGGATGCCGACGAAAGAAGAGAAGAAGTGGGCCGCTAAGGTGGAGAAAAGAAGAGCTGCTCAGGAAGCAGCAAGCGCATCAACCTCTGAGAAAACGAATGAATGTATGAAATGTAGGAAAACTATTAATGCTCAAGTCAAGTGTATTCACTGCCCGTTATCGTGGAGTGCGCCATTACTGGTTAATAATAATTTAAATCACTGAAGGAATGTTTTTACTTATTTTGCTCAACATCTGGTGGTGCCCCACTGGCTCTTCAAGCACAAACACCATTCTCTGCCATTATCAATCATTAAGAGAAGAAGTACCACTGCACCAATCAAGGCAAGGCCAAATAAACCTGAAAGATATTTTCTGATGTAGTCTCCTGAAAGCCCCTCTTGAACAGAAAAAGAACCGTTTCACGCAGGGAAAGGGTGCAGCCTTTTAGGAGTCATTAACTTTATTGAACCTCACAGTGCACAATGAGAACAAGCAACACCTCCTTCTTTCCAATTCCTAGGAAGACAACACTGAAAAAAAGTGGGCTTGTCGTATGCTCGCTATCGATTCAAGAAGTAACACGTCAATTAGCAGCCAGGCAAACATTTTGAGCTGGAGCTTGAGAAGGTCAGATGATCAAAAAATACTTGCCACCAGTACTCTGTATCCATACAAATGGTAGCATGACATTTTAGTTCTTGTAACAGGGGGATAAAACATATTTAAATGCGGTAATTCTCTGTTCAATTAGGCCAAGATTCAGTTAACCAGATGAAACACTGACAAAGATAAAACATATGTAATTTTTGTCACAAGATGCTGTGAATCCCAGACTGCGCTTTCAAGGGATTCAAAAAAAGTTTCTTTTTTGATTTTATATTATCCCAGCTTACCAAAGTAAACTGCCTATTTCCGAATTTACATGTGCTTATGACATTTTCACATACACCAGTGATTAGAGGCATATAACTGTCAAGAGGGCTTTTAAATTACAATTATAAATTGCTATAATAAGTAGCAACAGCTGTGTATGACAAACACTGTGACTCAGCAAGCAGTCGCCTAAAAGTGAAGCAGGACCTGAGAGCCGATGGCCTGCCTATACATTTGAGTTCATTCCGAAAATGCATAGACTGAAAGATTTGTAATGTTAGACTGTCAAAGGAAAAAGAGGATAGGCATTAATAAAACATTGATAACTATAAAAGAAAGCTTTATTGAATTATTAGAAATTAATCAACATCATTTTTACTTATTTACACTATTGGACAAACTGAAGCTATAGAATGTCAGAACTGGAGAATGGAGCTCTCTACTTTGTAAGTTGATGTGAATCAGGCTTTGCAAGTCATAGGAGAGCATGCCGTGAAATTAAACACAACTATCCATGGCTGGATTGTGATCAAGTGTATGACCTTGTGTTTGTGTAATTAAGAATGGATGTAAAGCCTTTAGGAGTGGAAGCGCAAAGACATTTTTAATAGAGATCAGAAGATGAAATCTAAATCACAAAACAAGCAAAGGTCAAAAACATGACTCTCTCCTATCTGACATCACAGCTAAAATCACTGATTGATGACGTGGTAAAAATACTCATGACGTCACCACCCCTGAGTCTATGGAAAATAAAAAGTCATTTTATTCTTGTATTAGCATAAATAGATATGAAAACCTGTAAGCATTAAACTTAGTGTAAGCTTTAACACGAATCAGGTATGCCAAGCAAATAGTTAAATAAAGGCATATGCCATATTTCTTTTTTAATTGAGCTCAGAGTGGAGCCACCACCTGAAGGACGGAGAAGGGGGATAATGATAACTGGAGACAGCCTGAGATCGGAGATGGGGGGACACCTGCAAGTTAAAGACTGGCTGAAAAATAATGAAAGCGAAAGGTGATAGCGAATAGCAAAACACAAGGAATATTGGCGGTTTCCATGAAGACTTGAAAGAGGCCAGCTGGAGAAGGGTGTCAAAATAAGCAGCGAATGAGCTGTCTTGAGCGAGGTCAGGATGATAAGGAATGATTATATTAACTGTAACCTTTGGCTTGTTCGGGGCTCAACTCGGTTTGGCTTAATTCGGTTTGCCTATCCTCTGACTCCTAGAGCCTTCTTTTGAGGTGAGAACCTCTGGTGCACTTTCTGCCCGGACAAGCCCTACCTCTGGCTGTTTAGGGCAGTACAGAGACACTTCAAATCAGGAGATCATTGCGTTAGTTAAGAGTTAAAGTATTGCTGTTTTTTCAGTTTCTGCTGATTTTCTTGTTCTGTCTTAAGGTTTCCGTATTGTGATTTTAGACTTGTTTATGTTTGCTCTATTGTGTATTTTCTTGTAATTTTAATTTTTTTTGCAAACTAATTCTAATTTATAAAGATTCCTTATGTGACTCTGCTATGCATACGCCAGGGGTTTACAGGGTGTCCTCTTCTTTGTGGTGTTTTTGCTTTATTTTGGGGCATTTCTAGTTATTTTGCCAGCTGTTCTTGTTTGAAGCCAGCTAGGGCGGAAGTCTATTGGTCATAGTTTTGAGTAAACTGGGCTGCTTGACAAATTTTATGGGTTGGTCAGTGAAGCATCTAGTCTGTTTCTTGGCTTTTCTTTATAGTCTTACTCCTATTTTGCCATGTTTTAGGCTACATTTCACAAAACTATCCAATCCTTGATAATGACGAAGTGCATGAGCCTTGACCTTTATGCCCTCAGGACCAGGGGTGTTAAAGTTTGGTTCTGGAGGTCCACAATGGGTGCAAGTTTTTGTTTTTACTAAATATTTACATAAAATCCATTGATTTAATACTAAAGCAATTTTGTTGGGCCTAGTTTAAGTTAACTCGTTTGTTATGATACAAAACTCCTGATTACCTATTTTAGTTTTAAACTGTTACATTTAAGTTTTCATTGTTGCCTGTTTTATTAGCCAGCCATCAGTTAACAATGAGGTACAAATGACAAAGGAACCTCCAGCTAACCTCCTGTTAACATGTTTTTATTCGAACCTGTGGATATACGTCATGAAGTACCTGGGTTAATACAATGTTTTGAAATAAATGACTGCGGTGGGTTGGCACCCAGCCCGGAATTGGTTCCTGCCTTGTGCCCTGTGTTGGCTGGGATTGGCTCCAGCAGACCCCCGTGACCCTGTATTCAGATTCAGCGTGTTGGAAAATGGATGAATGGATGGATGAAATAAATGAATTAGAAGAGAAAGACCAAGTGATACGAATGTGACCCAGACCACAAAGCATATGGATAATGTTGTCAGAAAATGAAAAATCTATAATGTAATAAAAATTTGTCTTGGAAGCATGAAAGCGCTAACAAGCCGCATAACTAAATACTAAATTTAATTTTCTGCTAGGCCTGGCTCCTAAATATAAAACTGATTTGAATGAAAACCTGCAGCCACTGCAGACCTCCAGGACCAAAGATGAGTACTTGTGCTCTATACAGTGATATCACGGGACACAAGTTACACTTGTCCTGCATAGCAATATGGCTTGCAATTGCAAACAAGTGCAAAATGGTGACACCCACGTAAAAGAAAATGGCATTGCAAAACATATTTTAACAATTTTAAGAATTGCCTTTAACAAAAAAAAAAAATCATATTCTCCATATTCCAAAATGACGCAGATGACATAAAATAAACACTAAATTATTCCATAAAATATCACAGAAAGAAACAGAATCATAACAATGGTGGATACAGTATCACAGAATGAAGGGACTACCGTGCAAGCATATGCCATGTCTGTCAGGAAGTGACAATGGATAGCAGAGAAGCAACCTCTGCATTTGACTTGGTCTGCTGTGTTTCTTGAGAGGCGTCTGAGTGTGTCTAGTAACAATAAAAATTCATAACACAAGAACAATGGAAAAAAACAATTGCCAAACAAGTGAAAAAATGGCATCCATGAAACCTTGACAGCATTCTGATGGTTTGGTATTTGTGAAAGAAGACAGCATATGTGTGAATTTGTCAGAGCAGCACTTGGCATTGTTTTCCAAAGATAGGACATGCCTCACAATATGATGACTGTCATCAGGTTTTCTATGTGGGACCACCAGCTGCCTAAGGACAAGAAGGGGTCCTTATGGGAGATCATTTACCTTTACAGTGTTACTACGTTTTAGTGTATTGGCCATTTTCAAACAGTTTTTGACTATCCCAATTAAATCAGGTGATAGAACCTATCTGGCCAATAGAGGTCAGCCATTTTTAGGCATTTTCCAGATTTGCCCAAATTTTTAATTTCTGGATTTTCTACACATTTATATCCAGATACAATTGAATGCAAGGAAGCAGCAAGATGCTGACTTATGGGACACGTATTTTCCCACAGCTAAAAACACGAACTCATAAGAGTGACACTTCTGACCCCACCACTCCCCTGTTGGCAAAAATCAAATCTTGTACTCCCAAAGTGTTTCAGGCAGACCCACAACCTGAAAATAATAATAAGCAAGCAGCATCTAGGGAATAAAAAAGAAATCTCATTCACTCTGTGACGCTCACTCCATTTTTGCTTGCAAATTGAGTTTTTTTTTTTTTTCTTCACTACCAAACACTGACCTTTCAGATCCAAATATTGATTAATGCCTCGGGTGAACAGGTTAATTAAATGTGAATCGTAAGCTAGTAACAAAATATTGAATAACAGGCCCAGCAAGAGGCTTCAGTACTTCAGATGTTAAAATAGCAATCAATACTGCATAACTGGGGAATATCTGTCAGGATATCTTCAGCCGACAGAGCTCTGAGTAATCAACAGACGGATTAAGTAACTTGCCGCAGACAATTATGGTCAATGAAGAATTGTTGGCTTTTGTAATGAGACAAAGTTGCTTGTGGACTTGGGTGTGCTGCCTTTAAACACTTGTTATTGTATATTGTATTTGTGTTTTTTTGTTCCCAATAGCCTCTTGACCTTGCCACTTGACAGGATTGCTTGCTTGTTCTCATTTTCTTCTTAACATCCTTGCACCTCTCTCTTAATGCCCTGACTTTATCCTCTGAGACACATGTAGAGTAATTGCTTTTAGGTCTTTGCCGTTGTACCATTTAGCCATGATGAATACTTAAAAAATCCCACTGCTCAGGTAAAAAAAATGCTAATTTCATAATAAAATATGCTAAATGAACAAAATCTTCACAAATAAGCAGGGACTGACTGTAAGGGTGGTCTAATTCTAGTTGAGAATGTGAGCTTTCACATACACATACCTCCACCAGGACTACCATATCTGAACAACAGAAGAGCTTTCATAGTCCATCCGTACATTGTCAGCATCTGCTCACTCTAAACTTTGGGTTCAGGGTTATCAGAGTAAATGCAGGCCTTATCGGGAATAGGAACCAACCCTGGACAGACTGAGAGTCTATTGTGGAGCACGTTCAAATATGCACCCAAACTTACAATTTAGAGTCACAAGTAAAGCAAGGTGATGCAGAAGGAGAACTAGAGAATCTAGAGAAAATCTTGTGATGGCACATGGAGAAGGTGCAAACTCAGCATGGAGTGGCTTGGCTTTGATTTGAACCTGATCTCCTGCAACTAACCATTGAGCCACTATATTGCCCTGCATATGACCAATTTATATGCCTGATTGTGCCAATCTGTTCAATGTTGATTAGTACATGAAAATCAGAATTTCACCGTACTCCATGTACATGTCAATAATCTTCTTATATAATAGGCTACCGTGGCTGTCCATTTGTCTGTCCAGGATTTTAAATCACCTGTAGCTCGCAAACCATTTGAACTATTGACCTGAAATTTGCTACACATATACTACATGACATTTGTTATCCGCTTTCAGGGCGATGATTGACCTCCAAGGTTATTCTTCTTTTTATTTTTATTTTATTGTAGAATCAACTCTCGGCAGCAGCAAGCAGGGTGGCCGTGCGGTTCTCATTCCCTACCACTTTTGCTGTCGCTTCCCCTACCTCTTCATAACTTAAATCATTCTTGAAGCAGATTGAAGACTTAAGTACCTGCTTAAGTGAAAAATTAAGGAAAACGTACTAAGTAATTGCAACACAAACAAGTTTTAATGTGAAAAGATGCCGACAGAAGAAGAGAAGAAGTGGGCCACTAGGGTGGAGAAAGGAAGAGCTGCTCCAGAAGCAGCAAACGCATCAGCCTCTGAGCAAACGAATGCTAAACACACAGAGAAAGAGTACGAAAAACTATAAGTCATGTGTATTCACTGTGCAGTGCGCCATTACTGGTGACCCTAGTAAGCAATAAGTATACTAGTAATACTAGTTGTCTACTTTATTAGGTACACTTACCCTTTGCACATAAAAAAAAATATACAGACAGAAGAGAGAGAATGGACACCTACTTAGATACAGTGACCAAGCCAACATCCTGGAGCTGTAGCTATACATGCTGCACATGTGACCCTATATGAACCCATAAACCATTTGTGGTCTCACATTTCCAGTGCCAGGGAAAAATGCTTAGCAGGTGAAAGAAACTGTGAAGGAGGAAGTGATTTTGTGGTTGAAATGCAGCCAGTGCTTTACTTTCATTTTCAGTCCTGTGGAAGACAGCCCATACACAGACAGGTAGACATGTTTAAAGCACCACCACACATTTATCATACAACTAATATTTACAATAGTGCACACACAACCACCACAACTCCCCAAAAGTCCAGGCCTCAACACAATGCCTTACTCTCTTCAGGCCGCCTCTTCTCTTCTCCTCCCGAGCTCTGCCCTTTTCCTCTCCCGACTCCAGCCATCAAATGGAGGGAGGCGGCTCCTTTTATACACACACGGACATGCTCCAGGTGCCTCCCGATTAGCACTCCCCAGTGTGGCGGAAGTACCGGCCGCACACCCGGAAGTACTCCGGGTGTCCCTGGTCGTCTTCCCCCGAGCAGTTCCAGGTGTGGCGGAAGTGCTGAGCAGGGCCGGATTTAGACTTGATAAGGCCCTAAGCTATTTGAGACATGGGGCCCTTTATCAGTCCAGATATGCTGTAGTATATTTAAGTATATATGACAATTGCTCACTCGGACAATTTGTTTTGGGGGCCCCCAAGAAGACGGGGGCCCTAAGCTATAGCTTGTGTAGCTTATACGTAAATCCTGCACTGTTGCTGAGGACCAGGGCTCGCCAGGCATTGGGGTGCACCCTGGCGGTGACCACAGGACCCTATAGGGTTGAGCTTACAAGCCCAGTTCCTGTGGTCCCCAAAGCCACCAGGACAGTCACCCCCTCGTGGTCTGAAGGAGGCATAAGCCCCCCTCCAGTCCTTCTGGGCATCCCGGCTCAGTACCACCCCCAGCCGCTTGCCACAGTCCCAATTAGCAATGCAGTGAGAATTTGGTATTACAAAATCAGTCATATTCTTTAATTGATATTTCATTATGCAATTAATTAACTTCTGCTTAAGCACAGTGTAACATGATCATACAAGTATTTTTGACTTCCTACAACATTCACTTTCCTTAATAAATTCAACCTATTGGAACAACCTGAGGTGCGGTGGAAGAAGGAGTGATGCGCAAGAAGAGGCAAAGGTTAATAGCAATTGGAAGGACCATTTATTAGCTCTTTCATGACAGAAGTTCCACCATCGGCCTCAGGAAATGCCTGGCTTTTCATATATTTCCTCTCCAAACTGTTCAGCAAAGCTCCTTTTAAGATTCTTCAACTCCCATGGCTCTATCTCCCCCATAGTTTCTTGCCTACATGTTTAATCACAGGTCAGTATTTCTCTCTAATATTTAAACATGTAACCAGAACACTGTAAGTGTGAGTCTGTTTCTATCTGAATATTTGTAGAAAAGTCTGAAAGAAGAGGCAAATGCTGTCCAGAAAAGTGTTAAAGTTGAAGAACACATGCAAATAAGAATTTAACTGTACTCTGTACATGTGATATTAAAGGACAACTTTGGCATTTTTCAAGTCAGAGTTATTTATTCATAATCATGATATATATTAATTTGTCACATGAATTATTGTGTTCAAAAGTAAAGTATATGTGAAGTGAAGTGAAGTATATACCATTATTGTGATGAAATAACTTTGATGTTGAAAGTACCGAACCAATCCTTTAACCTCCTTGAGTTGGGTTCAGAGTGTAATGATCTGCCCTACAGTGTTAAGTGTGCATATCTCTCGGAAGTTTCTTCTGCTATCTAGTCCAGTGGTTCCCAAACTTGGTCACAGATTCACAATCGGTGATAATAATCGATAACAACTGATCTCATTTAATTAGCTGGTCTTTTTTATTCTTCTCTTATTCTGCATTCAGAAAAAACACAGTACGGTTTTTACATTTATAATACACTAGCAAAATACCCGCGCTTTGCAGTGGAGAAGTAGTGTGTTAAAGAAGTTATGAAAAAGAAAAGGAAACATTTTAAAAATAACGTAACATGATTGTCAATGTAATTGTTTTGTCACTGTTATGAGTGTTACTGTCATCAAGGATTTGATTATCATTATTTCTTTCAATCAGGTTCGTATTTGTAGGATGTGTTGTGTTCAAGTTACATTCCGTGTTTGTCAACCGTTGTAAAGATAACAGGTTTCATTCATGGAAGTGTTCACTACCCAAATCGCTACTCGTGAATCTAAGATGTTTAACAGGCATTCCCAGTATTAACTTGTGGATTTGCCTGCGAATATTAAGTGGCAGCATGTCTATGAACTTGTGGAATCGCCTGCCAGTATTTAGCAACAGCGTCTCTATGAAGTTGTGAATTTGCCTGCGAGTATTTAGCGGCAGCGTCTCTATTAAGTTGTGGAATTGCCTGCGAGTATTTAGTGACAGCATGTCTATTAACTTGTGGATTTTTCTGCGAGTATTTAGCGGCACCGTCTCTATGAACTTGTGGATTTGCCTGCGAGTATTTAGCGACAGCGTGTCTATTAACTTGTGGATTTTTCTGTGGGTATTTGGCAGCAGCGTCACAAAGTTGTTTTCGTCTAGCTGCATCAGAAAATGTACCACAACGTCTGACACACCTCCTTTTTACTGTTTTCTCACAGCTTGGATTGCTGCTGTCATAATTGGTTTGAGTTTCATGGTTTGTTTCAATTACATTAGTATTTGCCGGACTTGTGTTGAAGTGACATTCGGCATCTGTCAAGTGTTGTAAGCATACAACCGGTTTCATCGATAACTTCGCATCCAGCTTTTGAGAGTTTAACCATTCATAAACATCAAAGTGTCCACTACTGAAATCGTCACCTGTGAGTCTAAGATGTTTAAGAGGCATTGGCGGTTGTCGAAAGGTGTAAAATATTTGGCCATTTCGGTACACTTGAAAGCGACAACCGAACAATGTCAATGTTCATGTCAGGGGATATGTGGAAGTCACAAAGCTTTAGGTTGTGGTAGCCTAGAATAACAAGGAGTATGTCAATCGTGCAGATTAGGCACTAACATTCTACCATCTTGTCGACAAGAAACAGGTAAAAATGCTAGAAGAAAAATGTGCAAAGAAATACACTCTGCTGTCCTGATTGCAACATCAGGCTACACTACACATACCTTTCCTACTGTATTTATGTTGACATTGTGGTATTTGCATGCCTCCGTCACACGGAAGAACATTTTTTTCTTATTTAAAAAAATTCTACATTTTTTCTTGTTAGTCCAGGGGTAAACATAACACTAAAGATGTTCATGACCCTAAGAACCCTAAGAGTCAATACACAATTTTTAAGCAGTTGTGAAACAGTTAGAAACAGGGGTGAGTCTGCCATCAGGGCATTCTGGGGACGCACTCAGGGGCCTTTGATGGCAAGGGGCCATTACATCAGGCAGGCAAGGAAGGCTCAATGAAATGATTAAGTATCCACATAGTGAAATCACCAAAGGGACCAAAAGTATGAATTACTGTGCTGCTTTAAATAAACAGGTATCCATGCACTGCATTATTAAAAGTATGATTGTCTCTCTGTTAAGGAGCTCTATTTGTTACGTCACCCAGAAGCCTTTGGAGAGCTTAATGGTAATAATAGTTAAGTCTGATATGGGTGGCTAGTAATGACATATAAGCATTTAACGCAAGGAACACTTACTCATGTCAGGCAACTATGAAATCTCCAATCATCGTAACTTGTACATCTCAGGATTGCTGGATTATTATATGCAGGGGCCATGCTGGGAGTTGAACTCAGGTCCCTGAATCTGCCAGTCAGCTGAGCTAACTACTGAATCCCCATACTGCTTACAATACTTACTGGACTTCCTAATAATTAAGTCCAGCAAATATAAGTGATTCACACATTTTTTCCAGCCTGGCTATGTTAGTATTAAACAAAGCTGTTTATCAGTCACCATTAAGTTGAGACCATTCATATGGCTGAGAATATTTTAAACCTTTCAGTTTTAATAAAACGATAAGAATGTAACCTCTGTCTAAAACCTTTGGTTCACCTCTCCTTGCCGACACTTTTGGGGATAAATCCAGGTGTGCAAAGCCATCAGACAGCAGAGTTAGGAGCCTCAAGGCCTGGCGCTGCGTTAAAGGAAACATTCAGGCTTTTACGTGCTTTAAATTGCAGATAAGAGAAGCAGGCCCCCCGAGTTCAAGCAGATTTCCTGCAGCTATAACTAATTTTATCTTGGTGCCACTCATGGAATTGTTTCCTGCAAACAAAGCTTAATTACACCTCCTTCTGCTCAGAAGGCAATGAAGACACGTAACGCAGGGATCGGTGGTGGCAGTGACGGTAACTGACAGCTGCTGCTCATTCTGAAGCTGGTTTAAAGCTCTCCATTATGACAATCAAACAAAGCAATTTGCTATTAGGGAATTGCTGAGGCAGCTCCTTTCATTTGGATTGCACCTTGCACAGATGTAGATTGCCTGCAGGCACTGGTTTTTGCCTTGGGGCAGCAGGTTTTGTGAGAAATCTGAAATCTGCACGTGTAGCAGACTTTCAGTTTTTCTTGGCAGAATGGAGAGCACAGTGTCACTGGCTGAAACACTGCTAAAACAGAGGGAAAAGAGAAAAGTGAAGCCTTTAGGCATCCCTACTTCCATAAGACGTTCACACAGTGCTTCAAGGCCTGAAAATTGTCAGACTGTAAGAAAGGTGTTGGGCAGCAACTGCAAAGAGTCATCTTACAGAGTCATTTTAGTTATCTTTGTAAGAATGGATTAGCCCCGAATGTAGGAGTGGTTGATTATTCCCTGCAAAGCTAAACGGATTCTCTTCTTCTTAATTGATCTCATGTCAGGCAAAGATCAACATACCCTTCTGTGCTTCAGTTCCAGGCAAGCGTTTTAATTGTGGGTATGATCCGGTAGAGAGGGGCACCATTGAATGGAGATTGTAAAGGAGCATACAGTGGCACTGGCAATGGTAGTGTGCTTCATCTCCAGCCTGGATTCAAGGAAGTACATCACTAGCTGTCAGATAAAAGACCTATCCAGAATATCGATTAGTACATTCTGGGGACATTATAGTATATTGTAGCTGGGGGACACTTCTTAATATAGAATCAGTCTCCTGACATATCGCAAACTCCTGTAGGGTTGTTGAAAGCTACAGTTCAAACAGGCAGGCCTGATGGCAAAGAAATGCAAGGAGCCACAACAAGACAGCGTCAGCACTTTTCTGGTCAGCTTGGTGTTATGAACGTGTTTTTCAATTCTGGGTCTTATTTGGAAGCAGTTGTTTTTATTTTTTTTTCTAATATTGTTATATATTATCATTTTGTTGCTGCCCAACACCTTTTGTTTGTTTTGTGTCATTTTATTTTTCCTGTCCTCCACATTTTTTATATTGTGGCAATGACTATGGATGGTCACTTGGTTGATGTTTGAGATGTCACCATCACTATAACTTTTTAAGAGGATGTATCTATAGCAAGCTTCCATGTGTTATGAACTGAGCTTGCTCCAATGTGAAATGGGTCCACCAAAACAAACTAGGAAGCAAGCCAGAATCTTACCTGGTCTGCCCAGTAGTGGAAACTTCGACTTCAGCCAGGGCACTAAGACATGAATGGAGAACTGGCAAAACAACTATAATAGCCTCAAGGAAAATCAAAAAGCCCCACAAAAGGAAGGATAGCTGTCATCATCAGACACATGATAACAATTAGAAGACATAGGTTATATACAGAAAAGATTGTAAAGCAAGGATAGGAACACAATAGGAAGGTTTGGGGTCCAAAGATTGCCCTGTTTACTGGATGAAACAAAGTGAAACAGAAATAAGGGATAGGACCAACCTGGTCCAGGTACATCTCACTCTTAGCTGCTTCTGTGGCATGAGGTCTACCACTATCAGCCACTGGTTCAAGTTTCAGGTCATCTGCTGTATATATAGCTGGCGTAGCAGAAAAGGTGCTAGCAGGGCCACAAATGACATTCAAATGTTCTCCTTGAATTCATTCTCCTTTCTGTGAGAAGAAAAACAGTCACCAGCTGTGTGTTCCCTTTCACAGCCAGCATGGTGCTTACCTGCTCTGAGCCTTGAAAGGTGCTCCAGTAATCCACGTGTCTGACTGAATGTTTAGTTTTTAAGGATACTTCTGGCAGCTGGGCTTCCAGCTTTGAGTTTTGGATTCAGTTTTGTACTTTGTGGATGGTCCATGTCTTTATTCTCCTGGTTTTGACATCAGCTTATTTTCTTTTGTCCAGCCCTTCAAGTGCTTCATTCCCCAGTTCTTCATTTCTTTTTTAAGTCCTTCCGGACAAGTAGTAATGAGTGAAACAATTTCTGGAAAATGCAGTTTGCAATGAAATTAAGAGTTATGCTTCACAAAAAATCTTTGCGAAACAAAGCCAAATACAAACAATTGGCATACATTTTCATCTTATCCACAGCTTTTTCTTTCATGTGCGAAAGCATGTGGGGAATTTATTCTGCAGCAGAGAGTAAAAAAGTTAGTAAAGGTATAGGGGACATCCTTCAAGCAATTCAGAGGGGCTTCCCCAATGCTAAAATTAATTGGCCTGGCTGGGTGCTTGGCTTCCAGGGAGTCTCTGGAATGATCCTGTCTTGGATCAGCTTATAGAGTTGCAGAAATGTAAATGCTGATTGTGTTATCTCTCACCCCTCATGTGTGGGGTGTAACAGAAGTTAGGTAGTGTGCAAGGCAGATGAGAGCGTTTGAAGCCACATGGAATGAATCAGTGAAGTACGGGGCAGGACAAGCAGAATTGGAGGATGGTGTAGACTACAGTTTATGCTACCGAAAAATTCCCTTATTTTCACCCCAAACAACTTTGAAAACACTGATTTTAGTGAGTTTTACTTTTCACAATGACAAATTCACATGCCGAATGACTTTTACTGGCAATTTTAAGCTTCTCTGTTTCGCAATCATTAAGGACAAGCATAATTTTTGCTCAAAACACATGCCACTGGAAGTACTCCTATATCAGTCCTTAAAGGAGACTCTGAGCCTTTGCTTAGGTGAGTCTGGAATTGGGGGACAAGTGATGATGAGGGCAAGGAGGATATGGTGGTGTAAGTGGCCAATGGAAATGTGGAAGAAAGCAAGGAGCTTTATCATGACTTTGTCTATGTGTGAGGGTGATTTCATCACTCAGTTGAGTACATGAGAGAGTTCATGCTGTTGTTAAGGAAGACCCAGAGAGACATTTCATTATTTATGTTGTACTTCTTTGTGATAGCCCCTCATGCCCTCCTATCAGCATACATTTTCTGATTAAATATCCTTTTCTATACTATTTGGGCCTATAGGGCGGTCCAGATCTAACTATGCAATTTTCATTATGTTATAACTTATTAAGTTTATTACATCGAGAATTCACAAAAATTATTTTTGTTGCCGATAGATGGCAAGCGAAATCAGTGAATTAATTCAATGTAAGTCAATTTTCGTTTATTACAAGATATTTCGATATTTCGAACAATTCTTTTGTCTTATATTGTTTTCCTGCATTGTATTAAAAGTTGCATAATTAGATCTGGACCACCCTGTATATTGTGGGTTTGGGGTGGCTTAATAGTCCTCCCATTGGCCACAACATTCATTAGAAACACTAACCTACTTAGCATGAATCAATTGTGTACAAGGCTCCAGTCCATCATTAGGGCCATTCATACATGCACATACTTATACTAAGCCACTATAAAATAATCAGTGACTGGAAAAGGAAAGATGCTTGCTAATGTTCATTTTCAGGTGGCTGTCCCACTACCACATGACAATGTCCTGCAACATCCTTCTATACTTCTCCACATCTCCATTGTCAGTACAGCTTACAATGGAGGAACCATATAAAAAGTTCTGCAGAGGGTATAACTGGGAGTTGTGCATAAAATCGAACAGTAAGGGAGACTGGAATTCTCCTGTGTTTTAGACAACCATCTATGACATACAGTTCAGGAACCTCCCAAACTGCCATACAGTAATTTAAAGTCCATGACTCAGGACATTGTAAGAGCATCAATCTGCATTGTGAGTTTAATCCTTACTGTAGAGGTAGAACAGTGCTAAAAGCACTGGAGAAATCATTGAACATAACAATGACCAGCTTTACTGAGGTGAGGAAGACTCTATGGACCATAAACATCAGAGCATTGTCTACTCCTCAATGTGTCTAGTAGACAACTACAACAGATCAAAACAGTCTGTAGCAAAGGGTCACATTTATTTCAGGATCATCTTGTCAAGGGTCTTTCTGATGCATCATGTGAGAGTTACTGGTCTGTAGTGCGCAGAAGAAGCCATCTCCACAAGTACTGCGTGACTCACTTAACTGTCATCCTCAACATTTCTAAGACTAGGTGGGCCAAATTGCAAAATTTACATTCCTTTTTAGAATTCACGTAATGCATTAGTTAAAAGTAATGTTCCCATTTGCTTATTTTTACCTTACAATTAATGTCAAAATGTCAGTTTTGAAATTTTGACATGAAAATAGGTATGGCTTTGGGTACTTCTTATTGCTATATTCTAATAGAATGCGATATTACAAAAACAACTGCCAAGTCCAGCAGCTTTCAAGTCCTCAAGTTTTAAGGAAACAGAATGTAATTAAGTTTGAACAAAAAACAGATTCACAATTTGCATATTTAAAGTCCTGTAAAACTCCAAACTACACATACAGTGCTGTCAGCAATCAATAGTCTATCCAATTTCTGGGCAACACATAAATTTAAACATATCTGGGAAAGTTCTTGATAAACTCCATATGTATTACAAATACTGCAGGTGTTCAGTTGGGTTCAAGAAGTGTGGGTTTTTACCCTTAGTCCATTCTTTACACCTGGGATTGTCTGGGGTTCTTCACTCAGACCTTCTGTTCGTATGCAATTTGTCCCTTGCTTCTCATATCTGAGGCCATTGCTATGCAGCAGTTACTACACAGCAGCCATATGATAAAAGGGCAAGGAACATGAGGGGAAGCTCGGAAGGTGCTTTCCCTGAGCATTTTTAGTATAGCACATGTCACTGAGTGCAGGCAAAAATAATTCTTAGATAAAATGCAAGTATAAATTATACTAATGAATAAATTCAGAACTAATACACAGAAAAGAAAGATTTGTTAAAACTCATGAAGAACAAGGTAGAAACTGATTAAATATAAATGGAGACCTGCTATATCTGTCCACTAATTAATCGATGAACTATGGCTAATTAATACCGGTGGAAAATAAAACTGTAAAAGAAAAAAAAAAGTTACAGTCCTGGAGACTTCGGCCAACTGGCCTCCTACCCCTATTCAGGTTTTCTAAAGTGGAGTCTGTGCTGGCCATCCAATTTGATGAGAGAATCTTTCCAACTGATGATTCCAACGCTCCTTTATCTGAGATGACTTTTCCATATGCAGGAGAGCCGCCTGGCAGTAGAGCAATGGCGCCAAGTGCCACATCCAAATACCAAGAAGAGAAACAGAACAGAGGAGCATTAGTAAAGAAAAAAGTTTAAAATATTGTGATACTTATATTTCTGTACAAATAAACAAACAGAAATGCAGTATGAACAGCTAATCAGCAGCTCTAGTCAGGGTATGCTAAACTGAAGTAGTGAGTCTTAAATCTAGATTTAAAAACTAAGAGTGACAGGCCATCACTTATAGTAGCAGGCAGATCATTAAACAGCTTTGGGGCCCTGTAACTAAAAGCTCAACCTCTCATTGTTATTTTCTTAATTCTTGGAATCATAAGTGGGTCGGCATCTTGAGATCTCAACGTGCACTCTGGTTTGTAAATAAGGATAAGTTCAGATAAGTAAGCAGGGCCTTGTGTTTCATAGCTTTGCCACAGCCCAGCTAGACCTCCTCTGCGTTTAGTTTTTTTTTGTTTTTTTTCTTTTGAATACTCACCTAGATTTTAGTATTTTTTTGACTTTGTTTCTAGATTTGCAAGTTTTGCTTAATAATTTGATATTTGTCTTAATTGATATTTTTTACTTCTTTCTTATTTTTCTATTCTAATTTTTGGTTTTGCCCTTTTTGGATTGCTTCTCTTGCTATTTGAGTATAACTTCTTGCCTGTTTTTTGGCACTTCTTTAAATATTTTTTTTCACTTGTTATTGTGTTTACCTTTGTTACCTACAGTCGGCTGCCCCTTATGCAGCGTTGCCCAGGTTGCCTGCTGGAGGGTTGCCATCACTGCACTATACTGCGCTGCACTGCCCCGTAGGTGTGGGGCACTTGTGGTAACACTTTATCCTTTGAAGTAAGAGACTTTAGAGAAAGAAGGTGAAGGCGTTCATAATTCAGGTAGAAAACAGTGTGAGGCTAGCTGTGTCTTGTTTCCACCTCATATTTATTGTGTTTTGGATACGTTTCCTGAAGTCAGTAACAATGGGAAATGTTAAGTCTTTGGTCTTGGTAGCCTCTTACAGTTTTGTGATGCTATTTATTTGTTCATTAAACAAGTCAGTTATTATAATGTACATGTGGCAGTGCTACCGAGGGGACTTTAGGTCCCAACAGTCAGCAGGAGTGCACAGGAGTTGTTGAGAGGAGGCTCTGAATGGTATACACTATAATGGAAGCTGGAAGCAGTTTTCCTCACACTGCATCTGAATGTGTATGTATCATGAAAAGTGGGTGCCCTGTGTGATGCTGCTAGAAATAGAGGGTGGCATAACTTTAGTCTGCAGATTGTTAATTTGTGTGTGATGTACAGTAATTTGTCAATGTAAGATATATATAATCCAACTGATAACATTCATAATAGTTTATTTATCGCATATTCTATAACACCAGATTACGAGTTCATTATTCAGCAAAGACTGGAAAACCAACAGGATCCCCCCATTACCATGGGCTATTTCATCCACTAGTCAAAAAAAGGGAAATTCATTTAGGTATTTTTTTAAATATTAAATTATGAAATATATCAGGTCATAAGAAAGACATAAACATATTCAGTACACCAAAAAAATCATCACATATAACAGGTAAAGAAAAACAATCATTTATTGGAGTTAGATTAGCCCATTTCAGCTACTGTATACTTCTGAAGGTGTATGTGGTCTTGTATATTGCATTTATTTTTCTCAATTTCCTACTGTAATGTGAAGCTTTTTTTTTGTCCACTGGAGAGACACTGATTCAGCTGCTGTCGTCCCTGGTGTACTTGTTGTATAACCCACTCATTTGTTTTGTGCTCTTTCCACACGCACACACACATCTATACAGCCTCCTGTAAACCCTAAAAGTAGACATTAATTCAAAATACCATTTGGGTCATTTCAAAACCAACAGAATCGTTTCCAAATTTCACATAAAGGCACCAAAATAAATCTTGCTTCTAAATTGAGGAGTACACCTGATATAGAACATAGGTTGGTGGCTTTTGTTGCTCTGCATGCTCTATCTGCTCCTGTCTCCAGCCAGTCAGGCCATTCTTCATTCCTGTCACAGTTCCAGTCCGCTTCCAGCCTCAACTTTTCAGCTTTTGAGTGTAGCCACTGAGCAGCTACAGCAGCAGCGCTCGCAGTTGAAGGTGAGTGGCCAGATGAGAAAGGCCTGCTGCTCAGCCTGGGCCTTTAATGTTTATAGCCTGGTGGAGGGCTCCCCCTGCTGGTGCTAAAAGCCATCTGCAGAACAGAAAACAGGCCCTACCCCCAAAATAAAGCATGTCAGAATTGACATTTTAAAGTAATTACAGCATAGTAACATTTTAAAGCAGTGACTATGTTATCAGAGTGCTTTCATTAGGGATGTATAAAGGAAACGAGAGAATCTTTGCATACACTACCTTTTTAACCTTTTCAGTTTTTTAACATTTGTGCTGGATTTACTTCCTTTCATGTCTCTAAGGAGCATCGAAAATAATGGATGATTAACGGATGTCTGAGTCAAAAAAGAAATGGTTAAGTACCTTAGGGCTTGAAACAGAAGTTTAACCCTCTGGTCAGTTATGTCCTGCCTCCCTGCTCTTCATAAAGAGAACCAGCATCTGTATCCAGTTTGGATTAGTTAACACTAAAAAAAATCATTTCTGCTGTCTGTGGAAATTCAGATCTTATCTAGTCTGACTATAACATGCCTATTTAGCACATGTTCACAGTATTTGAAGTGAACTTTGCAATATGCTATAACATAAACAGTGGTTGCAAATCACTAACGCAATGGAGGTAGAGGTCATGAGCCCGATTGCCCAAATACCTCACCAGAAATGATAAATGTGGATAAATGCAGTAGCAGCGACTGTTGCTTATCATCCGATCCAAATGGTTCTACAGTGCCTGGGTAGCCATCTACTTTATGCGGATTTTGCACATTCTCTCCTCGATGGTGTGGGACCTCCCTAGGTGTGCTAGAACCCTATCCATGGTTGACTCCAGGCTTGTAACCAGTACTGACAGGACAAGCTCAGGCTCCCCATGACTCTAAAATGTATTAAGCAGGCATTAACAATGAATGAACATCTCGCGATATAAAAGAGTTGCATCATGCACTGAAATGGGACATCATGGGCATAACAGCAGGGAGCAATATGTTTCTATTGTGCCACTTGACAGCATGTGAAGGCATTGTGCCACTCCTATTTTTAGCTCTTGACCTGACATTTTTCCAGAGTCCCTCTTGTACTCTTACTTTGAGAGAGCCACAGTTAATAAATGAGATTCTGAGTTTTAAATATACAGCTAAAACAAAAACTATGCTACTAGAATCCAGGAAAATCATGGACACCAGAGTAAACACCATAACTACATGTTGCTGTTATCAGGTTCAAGCCTAACCAGCCTGCAATGCTCATTGTTACACATGCATAAATGGTAGACAACCTCAGGGCTTATTATATGGTAATTCCACCCAGGGTCAGGTTCACTCTGTCATTTGCTGCCTCTCCTTTCCTTCTACATTTAGACCAGAAGATGAACGACATGAAGGCTGCTGATGCCAGTTCCAGTTCAGGAGACCTTTTCCTGCTGGGACTTCTCAAACAGGGTGTCACCACCCTAAATCGTCAGTCACAATTTAGACTCGAATCTACAAAGACATCACTTGACAGCCTTATTGCAAACTCGCCAACTTATATGGGGTTCGTCATTTGGTGGTCTTGTCTTCTTCTTTTTGTATTTACACCATTAACACAACTTAATCATTTCTTCTTTTGTAATTGAGCTCCTTAGTAGTCAGGCTTACTGACACAATAAATGCCAAAATCATATCATTTGTTTATTTTATATGCCCATTTTTGTTTAGTCAGTTTCATTGAACCATGAAGGAACCAACACTGATTGGGGTGATAGCCCAACAAGATAGGGCCCAGTCACCCACACACAAGGTTAACTGGGCAATGCCACTCAAGTCTGAAATCGACAAATCTTTAAAAGTACGCTACTGACTTTAAAATCTGTTTGTTTCGACTTCACATGTAGACTGTTGACGATGTTCAGTCCTTTAGATCCTGGCGTTCTTACTCTCCTAAAGCTCTGAAAACACTCCTAATGTCCACAACACTCATGGGACTACACAGCCCTGGATTAACAGTTAAGCACGAAAAATGCACACATGCTAAGGGCACCAATAATAATAATTAGAAGAATTCTTTACATTTATATAGAACTTTTCTCACTACTTAAAGCTCTTTTCATAGTGAGTGGGGTGTCACTTCAGCCCCCACTAATGTGCAGCATCCACCTGGATGATGTGACGGCAGCCATTTTTGCGCCTGTATGTTTACCACACATTAGCTGTTAGGTGGTGAATGGGTGAGAGATAGTTAGCCAATTGAGACAGGAGATGATTAGGGAGCCAGAATAACTAGGCCATGGAAGGCAATTTGGCCCAAAGGAAGGGGGCACCATAGCAATCATGCCCTTACCTTGTATAGTGCCACACTTGACTTTACTTGAATTCTTTTTAATTGTCCTCATCATTCTTATTCCATATTAATCTGTATTGTTAAAAAACAAAAAAAAAATGGCATTGTAAGTGACTAAAGTTAAAACTTTGGCATGAATGTGTCCTCAGATATTACATTTGTTTCCACTTCATGGAGTAAACGTTTTGCTTTCCAACGAATGTGAAACACAGCTGGCTGGGTCTGGCTAGCATTTAACTCATCAGCTGATTTGTGTGGCAAACTGTTAAGCTCTTTATTTTATTATTCGTTTCACTTATTTTTCACACAAACAAGGTAAGTTTTAATCCATTGTTTGACCTTCAGCACTTATTGAGTCTAAATGTCTTGTCAGTTAGAGGGGGCACGATGGTTGGGGCTGTGATTAAGGCATCAGTTGGCCTTAATCTGGCCCTGAGGTTCCGGCAGTGTTAATCTTCAAATCGAGGCTGAAGACCCATCTGTTCTTACTTGCTTTTTAATTGTCATTACATCATTTACAACTTCAAGTCAATTCAATTTGATTCAATTTTATTGTCCCAAGAGGGAAATTTGAGTTTCAGCAGGTTTTACAGAGAGACCACAACACAGCATTTAAAACACAGCCATCAAACATAACACTTTAGAGCAAATAAATAAATCATTGCCATGATCACTTCTGGTGCACACATTTGATCAAACATATTACACACGAAAATTAAACTAACATTTAGGCTTACCTAATGACTGTGGATGTTTATCATAGTTGAAGATAAATAGCAGTTAGGTTGAAAGAGCATCTGAATCCATTGCTTTTTATCTTTAGAACCCTAAACCTGATGGCAACAACTGGAATTGAGAATATAGTGGGGCAGTCCTGTCTGACAGAACATACTAGGCTTTCTGTACTATTTTTTTATTAAACAGATCTGTCAGATTTGACCAGTTTTGCTCCATTTTACAATTTGATTTGTTCTATTTTTGTCGTTGGCATTATAATGTCCAAACCAGGCCAGCAGAGTAATAAGCAAAGATGGACTCAGTTCAAGATTTATAGAAGAGTGACCTAATGGTAGAACTCACACTAAAAAGACACAGCTTCTTTAGACAATATGGCTCAAGTCAAGTCAAGATGGGGAGCATGCACTGGTACAGTGTTTTGCCACACCCGCACCCACTACACGACAAAACAACTTGGGCTCCTGGTTGGCAACCCCCCAAGAGACATGCGGTCCACTTCCACCCTCCAGAAATGACCCTCTATCTGCCTCAGCCAGGTGTTATGTGGGTGACCCCTTGGCCTGGTCCAGCCGTTCAGGTCCTCAACAATGAGGATCAGCAGGCCAGATCACCTTCTGGGATTCACGCCATTTGGCGCTAGTGCCGTGATTGACGCTCCCTCACAATGCAGGTAATGTGCTTTATTCGAGACTCCATGAGCAACAGCTCATTCAACACAAAGTCAAACCAATGGTACCCAAGGATTTTCCAGAGAGGCACAGTACCAAAGGAGTACTATACAATAGGGCTGCTGCTGTTCAATTACCAGATGGCTCCTATATTTTTGTTAAAAGTCAGTTCTGTGTCTATAATTGTCCCCAGATATTTATTGCTACCAACAATCTCCACTGTCTGGTCTTTGATGATTGTTTGTTATGTGCGACTGGTGTTTCTTCTAAAATTGATTATCAGTTTTTGTAACGTTGAGGTATAGAAAAGACTTTTCACACCAGTTGAAATCATCTACCACTGGACCAGGAAGAGTTTCATTCTCATTCACTACTTACAATCACTGAGTTATGAGCAAATCTGAAGATGAACCTGTTTTCAAATTTACTGCGACCACCATTCATGTTGAGAATGTACAACAGAGGTGAAAGAACACATCCATACCCTTGGTATGAGGACAGCATATCAGACAGACGACCATTGACTTTCACCCTTTGAGTCCTGTCTGTTAAAAAGTCAATTAGCCATCCTACCAAATTGACTTTTGAAACAGCACCCTGCAGTCTACTGACCCTGTCTATCAGCTTTGTAGAAGTAGGACTTTATAAGTTAACTAGGCACGGTACCTGTTGGAGACAGCTAACAGAATAATCTAAAAATATTTGATATCTCTTGCCCTACATGTACCTTCAGTGCTTTTTCTCAGCATTTGTGTGTGTGAACGTCTCTTAATCGGCGCTCCGTCTCTCAAGTGCGTTCGCGTAAAGCCTGTTCCTCAGACTGTCATGATTTTCGGGGCACCTTTCTCACCTCCTGTCTGATTCTATCCTCTCAGCGCACCTCCTATGCCTTTATTAACGTCTCTTAACTGGCGCTCCCTCTCTCAAGTGCATTCGTGTAAAGACTGCTCCTCAGACTCTGTCATTATTTTCGAGGCACCTTTCTTGTCTCCTGGTGGAGTGGTGGCACTGAGACTAGGCGATCTGTGCCGGCAATCGGAGGGCTGCTGGTTCGAATCCTGTAAATGCCTGAAGTGATTCCACTCCATTGGGCCCTTAAGCAAAACCCTTAACCTGCAATTGCTCCATCCTGGGTATGACATTAATCTACATCCAGCCCAGCAAGCAGCTTGCAGGATAAACCTGGAGGTTAGTGGCAGAATTGGCACTGCAGCCATTGTAAAAAACCTCACATGATTCCATTTGAACTAGTGTGGTGCTGAGGTGTTACACGGTGCACAGCTGCACTCGGGTCCTAATTTGAGATCCTGAGGTGGTTTGTCGTGTGGCAACATGCTGTATCCCAACGTCTCCCTGCTTTCTTGCCTCCTGTCCACTTTTGTACATGACGTTTTTTTGGGCAACTCTCTTAGCGTACGACTTTACTCCCCTCATGCGCCTCACACTCGCATTTCCTTTTTCAGTGTGTCACCAAAGCCAAACTGACCAATCAGGTTGCTCAGAAGGACTGGACACACAGGCCTTAATGCTTTATTGTATAGTAGATTGATTCGGTACTGCAACTCTGATGACTGGTTATTCCACAAATATAATTTTATGTTTTTATTATTATTTTATAATAATGTTTGCTTTACTGTGAAAGGACTGATTGAACATAAGGAAAGGTTTTGGACTTCAAAAATGGAAACAGAAGGAGTGGTGTGTGACTAAGACACTGGGTTGTTGGTTCAATCCTTGCCACTCTGAACAATTCTATTTATTATATTCAGTTCATTTTTGTAAAACACTCAGTGTATAATTTGTTGGGTTTTTTTTCCTTGTTTCTTATTTGTGTTATGTTTTCATATTATTGTCAAGGTCAGACCTGAATGCCACCAAAGCGCTGCTTTCAGTTCCGTTTGTAAGAAACTGTTCACTAAAAAAGGGGACAAGAGGAAATAATGGTATTAAATAATAAGGGAAGTGGTTATAATACCCCAAAAAACACTTTTCCCTTCATTTTCCAAATAATTCTTTGCTTTTACTTTAAAAAAACTTGATAAAGCAGTCATTTAATAATGACCATAAAAGAGATAAATGTGAAATAAATTAAACTGGGCTAAATTACTGTGGCTGCCACACTGAAGGATACACCAGTGTCTGCTAATTGTTCACTAAATGCTTGAAGGAATAGGAAAAAGCGATGACAAAAATTACCAAGCAACTGAAGGAAAATGAAGGAGATTTAATGAACAGCTAAAAGTCTTTAGTGCTAAAGCCTTTTGAATCTTTTCAAAAATTCTTTGAAATGTAAAGCGCTTGATGTCGGGTAAGGCTTTTCTTAACTTACACCTACAAAGTGACCATTATTTAATGATTAAGTTAAATTTAACTGGTTTCTAATTTTCAAAATTTGTTAAAATGAAAGCCAGTGTCAAACATGATATAGAATAGACAGGCGTGCATAGGATGACATTTAAAATGTTGACCTGGGTCAAGAAAGCAGACTTAAGAACCAATTCAGGTTAGAAATGGACTGGAGTTATTGAGATTTCAAGGAATCAAGATGGAAATGTGAAATTTTAACCATTAAGATGAATAATTTAAAAATTAGGTAAGAGAACTAATGTGCTGAACACGGAGATCCAAAGGTCAGATAAAACCAGAAGAACAAGACCAACATCCTCTTTTGTGTGCTGTAGCTCACACTTCAATTTTGAGCTAAGATTTTTTATGTTATCAGATTATTTTATTAAGTACTATCCACACCATATCTTAAAAATATCTATCTTTTGTGGGAAGTGCGGTGGCGCAGTGGGTAGCGCTGCTGCCTCGCAGTTAGGAGACCCGGGTTTGCTTCCCGGGTCCTCCCTGCGTGGTGTTTGCATGTTCTCCCCGTGCCTGCGTGGGTTTCCTCCGGGTGCTCTGGTTTTCTCCCACAGTCCAAAGACATGCAGGTTAGGTGCACTGGCGATCCTAAATTGTCCCTAGTGTGTGCTTGGTGTGTGTGTGTGTGTGTGTGAGACCCCCGTGACCCTGTAATTGGGATATAGCGGGTTGGATAATTGATGGAGGGCTGCTATCTTTTGTCCTGCATGTACCTTCAGCTCCTTTCCTCTGTATCTGCATGTCTGAACTTCTCTTGACTGACGCTCCTCCTCTCGAGTAGGCTGTAAAGCCTTCTTCTCAGACAGTCCTCCAGGCCGTTTTTAAACCTCTCGTCTTGGAAGGTAACTCTCTTTGCGTGCCTCTTATGCCCTTTCTCCTTCTCACACCCACACCTCTTCTTTTAAAACTGGCCAATCACACTAAATTCAAACTGACCAATCAGATTGCTCTGTGGGACTGGACACACACACACACACACACACAGACCTTAGTGTTTTATTATATAGTAGATTATGCTCTGAAATAATGAGCTAATTAGATATTCTTTTTAAGATAATAGTAAGTGCAAAACATTTGATAATTGTAGTGGAAAATAAAATATTAATGATACAAAGAAATGTATATTTGAATTACAGGTTACATGATATTAAAATTAAAAAGAAAAGGAAAAGTATTACTTCACCCCAGAAACGGATGTAGTTTATTGGACAAAAAGTAGTAAGTGGTGGATTTTAATGGAAATGCATATAAAATACAAGATAAGAGCACAATAAAACAAATAGGAAAAGAACACAACGCATCCCGAAGAGAAAAGAGAAGAGTTCTGCTACTGGATTATTCTGACACTAGAAAACACAAGAACCCCTGATCCTCAAATGAAAGTGGTTCATACAGAATTGGGCCACACACTCTTTTTGTTTTTCAGTATGAAGACATACCACACAACAGTAAGCACATCGCCTATAGTCCTGGAGCAGAAACTCTTCGGTTTTTGAACTGTGGACTGGTTATTATAAGTTTGAATTATTTTGCTCACACGAACCTGGACAAACTGAATTTATAGGACTTTAATTACAGGCATTACAGGTATCCTTTCTTGAGTATTCTTCCAATATGGTACTAGTAATTTATGCATCTGTTCCAATCGGTTTCTTTTTCAATTAGTTTATGACCTGGAAATGGGAACCAATGAATTTGTTTTAATTAATTTATAACCTGAGAACAGATGGATAGCGAAGGAGGGACTAGGAATTACAGAATTAGTTTACATCTTGAGAATGAAAGAAGTATGATGGTACTTAAAAGATCCAACACTTTGACCAGAGTCATTCATCATCAGGACAAGGTAGCCAATCAAATATCTCAAATATCACATGTCCCAAAAACTTCTCATTTTAACATAAATATGGCCTGTCCGACAGACTAAAATGGGCAACAGAGATCAAGACATGTGTGACCATTTAATCTGGACATCAGAGAACCTAATCTATGAATAACACCAATTGCTAAATCAACAGCCACCCAGAACAACATCCACCCCTGAACCGTCTGATTTTCAGTAAGCTTTTTCTAAGACTTTTTATATCCAGACTTTGCTATCTATTTTATTTCCTGTTTTACTTATTTATATCTTATATTTGATATTATTACATGTTAATAAATGCCACATTGCTTTTATGTTTTCTATACTTGTCTTTTATCTAGAGTGATTCAAATAATAAGACAAATTGCCACTTTCTTGCCCACAGGGTTTATCAAGGCTACTGAGGTCACTCTTCAATAATCAGAATAACTGGTAAAAGTAAGACATTGATTAGTTGGTAAGTGGCATATAACCAAAACAGTTGCATTTTTATGTGTGTCCCAATGATGCCTGCATGTTTGTTAGGGCTGGTGATAGTGAGTCCCTATGTAGAGAATCCTATGCAGTATATTACAGAGTGGCTGGCAATTGGCACTACTCGAGACTTTGTCTGGCTAGGATCTCTATATGTATGTGTGTGAAGTGAATTCTACAGGACGGATGGCAGGGTGACTGGCAACTGGCACTACCCAAGACATTGTCTGGATTGGACCTTGGCATATGTGTGTGTATCTGTATGTTTGTTAATCTTCACGAGTGGGAGTAGATTGACCCAATAAACTTTGCTGGTAAGTCTCACAAAATTCATGAAAATACACAGATGTAACCTGCATAAGTAGTGCTCTTCAAAGAAACATTGATGAAAGTATGTATGAGGTGAGACACAAAAATAACCAGACTGGGCTTGGGGCTTTCCTGGTAAACCGCCTGGAGGTCGACTGGACATGAATCATAGAACTATATCTCCTCCTACATGTCCTCTCAAACTGCCGACTGGCTAGATATATCCTGTGAATAGCCCAGTCAGTATTTACACAACAATCGCTACACGAGTTGCCAGGATAATGTTGGGTGAAAAAATCGAACAACAAATCAACATTAAATTTCTCACAAATTTTCTCTTTTTTTGTAAAATGGTATTTGACTAACAAAAACATTCCTGTCCTCGATCATCCTCCCTATTCACCCGATATAGCTCCCTGTGATTTTTACTTGTTCCCCAAAATCAAAAGTGACCTGAAGGGAACACATTTTTCTTCAATGGATGAAGTGAAGACAAAAACAGCAAGCCTGTTGACAGAGCCTCAAGCAAGAAAACTTCCAGCACTGTTTCAATCGATGGCAGATACGTATGGAGCGGTGAAGAGATCAGGAGGGGGAGTATATAGAAGGTGACAATGTTTAGAATGCTGTAATTCATCAATAAATATTTTTTTTTTACCAATCTGGTTTTTTTTGTGTCTCACCTCGTAAAAGCAATATTTGCATAAGGGCAGAAGCTGTTTTGTCATGAAGCTGTTATTTTCCTCTCTGTCATGTTAGCCTCTAAAGTTCCAGCCCCAGAAGTTTGTGAGCACCAAATGTTTGCGACGTTGCACACACTTAATGCTTGTCAGATGTCTCAGCTATCTTTCTTATTCTTTATATCATGTAATCAGGTTCTGCAATTTGCTTCACAGTCTGCAGATGTTGCTACTCTTATTTTTCTCTCTGGTTTGTCACTTTCTCAGTCAGTTTGCTTTTGCAGTTTACAGAAGAAAAACATGAACCCTAATAACTTCATAGGGATTCCTGTTAGCCAAATGTTGTGCTTCACCAGCCTTAGTTAGGTCTCAATCAAGATCAAGGTTTGTAGTCCCAGTGGTTCATGAGTAATTGTGAGACAATCGCATGATAGACAGACAATATTCCTGGTATTTTATGGTTATAATTATTTTTCTTTATTACTTATACTTTATCTGCATTATAAAGGCTAATAGTTAACACAGGGAACAAGATACAGTATAATATTTTGTATTGTCTTTATTTAATCTATTATTGTATTTTGCTTTCTGCTTTAATAAATTCGATAAAACTGCTATATATATATATATATATATATATATATATATTATGATTGGCGGTGCACATAGACAGGTGTCCCAGTTGGGATGGAGCATGGTGCCTTAACTGGATGAGGAGGCCAGTCCTTTGATGCCACAAGAAAGATAGCGATGATTGTCCTCAGACGCCTCAGTCGCAGTCTTGCACCTAAAAAATGAGTCAGGGTCCACAGGCTTCAGGAAAATCAGCTTTATTTCAAGACAAAACAAGATCAACGAGTGTATTTATTGAAACAGACGCTACCACTTCACTACTCAAAGACACAGCAAATGAGCAGTGACATTATCAGTCGTCCTGCCTTGATTCTCTTCTTCAATTCAGGAACTCATAGTCCTCCTCATCGGGTCGGTCCTGCGGCTGCGGATCAGTGGCTGGGATTAGGTCGTCCTGTCTGAACAGAAAAGAAAACAAAAACGGACGTGACATGCGGCGGGGCTGTGGATTCATAGTTGTCTCAGTGACGCAGCAAACCTACTGTTGCCTCGCAGCGGTCAAACAACCTATAACAGACTCATCACCCGACTTTCGGCACTGGGGGTCTTAACGGGTCTCACTGTACTGTATGTATATATTAAGGAAACGAAACACCGGGATGACAGAGGATTCAGGCCCACAACAGGTAAATAAACCTATTAAAGCCCCATTACCAAGTGCTTGGTCCAGAGGTTTGGAAGTACAAAGTCATCTTTGATCCTTGAGGTCACCACTGCCCCCAGATTGCTCACCCCATAGCCTGGGATAAAGAGTCACATAACCTGAGTTTCCCTGCAGACCTGACATGTTTCTAGTGAGGAGGGCTGTTCCAAATAAAGTCCAGATTTTGAGCTCAAGTCAGGCGTCTCTAATTACACCTCTCTCACCTTCAGCTTTGTGAATCTTGGCCTTCAACTGGCTGAGTGCCTATAGGGGTTATGAATTGTGACGTCTTTGCTGCTTTCCTACTCCACACTGGCACAATCTCTTTTAAATTAACTTGAATACAAAGGAAGCAGCCAGCATTTTCATTCGTGCTCACCCGCCTAGAAGGAGATACAATGACCTTTCTTTAAGGCATCGCTCCAGGGCAACATGAGATTATTTCACATTTTTATGTTTTTTAAAGAAGGTTTTGGCATTCGGCTCTGAGCATCACAGCATAAAATATTATCTCACATTCAATATCTCTGATGTAAGGTGTAACCAGGAAAGAAAAAGATATCTGAAAAGGGCTTAAATAATCAAACACTGTAGGGTAACCAACTGATTCTTACTAAAGCAGCCGAATGCAACTTTCATCGGCAAATCAAAGCAATGAACTTCACGAGAGCAGTTCAGTCTGTGAGATTTTCCCTCACTTTAAACTTGAATGAGCCTCAAGAGGGGAAAAAAAGAAAAATCTACCAACTGCTTCATAATTTGCTTGGAGAATATATTAGCGCTGTACTATAAATCAGCTCTTAGCCACGTAAATAATGACTACTTCATGAAAAATTCATTGGGAAACTTGATGAAATCGGGAGATTATTTTCCTTCGGCGCATTTCCCAATACGCTATTTTTATATTGCATCAAATCAAACAAATGCAAATTACACAAGAAGATAGGGCCTAGTATCTAGCCAGTGTGTAAATGATACGTGGCTTGTCTTCATTTCCTTTCTGTAGGTAAGGTGGCCATTCCAGCACTGGTGCAGCTCTGAGGCTTTTTGTCTTCTTCTGTACATTTTCCAAAGTGAACCCCAACTGGAAGATGTTCCATATCTCCAAATTCCCAGCTGGTATGCTTCTTGAATGAACTAAAGTGTACAAAAAAGGATTATGTAGCTAAATTATAGAATCTGAAAAGGTGTTATGGGGCACTAGTCAGCATTAGAAAAACCGCATAATGTCAGAACAGAACATGAGAGACGCTTTTACATGAAGGATCTGAGGCAACTAATTGCCTTCAGAAGTCGCATCATTATGTGAGTGATGGAGCTCATCTGTTTGTAGTTATTAGACAAAGTTAAATCCATTGATCCCTTGGAAAACCCACAGTTGCAGAGTTCAGCTATTAACAAAAAATGTCATTGTGAAGACAAAGGAGCATTTAAATGAACCAGCACCAACCATTCAAAGTGTAAAAGAACTCGTTCAAAATCCACCAAAGCTTAGTGAAGTCTATGGTAATGAAAAATGCAGAAAAACGCTTAAACTGCCTAAAAAAGGAAAACTCCCAAAACTCATCACCTTAGTGAATTGGAGACCAAGACATAAATGGCAGCTCTACAGGAGTTTCAGTCTTCTGTGCCTATGATAGGCCAAAATAAAATTATGACAGCTACCCTGATGCTTTGTAAATTGAGCTTCAGATAAGAACTTCAAAATAAATACCACCTTTGAAAACATTTACTCCAAATATACTAGTTATCCAAAAAACGTATACTAGAGCCTGAAATTAAAATAAAGGAAAACTTCATCAATTGGTGAGACTAAATTTCAGCTTCTGTCTGTTCATTTACTGAACTTGCTTAATCAAATTTTGGGGAATCGAAGCCTATTCTGGCAGCATAAAGTGCAAGGCAGGACCAAACCCTGTATTCTTTCTCACACATGGTCAGGTCAGAGTTACCAATGATCATAATATGCACATTTTTGTTATGAGAGAAGAGTACCCAGAGAAAGACTAGTGTAGACATGTGGAAAAGGTGCAAGTTCCACACAAACATTGATGAAACTGGGATTTGAGACCAGTTTTCTGGTGCTGTCAGTACGTACTACTAAATTACAGTAGCATTGAGTTTTGGTTTTGGCAATAATGACATACATCGAAGCATGACAGTAGTAGCATAAAGTCATGGGGGTATTCCTCTGTGTAAGTGTTTGCTATACTGGTGAAGATGCACACAGCAAAGTAAAGGAAATCCTAGAGAAACCTGTCTGACAGAGACTTTGACTTGTGAAAGGATTTGTCTTCCAGGAAAGAAGAGCCTTTGTGGAATGAATTAATAAAATAGAAACAGTTCAAGAAAGTGTCTGGGCTCCAAGTAAGTGGCAGGAACTGAAAACTTCTGTCCACCGGTGCTCCATGTCTAATACGAGTGAGCTTCAGCAACTTTGCAAAGAAGAACAGGCAAAAATTCAATGTGTACAGTTAAGAGATTATTGGATAGGACTCACAATTCTCGGCAACAGGGTGGTGCACTTAGATTGCCTATAAAAAGTATTCACCCCCTTGGACATTTTCATATTTTATTGTTATACTTCATTGAATCACAGCATGGTTAATCTGGGTTTTTGACACTGATCAACAGAAAAAGATACCTTAATGTCTATGTGAAAAGAGATCTCTGAAAAGAAGTCCAAATTATTTACAAAAATAAAATACAAAATAACTGGTCACATAAGTATTCACCCTTAAATATGATGCACTGTAAAAGGATTCAAACAGACACAGAAAGAGATTTGGGGGCAGACGCCCATATACTTGAAAGCAAAGGTTGTGGTTACAGACTTCAGTCCAGAACAAGAACAAACAGACAGGCAAACATGGCGGTTTTAAAGTCAGGCTGAGGAAATGATGTTGTCCGGGCAGGGATCAGAAATGATGTTTTCAGTAGTCAGAACCAGAAGTGACATCATCAGACCTGAAACGGAAAGTGACGTCATCAGACCTGAAACGGAAAGTGGAGTTATTGGGCCTGGAACCAGAAGTGAAGTTATCGAATCCTGTGGTCAGTCTGGTCTGCCGATGAAAAAGAGAAAGGATCAGTGCACCCTGCCATCCCCTGGTCTGGCACGAGCTTACCTTCATTTGAGTCCTTTAGCTGCCTCCCATGCGTATGTGTGTGACAACCCCTTACTTCACTGGTGCAGCCAATTGGTTTTTGAAGACCCATAATTAGTTCAATACACATCTATTCCTTATCTGGAAGATCCAACTTGTTGGAAGTCAGTATTATGGCCTAGCCTACACAATGAAGACAAATGAACACTCCAACTAACTCCATGAAAAGATAACTGACAAACACAAGTCAGGTGATGGAGACAAAAAATATCCAAGTCACTGAATATCCCATGGAGTCCAGTTAAATCAATCATATAGCACACTGTTAAAAAAATACACATGACATCTCAGCTAATGTTTGCCAGAAGGCACATGGGAGACTCGGAGGTAATTCTATCATCTGATGAGACCAAATTTGAGCATTTTGGCCATCAGATTAATCACTATGTTTGGCATAAGTCAAACCCTGTGCATTATTAAAAACTAACCATCCACACCACGAAGCACGGTGCTGGCAGCATCATGTGGGGATTCTTCTCTGCATCAGGCCCTGGAAGGCTTGAGAGGGCAGATGGTAAAATGAATGCTGCAAAATAAAGGGAAATCCTGGTGGAAAACCTGATGCACACTGCATGAAACCTGCACCTGTGGGAGATGATTTACTTCCCAGCACTACAATGACTCCAAGTATAAAACTAAAGCTACACAGGAATGGCTTAAAAATGGTTCTAGAGTAGCCAAGTCAGAGTCCAGGTCTCAATCCATTGAGAATATGTAGCTGGATTTTACAAAGGTTGTCCACTCATGATCTCCATGTAACATGAAGCGCGATTGTGTAGTTTTGCAGAAAACAATAGAAGAAAAATTGAAAGGTCCAGATGTGCAAAGCTGATAGAGATCAATCCACAAGGACTCATGACTGGCATGGCTGCCAAAGGTGCCTCTACTGATTACTGACTTGAAAGGGTGAATACTTAAATGATCAATGATTTTGTTTTTTATATTTATAATTAATTCAGCTGATTTTGCCAGGATCAGTTTTGACATTAACAAGACTTTTTCAAGTTGATCTGTGTCAAAAAAGCCAAATTAAATTCACAGTGATTAAATGTGCTATAATAATAATATGCAAGGTGTATACTTTTTATTGGCACTGTGTTACACTGGTGCCACACAGGCTCACGAGACTATCTCCGGGAGTCTGGCTCTTTCTGTTTTTTATTTTTTGTTTTTTCTTTTCTTAAAGAGGGGCATCTTAGATTAATTAGTGACTCTAAATTGATCTGGCATGAGTGTGTATGTCCTTTTCAAGGGCTGGTTCTTGATACTGCCAGAACAGACTCTGGGGATCCTAAAATGAATTAAGCAAGTTTAATAAACAGACTTCAGCTCAAACTGCTGCAGACAAACATTACTATTTTCTTATTTTTATTCACAACTAGTCTACAAGGATCTGTAGAATTTTGTTTTCACTTTGACAGAAGAAATTTTGTATTAACAAACAACCAAAATCCCCAAAAACTATGTTAAGATTCTGTACCATAAACTAAAAACATATATATATATATATATATATATATATATACTCAGCAAAAAAAGAAACGTCCCCTGACTTTCAACTGTTTTTACTTTCAGTAGACTTAAT
>JANRMT010062796.1:19059720-19075243 GCA_026402145.1 Polypterus bichir lapradei
ATAGATAGATAGATAGATAGATAGATAGATAGATAGATAGATAGATATTTTTTTATTTTTAAAAACAAACTTTATTGACAAAAACTCAGTCAATTATACAACAACTTACACATTATATTATCAACTATAGTGTGTCTTATTTCCAATAATGTTGTGTCTTCCAATCAAAGAGAGGTGGGCTGTCTTGTAGAATGGTGTTCTTGCAACAACTTGGAGTCCAGTGCTATTAAGACAGTGGAAATAAGGATTGACTTCCGCCAACAAGTCACTAACTGTCCACCTTTGCAAATTAATGACCAGACTGCACTGTAGTCCAGTCATTTAAATTCCTGGGGATTACTTTCAGTAATACATTAAAATGGGACTAACACATTACCTCTATCACCAAGAAAGCCAGGCAGAGATTCTTCTTCCTTTACCAGTTTAAGAAGCTTAGCTTATCAAGATGTTTTTACTCAGCCATTATTGAGTGTATTGTGACCACCTCCATCACCGTTTGGTTTCCTTCTGCCTCCTCTCTTTCTAAGAGTCGGTTGCAGTGGGTGATTTGTTCAGCTGAGAAAATCATTGGTTTTTGTCTTTTAACATTAAAAGATCTGTTCATCACCAGAGCAGAAAAGAAAGCAGGAAAGATTGCAGCTGACGCCACCCACCCCAGCAGCCATCTGTTCTTTAAGTTGCCATCATAGAGGAGGTACAGGACTATTGTGACCCGTACTACACGCCATCTCTGCAGCTTCTTTCCTCAGAGTATTTAGATCCTAAACAAACTTATATAAGATTACTCCTAACTGTTTTTACAATATATAACTGATAACTGTGATCTTTATTTATTCATAAATACTTCATACTTGCTCAACTTGTAGTATTCGATATCTATATTATTTTGTATAGTCTTTCTATTTATTTGAGGGTATTATTGAAGTTTTTTGGTCAAGAAACTGTTGTATTTTTATAGTTGCTTGCACAATGTCAGATTAATGGTGGGTTGAAATTGTGTTGTCTTGAGTTGGTAATGTCTTGTATTCCATGTTTCGTCACCTAACCAAAGTCAATTCTGGTATGTTTCACATGCTAGCAATAAAGTGATTTTGATTCTGATAATATTGTTAGCCTCTAAAAGAAAAGCTCCGTCTCTCTCTCTCTCTCTTTTGGTTCCAAATGACTACCATGATCTAATTGTCCCATTTACATCTGAGTGTTCCCAGAAGGGGCGGCACCTTTGATGCTTTTTGGGGGTGGGGTCAGGCATTGTCTCCTAGTGATGGCTGCACGCTGAAGAGGAAATCAGAGACGTAGTTAGCAGCCTGGCAGTGGTAAAGTCTTGATTACTGGAGCTCTTCAGAAGATCCTCAAGCATGTATGTGTGACAATATATACTCACACTATGATTTGAACACACACCAGAATGACTAAAATGCTAGAAAAATTTTAAAAGAAAGAAAAGAAAACATAGTTACAGTCACAATGATTCATTATACACACATATTGCTGTTGGTATAAAGGAGCCCCAGTAGGGTTTATTAACTCACTTGTGCTGAGTAATTTATTGGCTGTGTCAGAGAGAAGATGTGTAGCATTGTTCATAATGGCACTCAGTCTTGTCTTCATTCTCTTCTTTGCTGCTACCTCCAGGGGGTTCAGAGTGTGTCCCAAAACTGAGCCTGCCCTTTTAATTGGCCTGTTGATTCAGTGGGCCTCTCTTGAAGTCATGTTACTAGTCCAGCACACCACAGCATAGAAAATTGCACTGACCATCACAAAGTTGTAGAAGATGTAAATGATGTCATTAACCACAATAAAGGAATGTAGCGTCCTAAGAAAAAAGAGCCTGCTCTGCTTTTTCTTATATTATTCCTCTGTGTTCAGAGACAATTTCAGCCTTGTCATTGATGTGGACCCCCAAGTACTTTTAGGAGTGCATCACCTCTACATCCATTACCTGGATAGTGATTGGACATAAAGGCTCTTGGTGCAGCGAAAAATACTTACAGTTGACATCCATCCATCCATTTTCTAACCTGCTGAATCCAAACACAGGGGTCTGCTGGAGCCAATCCCAGCCAACAAAGGGCACAAGGCAGGAACCAATCCCAGGCAGGGTGCCAACCCACCGCAGGACACACACAAACGGGCCAATTTAGAATCACCAATCCACCTAACCTGCATGTCTTTGGGAGGAAACCCACGCAGACACAGGAAGAACATGCAAACTCCACGCAGGTCCTCCCGGGAAGCGAACCCGGGTCTCCTAACTGTGAGGCAGCAGCACTACCACTGCGCCACCGTGCTGCCTTACAGTTGACAATTAACCATTTATTTTAAATGGATCCAGCAGTGTGTATCTTCATTAATATAATGGACAGACTATTGCTCTTTAAAAAATCCCATTCAGAAAGCATCTGGGGACAGATTTTTTTACCCCACACTCTGCAGTTTGGTAAACAGTTGAGCAATTTCAATTGAGTTTATTTGAGTCTTTTATGTGCATTACAGGTACAAAGAGGTAGCTTGAACTGTGCACAGCTACTCATTCTCCTTGGTTATGTGATGTTGAGCTCACCATTTATATGAAAGGCCGTGTTTTCAAGTGTCACACACGTTTGAAGCCTGCACTATTCACCTGATTCTTTTAAGCAATTGTACTCCTCATATTTTGTTTTGTGCAAAACACTTTGTTCTTCACTGGTAAGTCTGCACAAAGCACAAACTGCTGCTGCTCCACTGAAGCCTGTGCAATCATTTCTGTGATGCTTCCAGCATACACCCCCACTGCTCATGAGGGCTGCATTTTGCTGAAGCGAGAAACAGTGACATTTTCCCCAAAGTAGTTTAATTTCTCATCCAAATGGCCTCCCGTCTGCATATATAGGACCTCCCTGTAATTAATTTCTTAAAGTAATGAAGTGTTAATGAAATCTGCTCTTCCAGCAGATGAAATTAATCATGGATGCACTTTTATTTTGTTTCAGTCATAGTTATCGTTCATAACTACTAATCGTTCTGTTAATTATGGCCTCATTTGAATATGAAATGAAAAATACATAATACAGCACATAATATGCAGGATCACGCAGGGAAAAAGCTGTGCAGTAATTTCAAGGTATTGATAGCCTGCTTGGCACAAGAGATAAAGAGAATGCATTCTAGCAAGAGGCTCAGACTCCAACTCTCACTAAAAAAAGGAGAATTCTAGTTGAGGCTGTCATACGCTGTTGATGGCTGGGAGCTGCCTCTGTTTTGCACCTCAGGTTGTATTCTGTCACCTTTGGAAACATGGGCAGTGATTTGAAACTACGAGTCTACCATTTAGCCCCATTTTAACCACTTGCCAATGTCCTTCGTTATTTTATTCATATCGTGTGCTTTTATGGTGGTAACCAAAAGAAAATGAAATGATATGCTAGTGGTTCATGAGATGTAGTGAAAATCAGAGAACAGCAGTTCATACCAATTTATAAGCAGGAAAGTATGTTTTGCTGTTGGAGCTTGGAGTAAAATGAGCATAAGGTAACAGTGTCGTGAAGCAAGTATGAGGTCCATGGTGGTGCTGCTTTTTAGATATAAACTCAGTGAAGATCAGACTACTGGGTGCACATGTGCACTGCTGTGAAGCTGTATGGCCATTGGGTGTTCAATGGGAGAAGCAAACTGTTTGTTATAGTGATCATTTCAGCTGTTCCCCATTCACACTGTATGTATTGTTAGGCACAGCATCTGCACCCACAGTGCATAAAAAGGCTTTGAGTAGGAAAGAGAAAGGAGAATAAAGTGAGAAGGAAAAGAAATTGAGGAAGTGATATGAATGAATGGGGAGAGGACAGAACTGGGTTACAACCAGTGGTGAGAGAAGGCAGGAAATTGGTCAAAGGAAACCCTGTAGAAGTTCATGGTGAGAGGTGCTCCTGGGTGTACCAGATCACTCCCATGTACTATGATGGAGCACTCCAGTATACACCAAGGGAAGGTGACCAGAACGGGTGTTTGGAGTGGACCACTTTCTTCAGGGTCTTGGCCTCAATGAGCATACCCTGGAGATGGGAAATGAGGGCCAAAGAGAGAGAAAGATGCACTGGTAAACAAATTCAAAGTCAATTCTGACTTTGTTTTTATCCTTGGTTTTATTGAAGTATTTATTGATATTATTTATTGATTTTTTTAACCTTCTGCACACACACTGGGCTGTATGAACATATTAATTTGGATTATTTGTTTATGATGTGGGCACTTGGTTGTGGCACAATGTGTGTTTGCACCAGCCATGTTGCTTGCTTAAGTGTCCTTATTGCCCCGGCATTACAAGAAGATATGGTAGTCAACCCTCATCTTTCTGGTGTTGCATACTCCAAATTGTATATTTCTACATGTCATGATATTTATATGTATATGAATTATTGTAATGTGGAAGAATAATAAAAAAAAATTTAATACACAGTGAATTCGGACAGTATTCATACCCTTTCACTTTCTGCACACATTATTATGCTGTAGATTTAATTTTAAGTGGATAATTTCGCCATTTTTGCCATCGACTCATAATCAATAACCCATAATGATAAAGTGAAAATGTGTTTTTGCAAATTTATTCAAATTTTAAAACTGAACTCTCTCATTTTTGTAAGTATTCAGACCCTTTGCTGTGGCATTCTGAATAGTGGTCAGACACGTCCTGTTTGTTTTAATAATCATTGAGGTGTGTCTCAATCATCTGCGGCAAACTGAATTGATTAGACATCATTTAGAAAGGCACGCACCTGTGTATATGAGGTCTCACAATACACACTACATGTCAGGACAAAAACTAAGACATCAAGTGCAAGGAACTCTCTGTAGACAAACCTGCAATCATATTGTGGTGAGGCGTAGATAAGGGCAATGGTATGAAACAATTTCTAAAGCTTTGAGTGTTCTCAGGAGCACAGTGACCTCAAAAGGTGTGAAAGAGAAGAAGTATAAAACTATTAGGACTCTTCCTCGAGTTGACCATCCAGCCATTCTGAGTACCTGGGCAAGAAAGGCCTGGGCAGAGCTTCAGAAGTCTTGTGCTGAGATGGGAGAACCTGTCAGAAGGATGCCAATCTCAGAAGCACTCCATCAATCAAGTGTTTAAGGTCGATTGACTAGATACAATCCACTTTTCATGATATGATAGCCTGCCAAACCACATTTAAAGGACCCTGAGAACATGAAGAACAAGATTCTCTGGTCTGATGAGACAGAAATTGAACTCTTTGGGCACAACAGCAAGCACTATGTCTGGTAAAGACTAGGCGCTACTCATCATACACTACCTAATACCAACCTTATGGTGAAACATGGTGGTGACAGCATCATGCTATGGGGGTGCTTCTCAGCAGCAGGGACAGAGAGACTGGTCAGAATTGAGGGAAGGATGAATGCAGCCAAATATATAGAGGTGTGGTAATTTGCTTACCAGGTGTTACCATTTTTAAGAAAAACTTCTCAAGAATAGTGTAAAGTTGACTTGCATGTTATACAAAGAAAAGGCACCTTTTTAAATTGTTAAAGTGCAGGTTGTGCTTCCACGAAGATTTTAACTATGGTTTCGGCAGACCACACTGTGTGGTGCTGATGGTTTAGTGGGTGTGTCTCCAGTTCAGGTGTGATAGATGGTCCATGTATCCAGTCAAAAAGTCGAGCGTCTCAATAGCTAACTAACGTTAACAAAGTAAGAAGCATGAAACATTTAGTTTAGTTAAAACATACATGAGTTAGTTTTGAGAAGGGCTCCCAAGAGGAAGCCTCAAGGTAAGGTTACAGGAAAAGTAACTTACTTTCCAGAGAAGTCATCGGCTTGCCCGATGGAAGCTCATCATGGGTGCATTCGCGCTTGTACTTGCTTGAGCGCACATGAGGCCGCTTTGCTTTTTATTATGCGCCTTGAAGGATATGAGCATAGCACGTATGCAGAATGCACCTGTGTCAGGCGCTATTAGAGAAAGAGAGTGGCATGACACAGGTTTTGTACCCTGATACAAAAGGGCACTTCCTGCCTCTACGGGTGGTCATTGTGACTCTTTCTCAGAGTAAGTGAGTTTGGTATAGCAGTTCTGTCAATATACCAAGCATAGCCTGAGCCTTCTTTGTATATATTTTCTTTCCGTATCTAAATAAGTATAGATACATATCTTCTAGTTATAGTTTATTTTTGGTGGCGGTTTGAGATCAGGGTGCACTTATTTTTGGTTTTCTAGTATTTACAGTTTTTTTTTCTTATTGTAAATGATTTTGGGATTTATTAAAAACATTTTGCTTTGTGTTCTTTCTTCCTGATCGTGTTTTCTTTATTTAGGAAGACTACCGTTTTTGCGTATATAATTTTTTTTGTCTTTGATTATTTTCATATTGGGATTGGCAATAATCACTGTAAATATTATTTCCTGTTTTTGAGACATTGTTTTTGTGATGTGTGTACCTGTAAATAAAGCCCACTATTTCTCTTAGAAGTGCCATCTCTTTTGGTTTGTGTCTCTCAAGTCTGATCCCGGTCAGTCCCGAACTACAAGATGCCACGTGTGTAGTCAGGTGACAGCCTTGCCACTACACGGGGTGTCACAAGAGGTCCTAGAAGAAAACTCGTGCCCTCAGACTGGGAGGACAGTTCACCATTTCGCAAGACAGTAACTCAAAAGGATACAGCCAAGAAAACACTGGAGTGGCTTCAGTACAAGATCCTGATGAGTTCTTAAATAGGCCCAGACCTAAACCCCATACTCTAGAACATCTGTGGAGATACCTGAAGGTGGCAATTTACAGACATTTCCCATTAAAATCTAACAGCATTTGAGGGGATCTGTCAGGAAGAATGGGAAAAACTGCTCAAATATAGCTAATGGAGAATTACCCAAGAAGACTTGAAGTTGTAATTGTTTTCCAAAAGGGACTTGTACAAAGTACTAAATTAGTGGTTTTTCATTTTGAATAAATTAAATTTTTAATTTCTAATAAATTTGCAAACCTTTCTGAAAAGGGCGGCATGGTGGCGCAGTGGTAGCGCTGCTGCCTCGCACTTAGGAGACCTGGGTTCGCTTGTTCTCCCCGTGTCTGCGTGGGTTTCCTTCCGCAGTCCAAAGACATGCAGGTTAGGTGCATTGGCGATTGTCCCTAGCGTGTGCTTGGTGTATGTGTGTGTGTGTGTGTGCCCTGTGGTGGATTGGCACCCTGCCCAGGGATTTGTTCCTGCCTTGCACCCTGTGTTGGCTGGGATTGGCTCCAGCAGACCACTGTGACCCTGTAGTTAGGATATAGCGAGTTGGATGATGACTGACTGACCTTTCTGAGAACATGTATTTACTTTTGTTATTATAGACCATTGAGTGTAGACTGATCAGCAAAAATGCCAAATTTACACATTTAAAATTGAATCCACAACACAATATTGTGTGCAGTAAGTGAAGGGCACTTTCTGAGTCCACTACATGTGTGCTTCCCTTAAAGTGAGATGAGATTCCTATACATTATCATCCTATAAAGATAAGGTGCTCTAAGCTAACAATCAAGCCTGACAACTGGCAAGTCAACTGCTATTAGCAGCGAATTTCACAGAAATCATCCACTCCGTTGACTTGATCACTCAGGGTTTTTTTATTTGAACTCAAGCCATTTCTACGCCATTTTTGAATGCTGTCACAATGCATTTAGTTAGTGTAAGAGTTCATGAAGAACATCTAGTCAAGGTTACCTTAATCAATGTATTTTCTATTATTATCATCCCCACCTGCCTTGTGTCATGACTTAGCATTGCTCCCTGGCTTACCATACAGTATCTGAAGGTGGTGTAAGCCAAATAGTAAATTATAAAGGATAAGAATATGGCCGATGGAAGAGGGAGGTCTAGAAGGTAAATGTTGAGGGTCATGTCCTTGGCATGAGATTTGTATTAATATATTTGAGGTGGAAAGCAATTGTTCATTGTAATATTATTAGAAACACAACAACATCTTGAAACAGGACCCCAGCAGGTAAACTCAGGCCCCTAATATAGTTATGCTTTTGTCTGTGCTTGCATTTTTTTCCTACAGTGTAATAGTATTAGAAGTGCTCTGAGCCAGAGTCTCCTGCTTAAAAATGCGTTATGAACAAAAACAAGATTAGCGGGGTGGGGGTGGCTGGAAATCATGACAAAATATTGTCTACGTTGCAGAAAAAGAATTAAAAAGAAACTGCAAGCAACTGGAAGTGCAATCCCAACGCAAGGAAACAGAAACGGCTTTATAGCACAGGCCATCCAAAACACATGTTTGAACATGTGTTTTGAACATTTCAACTGGCATCAAGTTCTGGGAAGAGTGAGTTGCTAAACAAAAATATAAAATAATGTGCACAAGCATTTTGATTTTTCTGCTTTCTAGTCGGCATCTACAGGAGCTGCCACTTGCATTTGTATGATCTCTGGTATTGATTTTTCAGCATGACAGGATATAAATTTCAGAAATTTTAGAAATGGTTAAAATGGCAATCCCTACATTCATTGAAACATTTCGATAAGAAGCTACATTTGTCTTTAATTTAGTGGCAGGCAAATAGGGAAATGTCCTAGTATCTCTAGATGGGTGTGAGTGTGTCCTGCAATGACCTGACATTCTGGCCAGGCTTGGTTTCTACCTCATGGATGATTCTACCCAAGTCTGAAGTGTACTGAAGGTGGCTACTGTCTGTGAAGAGTTTCTCATTGTTTCGTTTTTGCACAGGTTTTCTGCAGGTATTCCATTTTTCTTCCACATCCAAACATGCACAGTATTGTAGAAAATAAGAATGCATATATGGACCAAGAAGGCCTCCAGCAAGAGCAGTGAAGGGCAGTGTGGGTCAGCGATCGCCAAGGTGAGGGGCACTGTGAGACACTTTTATGTGGGATATTTAGAGGGGTGTTAGAAAGGGCTTGTTTAGAAAAGTATTCTAAAAGAGCATTGGGCATTGTAAAGGGCCACGATAAAATACACTGAATAAGATGTAATGAAACATATTTAAGGGGACCCTTGTGTGAAGCTTAAACAGGATAGTAGGATGATACAGATCATTCGGTTCTGTGCCGCTGCTCGCAATTTCTATTTCCCTTGGTGCTGCTTTGATCACACTGCTTGACATCTTCTTCAAACCTTTGAAACTACTTTGTGTAAAACATGTTTTACGAGATCTATGAAAAAATCTGCACTCTCTCTTTATCCTCCCTCATGGGCTTGTTATGGAGGAACAGCTGGCATCACCTCACCAGATAACACTTCTCTCTTCTCTCCTTGTAGTTTCCTTGAAAACTCCAACCCCTAATCCCAAGAGGGGCTCCTAGCACTTCATCTGAATTTCTCTAATGATATTTTTGACTTTATGCTGTCTTGTTGGGTGTGTCTTCTTGACATGGCCTCTTAAGGTGTGTTCATGTACTGTGCCACCTGGTGAAGGTTCCTTCTTCATTCTGAAAGGGAAAGTAGAAGACAAGTATCTGGACAAGGCTACCACATAATAATATTGCTGAGATATTTTCACAAGTGTAAAGAAATGTGTGTGCAGGACACGCAACAATTTCCAAGTTTTAACAGTACCGTGTGGAGATGGCAGGTTAAAGAGCAAATGCCACTAATAAGAGTTGAAATCAATAAGGAATTAGAAAATTCTGATTTTGAGAATATTTACATTTTAAAAGCTCTTTTCCTAATGTACACATTCTTAAAGTGATTTAGTTGCAGAAAGGAGTTTTTTGCAGCTGGATAGCAGACTGCCTCATTCAATGTTTCAGAGTACAGAGTGTAAATTCTGATCCGGCCATTATCTGTGTAGAACTTGTATATTCTGCTTGGGATTTCTTGGATATTGCAGTTTCCTGTATATTAGGTCAAGGATGAGTGAGTGAATGAGTGTTGCTGTGTGTGTGCAATTGTGTCTCAGAGTGGACTGGCCTCCAGTCCAGAGTTGATTCCTGCCTTGTGTTCATTACTGATAAGATGGCTTCCCACACCACTGTAATACATGGCCCAGACTAGTTAAAAGATTGCCTCGGGCCTCTGACATCCCAAATGTTTAGTGTACACGTCTTAAAATCATCTGTGAGTTATTATTTTTATTTGTACAATAGAGACTATTGTTCACAGCATGGCAATAATAAAACTAGAAAAAAATGTTGTGAGTGACATATATTAAGAGAAAGGAAGGCAGCTGCAATAACTTACTTAATTGCCAAGGGAATTTTGCATGCGGCAGGACTTTGAATTCTAACATGATCAAATATGGGAATTCTAACATTCAAGAGCTTGAGCAGTCACAAAGTTATGCTACCGAATTCTAGAACCACCTGTCTCAGTTGGCAGCGAAGGAACAGTACAGGAGAAAGCTGGAGCAGAAGTTGCAGAATAACAGCATGAAGGAAGTGTGGGATGGGATGAAGATTATGACAGGCTGCAGCTCTAGGCGGGGTGCCACCATTTAGAGCGACGTGGTGAGAGTAAACCAGATGAACAACTTCTTTAACAGGTTTGACCACCCTAACCCACTCTCACCTCGGAGTACTGCACCCTCCACCCATCCTTCTGCTGATACCAGCATATAAGAGAGTTTCCCCCCACCCACAATTACAGCAGCCCAGGTAAGCACGGAGCTGAGGAGACTTTGTGCCAGCAAAGCAGCGGGTCCAGATGGAGTATCGGCATGACTGCTGAAGGCCTGTGCGTTGGAGCTGGGGAGTCCTCTACAGCACATCTTCAACCTGAGCCTGGAACAGGGGAGAGTCCCGATGCTTTGGAAAACATCTTGCATCACCCCAATCCCAAAGGTATCACGTCCTAGTGAGCTGAATGACTTCCGGCCTGTTGCTCTGACGTCACATGTGATGAAGACCAAGGAGTGGCTGTTGCTTCACCACCTGAGGCCACAGGTCCGCCACACCCTCGACCCTCTGCAGTTCGCATACCAGGAGAAGGTGGGAGCGGAGGATGCCATCATCTATATGCTACACCGATCCCATTCCCACTTGGACAGAGGCAGTGGTGTTGTAAGAATTTTTTTTTTTTTGTGAATTTCCCCTTGGGATTAATAAAGTGTATATCTATCTATCTAGTGAACTCCTAAATGGTCTACCTATGAAAGACATTTAAATGATTGCAGTTAGTTGAGATGGCAACAACAAGAATATTATATTATAATATTATATAATATTAATATAATATAATATTATAATACTGTGCACATCTTATCAGTTTTAGAGTTGTTACATTGGTTACCCATGTCCTACAGAATTGTCTTTAAAATTTTACTAATGATATATAAAGCCTTAAACAATCTTGCTCCTTTCCTATATTTTGGAATGCCTTAGTTATCCATCCTTTTGCACAAACATCGCAGTGCTGCATGATCCCAAATACACAAATGAGTGACAAAGACAGGTGCTGAAAGACAAGCATGCAGGTCTCTTCCTGTCACGTTTCATTGTTTAATTTCTTCTGCAGGACAGAAACCCAATGCAGACCGTCTCTCAATTCTGTAACCGTTACAGCTGACTAACCCAGTCACCTCAAAGGACACAAGAAACAGTGCACAGCCAGTCTGACCTGCCGACTTAACTACAGTGGGAAGTGGGTAATGAAGCGTGTTCCAGTCATACCACAGCCACAGTTATGGTCTCTTGCCATATAGAAGGCAGAACATCATTCCAGACCAGGTAAATATCCTACATTACAGGAAGAAACAGGTTACGCTTTCAACCAGGGTGGCTGCATTATCTGGCAGGGGCTAAACTGAGAATAAATGCCTTACAGGAATGATTCTACTTAAATTAGAAGCAGAAGAAAAAATGTCCCACACATACATTTGCTGTAAAACTTTATATATATATATATATATATACTCAGCAAAAAAAGAAACGTCCCTTTTTCAGGACTGTGTATTTCGACAATAATGTTTTAAAAATCCAAATAACTTTACAGATCTTCATTGTAAATTGTTTAAACAATGTTTTCCATGCATGTTCAATTAACCATAATCAATTAATTAACATGCACCTGTGGAATGGTCGTTAAGACCTTAACAGCTTACAGAAAGTAAGCATTTAAGGTCACAGTTCTAAAAACGCAGGACACTAAAGAGACTTGTCTACCGACTGTGAAAAACACCCAAAGAAAGATGCCCAGGGTCCCTGCTCATCTGCGTGAACGTGCATTAGGCATGCTGCAGGGAGGCATGAGGACTGCTAATGTGGCTAGGGCAATAAATTCCCATGTCCACACTGTGAGACGCCTAAGACAGCGCTACAGGGAGACAGGAAGGACAGCTGATCATCCTCGCAGTGGAAGACCACGTGTAACAACACCTGCACAGGATCGGTACATCCGAATATCACACCTGCGTGACAGGTACAGGATGGCCACAACAACTGCCCGAGTCACACCAGGAACACACAATCCCTCCATCAGTGCTCAGACTGTCCGCAATAGGCTGAGAGAGGCTGGACTGAGGGCTTGCAGGCCTGTTGTAAGGCAGGTCCTTACCAGACATCACCAGCAACAACGCCGCCTATGGGCACAAACCCACCTTCGCTGGACCAGACAGGAGTGGCAAAAAGTGCGTGAGTTTCTGCATGACAGCAATGTCAGTTTTCTGCCATGGTCAGCGAAGAGCCCAGATCTCAATCCCATTGAGCACGTCTGGGACCTGTTGGATCGCAGGGTGAGGGCTAGGGCCATTCCCCCCAGAAATGTCCAGGAACTTGCAGGTGCCTTGGTGGAAGAGTGGGGTAACATCTCACAGCAAGAACTGACAAATCTGGTCCAGTCCATGAGGAGGAGATGCACTGCAGTACTTCAAGCAGCTGGTGGCCACACCAGATACTGACTGGTACTTTTGATTTTGAGCCTCCCTTCATTCAGGGACACATTGTGAAACATTTTTAGTTTATGTCTTATGGTGTTGACTCTTTTAGTGTTCATACAAATATTTACACATTAAGTCTACTGAAAGTAAAAACAGTTGAAAGTCAGGGGACGTTTCATTATTTGTACAAAATCTTAATTTATCTATCCATTTCTAAATAATTAAATGGGCAGGCTATTTTGTATCAGTGCAATACGCTGCTTGTTAAAACGAATGACTCCTAATCTTACGTGCACTTAGTGCTGCGTGGGTATTATGAACTATCGTATTTGTTCAAGTTCTATTTAAATTTTAAATATAAGTAATTTTTATTTGGTCGACAGAAATATGTTTAGTAGGAATGAAAGTTAAATTTAATCATCATTGCATAAATTTTTCTTCACCATAGAAATTTAAAGACTAAATCCAACTTCCATTCCTACCAAAGATATTTCTGGCGACTAAATAGAACCTACTTATATCCAAATTTGAGCTATTGAGCTGTCGCCTGCCTGCCTTCAGTCACCCTCGCTTCGCTCTTACTTTTTTACCGTTCATTTAATCATGGCTAGTCGCGGAAAAATTATAACATGGAAGGAGGATTACATTGAGTATGGCTTTACCAAAACAATTATTGATTGCGAATAAAGTATCTATTATTCATAAAGCTTCAATTGGTGATCTGTTTTTCAGCGTTAACCTCATATTTTTTCATACTTCTTCCCAAACCAAGGGGGTGCGAGGGTAAAATGAATCGGTAAGTTCTGATATATATATATTGAATATATTGAAATAGTTTTACTATCAAATAATGCAAACAGTACGCGACATATGCTTCGCCCTAATTCTGGGCTCATCAGGCAGTACACACTCACTGCACCCACTCTCGGGAATCGAACCTCAGAAGTCAGCGCTAAAGGGTTATATATATATAACTTTTGAGAATGCCACGTATAGTTTTGTCCAGGAGGAAAGCAATGTTGCCTCAAACCAATGGCAACCTTTTGTAGGGTGTGTCCCTGAGACTTATTAATTGTCATTGCGAAGCAGAGCCTTACTGGAAATTTGAGGCATTTCAATTGAAATGGGAGATCAGAGGGTATAACGGTGATGCCAGGATGTTGCGATGTCCTCGGCTTAATTTAATGTTAGCTAAGACCCGGCGCTTAAAAGTTTCTGGCTGCACTCCGGTTGTAATATGACGAAGCTGCGCGAGCTCACTTTTGAGAATGCAAATATAGTGTTCCAGGAGAAAAGCAATCTTGCCTGAAATCAATGGCATCGTTTTGTAGGGTCTGTCCCTGAGACTTATTACTTGTCATCGCGCAGCAGAGGCTTACTGGAAATTGGAGGCCTTTTGAGTTGAAATGGCGGTGCGAGGGTAAAATGAATCGGGAAGCGCTGATCAATGTAATCGGTGTACCAGGAAATCATGCATTGACAGAAGTTCCCCTTTGCTTGTAATGCAAAGTGTGATTAAATGTATGATTTTTTAACGCGTTATGGAGCACATGCATCGAAGCTTCTCAGCTGTGCTTGTGCTAAGAAAAGGAAAGATTTAAAAATAACGTAACACGATTGTCAATGTAACCTTTTCTAAGTAGTGCCTGGAGGATTCAGTGTGGAGAAACTCTAGAGACAGTGTGTGTATTAACTTGTGGATTTTTCTGTGAATATTTGGTGGCAGCGTCACAAAGTTGGTTCCTCAAGACGGCGTTAGCTGCAGAGCTCAGCTCACAGCGAAATGAGGTGAATGGGAGGGGAGATGATGACGTCACTCCCCCACCCGCCTTAACTGTCAATCCCCCACAAACACAGTCTCTCGGAATTTGCATAAGCACAGCCCTTGACCTGCAATTTTAACTTAGTTACAAAGTGATGAAAACTCTCGTTTATATCCTGCATCCTCTCATTAAACTTGTATCCCGCATTACCCGTGGGCATGACAAACGCCAGCGGCAGCCTGTCTATGAACTTAATTTAAACTTTAGGTTTACACCGTGCCTTTTTTCCGAAGTAGCAGCACTTATGAATATGGTTGTATATGTCAGTCGCACGGTTCTTATTGTTTCGCTGCCTTCTCAATTATATAATGCATGTTTTCTTCAGCGCTTTTTGGAGCTGTTCCTAGTTTTCTACGTACTGCGTTGATAGTCAGTTCACGTGATTACGTGGGAGGCGTGATGATGTCACACGAAACTCCGCCCCCCACGGCTTTCGCGCTCAACTCCATTACAGTATATGGAGAAAAATAGCTTCCAGTTATGACCATTACGTGTAGAATTTCGAAATGAAAACTGCCCAACTTTTGTAAGGAAGCTGTAAGGAATGAGCCTGCCAAATTTCAGCCTTCTACCTACACGGGAAGTTGGAGAATTAGTGATGAGTCAGTCAGTCAGTCAGTCAGTCAGTCCTTTGCCTTTTATTAGTATAGATACTGCACATTCCTTATCTATCTATCTATCTATCTGTCTCTCTATTGTACTGCACATTCCTTATCTATCTATCTATCTATCTATCTATCTATCTATCTATCTATCTATTATACTGCACATTCCTTATCTAAAGTTTGTTTTTAAAAATAAAAAAATATCTATCTATCTATTATACTGCACATTCCTTATCTATCTATCTATCTATCTATCTATCTATCTATCTATCTATCTAT
>JANRMT010062796.1:19075253-19097409 GCA_026402145.1 Polypterus bichir lapradei
TATCTATCTATCTATCTATCTATCTATCTATCTATCTATCTATCTATTGTACTGCACATTCCTTATCTATCTATCTATCTATCTATCTATCTATCTATCTATCTATCTATCTATCTGTCTATCTATTATACTGCACATTCCTTATCTATCTATCTATCTATCTATCTATCTATCTATCTATCTATCTATCTATTATACTGCACATTCCTTATCTATCTATCTATCTATCTATCTATCTATCTATCTATCTATCTATCTATCTATCTATCTATCTATCTATCTATCTATCTATCTATCTATCACATTGCACACTTCTTATCAGCAGCTGAAACAGATATTCAAATATCATCAAGTAAGCCAAAAAGGTCTCCCTGTTTGAAAAGCACTGGAAAATATATGAAAGGTGCAGTACATTTATACGGCGAGGAGTATTTGTGAATGGGATTTACGTGGTGTGATGAAGAAACCTGCCTTTGTTTTCAGATTGTGGAAAGAAACCAGCTATTTTTTTTGTGATGTCAAACAAAAATTAAAATCCAGAATTTTAAAAAATGTTTGATGAAGAAATGAAAGGTAACTTGTCTCACATTTAGCCTAATATCAAAGAAATCTGTAAAAGTCATCAGTCACACATGGTTCACTAACTGCAGTAAATCTTCCTTCAAAAATGTGTTTGCAAATGTAAGCATGGCTTTTATTTCATCCCAACCCTTCTAAAGTGCAGTCCCATATGTAAATACACAGATTTATAATGTTTGGGTGTCAAGCAGAAGTTTTGAAAGTCTTTGGAGGATTTCCATGGAAAGCACTGTGCTTGAGCATCTCAAAAATCTCCAGAACATAATAAGGTTTAATCCTCTGCAATTCTGTGTACATGAATTAATTACATTTGAACTACTCATGCAGCAGTCTTTCTTAAATATTAGAAGCTTCTGCTCTTTCACTATGCAAAATAAATGTCTCTCACATCCAACAGAATGTGTATTGTATTTCAATCACAGTACATTTTTCTTATGCATTACAAGGAATGGATTTCTTTCATATATTTTACAGGATGTTTTCTTGTTTTTTGTGATAATTTGTAACTGCATTTTCAGACATAAATGACTCAGTAATATGCACTTATTTATTCTTTCTTAGCAGAATTAAGTTAAGAGATCTGAACAGTACACTACTTCCATCACAGAGGACATTGAGACATACTGAACATCAGCTATTTTGTTAGTGTGGCTTTGACATCATGGACCATAAGGTGCATACTAATTCAGCATAAGCAGGAACACTCAATGAAATTGAATAAAAAAATAAAGTGACAATGAGATAGGAAGAAGGCAGATTCAACAGCATTTGTGTGTCAGCTTTTATACATCCAGATCAGAGAATTTCCAGTTCGATTGTCTCAAAACACCACTCTCATCAACAGTGTATTCTCAGTTTCAAATAAAAACTAACAGCGTCAGATCCCTGGGGAGTTAGACAGGCGATAGTATGTATCGTGATCATGACTGAGAGAATAAAAGTGAAAAAAACCGCTAACTTCTACAAGTACTAAAAATTTACACCGGCTGTTACAGATGCAAATCAAATGTATGTGTGTACTGTATAATATTAACAACAACAGCAGCTCACTACTCAAAACGGTAAATATACAAGACAGTCAGGATAGAACCGGGGAACTCTTGATTACAAGTCAGCAATTCTTACCGCTGCGCCATGGAAGCTGTGGAGTCATCCTTGAACATTTTGTGAAAGTGTTTATTTGATCTTTGGACTTCAGGCTTTATACATTATATAGTTTACGTCTACATTTTGTTATTTATTACTAAAATATGAAAAACGTTTCTGTTTTAACAATGTGCTTGTTTACACAGATTATTGTAGAAACAGAACACACGAAATACATGTGTTCCAAATAACGATCTATTATTTCCATTCTAAAACTCCAGCATTTCACTCCCAGATAATCAAGGCAGGAACTGGGAGAATTTTGTGCCCGTTCTGCGGCGGTGGGGGATGGAATAGCAGGCCACTTGGTGCTTGTCTTGATTGGCACATTTACAAGACAAAAGACGCTGACAGAGAGGTGCAAAGGGATTTAAGGTGGGCCAGATTTATTACATTTTTTGCAAGCTTTGGTAATTCTAGTGTTAATGGTCAACCTAATCTGTCCAGCTTCAGAATGTGGGAGAAAAAATTACATAGGCTTGAGGAGAAGATACATATTCTAGGTGGAGTGACTGAACAAGGGCTTTCAGCATTGTGAAGAAGCTACACTGACCACACCAACATGCCCCAGGTACACATAATCAATAATTAAATATTAAAAACACTCACAGGATTTGCTATTCAAGTCCAGACTGCTAACTTCCGTGCTGTCATGCAAATTAGGTTAATTAAAAATGTATACATTTGACCAGGGTACATGTGTGCCTGAGTATGCCATGTGATGCACTAGGGCCCTTTCCAGGGCAGATTCCGGCATTGCATCCAATGCCCCTAGGATCAAATTTTCCAGTGCCATGAATTATATTAAATGGGGATGAGCATGTTATGTTATGTGATGCCATGTGAAGCGGCACAGTGGTTAGCAAAGAGCACAGGGCACAGGTAGATCATTGCATGGTTTTAAGAACTTTACTGGGGTAAGTTTTTTAACCACCACCTTCAAAACATCAAATGAAACAGTTCCTCATAGAAGAATCCCTGCAGCACTACACAAGACACTTGCCTGTAGTTCTGTAGTTCTGGGCCCATTGAAGTTGACCTGGCAGTTCTACATATGTTTTACCTTTATTTTGAAATTTACTTTGATATTTAGAAAACCTATTGCAATTTAAGAAAAGACAGTATGATAAATTTTTATTTAGAGCACTGATGGATGGACAGTATTCCTTCACACCACTAAGGATTTGGGCTAAACTTTAGTATATTTTGTGCTCGTTTTCCTTGGGAGACTGCATTCCTTCAATGTGGGAAGTGACATCCTCCACATCTTCTACAACTCTGTGATGGCCTTTGTGATTTTTTACGCTTTGGTGTGCTGGGCTGGTAACATCACTTCAAGAGAGGCTCACTAAATCAACAAGTTTATTAAAAGGGCAGGCTCATTTATGGGACACACTCTGGACTCCCCAGAGGCAGTAGCAGAGGAGTGAAATGAAAACAAAACTGTGTACCATTATGAACAATGCTACACATTCACTTCATGATACACTAACACTGAGGACTTTCAGCCAATGAATCATTCAGCAAAAGTGTGTCAAGAAACACTACTGGGGACTCCTTTAACCAATAGCAATACAACTGCATAATTCTGACTGGGACTGGAACAGCCAAGTCAGAACTTTTCTTTCTTCTGAATTTTTCTTGCTTTATAGTAATTCCAGTGTGTGTTCAGACCAAAGTATGTGTGTTGTGATGGACGACTGGCATTCTGGCCCAGTCAGGACGCCTGGAGAATGGAAGGCCTGGGTGAGAGACGATACCTTCCCTGGGACACGAGAGGGCAGCCCCCCTGGTTTGCATCGGAGCCACGGGACTGGAGCTTGGAAGCTCAATACTGTTGGGGACCGTGGCCACAGCCACAGAGCCACAGCCACAGAGCCTTGGACTGCAGCACTTCCACCACACCAGTAAGTAGTGCCGGATGAGCGTCAGGGAGCACGTGGAGCACATCCGGGTACATTATAAAAGGGGCTGAAGAAGAAGAAAGAAAGAAAGAAAGAAAGAAAGAAAGAAAGAAAGAAAGAAAGAAAGAAAGAAAGAAAGAAAGAAAGAAAGAAAGAAAGAAAGAAAGGACTGTGAGCAATAGTGCTGGTGGGTTGTGCACTACGTGAGCTGTGCAAAGGACTGTGCATTGTAAAAACAAATAAAAGTGTGTGTTTGGGCTTCCATGTGTCCTGATGTCTGTCTGTAGTCAGGCTGAATGTTCACAGTGTATATTTATATACTTACTTATTTATCTACCTATTTACGTATTTATTTATTTAAAGAGCTTTGGTAAAAAGTCAAACCCAAGGGCACAAATAAAGTTCTATCTAATCTCTCTAATCTAATCTAAACTCACTGTCCTCTTTCTACATACCCATAGCATGTCCATGTATCTTTCTTCCTTGCGTCCCTTTTCTTGCCACACTCCAAATACATGTTTGTTAGGTTAACTGGTGCCACTAAACTACTAGAGTGGGGTGAGTGTGTGTGGCCTGATGTGACAATCTTCCAGGAATCGAACTCTCACTCAGTGCTGGTAATGTATGGTATGTCCAAAATGTAATGCAAAAGGTTGAAAAGGCATGTTGATGTATTTTCTCCCCATGTCCAAGATGATTTTTGCACCAGTACTGTGATCTCATCCCAATGTCAAAAGACATGCATGTTAGGTTAACTTACAACTTTAAATTCACTCCCCGCCTTGGCTGCTGTGTGCAATGGACTGTTGTTCCATCCATGACTGCTTACTGCAAGGAGAAACTTCAGCTTTTGGTGACACTGTAATAGAAAAGTAGATTAAAAAAAGTCTATTTTTCTTTTTCTGTAATGCAAAAAGTTACATGTAGCTATACTCATAAAATGAGGCGTAATTTATTTTTGCATTTGCAATACTATTTGAAATTTTATATTTGGGAAATGACTAAACTGGAAGAGATTGAGTCACATACCCGAAAAAGGAACAGTCAATGCATTAATAATTTCTGCTTCCATTAATAGCAGCTTTTATGATAAAGAAAGAAACAGACTAAAATATATTCAGACATCACAGTGCATAAACACGGGACAGAACAACATGCAGCGTGCTTATTATTCAAATCATACGCTGACTCAGTCTGCCTTTGCAAAGGCCTGTCCCTTTCTTCCATTTGCATAAATAACCTGGCGCTTTCATGAAAGAAAAAAAAAATATTTGCTAAACATTTCAGTTTTCTGTGATTGAATTTATGTTTGCCGTCATAGGTCATTTGCAAATTGCTAGCAGCGAAGCACAAACTTTGAATAGCTTGCTGATGTTCACAGACTGGGTGCTGATGAAGAAAACAAGTTTTATATTAGCAGGCGCTCGAAGTGCAGAAGAGACAGAGGAGCGGCCGCTTGACTGCTCAGGCACGGGCAAGTTACAGGGAATTTATCATCTTTTTATTTTCCTATTAGCAAAACAGACACTGCCAGCACATAACTGATGTTAAAGGTCTGCTTGACTTTTGCATTTCCACGAGCGCACATTTTCATTTTCTCTCTCTCTCTCTTTCCTTGGCACTTGGTTTGAGTGCTTCGAGATTAATGAACTGTTTGGTGTCTGTAGCGCTGAGCTAGAAACACTGGAAAGAACATTCTTAGTTAATATATTATGAAAACTAGAATACTATCGTACTATTCTTGTAGATAAACGTTCACCTTTTACAAACTGAGACAAACAGAACAGATTGTGAAGCTATTACTCTTCGTAATGTGAGCCTTAAATTTCACTTTTAAAAATAATGGTTCTTTTTCGCCATTTTCTTGGGTTGTGTGGTTTCTCATTGAGCCATTGTCTCACAAAGACCCATTTCATTTTGTGAACTGTTCTATGCCTATGAAATGTGTTCTTTGTGCTTCAAAAAGGTTCCTAATATGTTAGTCAGTATCATCCATAATGGTGCTCAGTTTTATTTTCATTCTCTCTTTCACTACTACCTCCAGAGGGTCCGGAATGGGTTCAATAACTGAGCCTGCCCTTTTAATTAGCTTGTTGATTTTGTGGGCCTCTCTTACCATCCCAGAACACCACAACATAGAAAATGATCTGGCTATCACAGAGTTGTAGAAGATGTGAAAGATGGCATTAACCTCATTAAAGGAATGCAGAATCCTAAAAAAAGCCTGCTCTGCCCTTTCTTATATACAGGGTGGTCCAGATCTAATTATGCAGGTCCAGATCGTCTGGATGACTTTGATTTCTGCGGGGACAATTCCAGTTCGGCACGAAGACAATTCCTCATGTCATCAGTTCACACACTTCTCGATGGTCCGGGATTTTTTTTGGTTTTAAGATGCAGGCAATTCCTCCTGCATCATGAAACAAACGTCTCCACTTGACTCCTCTACTCTGTCTAATCCTCTTTATTAATACACATATAATTGCAGTGTCATCTGAGAATTTCTGCAAGTGACATGGCCTGGTGTTATATTTGTAGTCTAAGATGTACAGAGTGAAGAGAAAAAGTAGACAGGACTGTTCTATGTGGTGCTCCAGTGTTGTTCACATCCATTTCAGAAACACATACAGTCCTTGAGTCTCACAAACTGGGGTCTGCCTGACAGAAAGCCCCTTATCCAGGACACCATAAGCTCATCTACCTGCATATCTCATAGTTTACATCGTAACAGGGATGGCTCAATGGTATTGAAGGCGCTGGAGAAATCAAAAACCATAATGCTCAAGATGCTCCCAGCTTTGTCCAGGTGAGAATAAACCTTGTGGAGCAGATAGATAATTGTATCCTCCACTCCATTTTTGGTCTGATAGGCAAACTGCAGTGGGTTCAAGTGGTCTACCACAAGAGAACTCATATAGTCCAACATCTTCATGATATGAGAGGTAAGTGCCACTGGTCTGTAGTCATTAGATGAAGAACTGCCTGCTTTCTTTGGAGCAGGAATAATGCAGGATGTTTTCTGCAGCAGTGACACTAGATTACTAGTCACTAGATCCTAATGGTTCAATCACACTAATTACCTTTATCTTATTCTGATAGTGATGAATATAGTTTGGGTAATAAAGGTTCCCCATGATGATAATATCTCTTCTAAACTCACCTTTTTAAATACAGGGTGGTCCAGATCTAATTTTGCAGCTCCAGATCGTCTGGATGACTTTGATTTATGTGGGGACGATTCCAGTTCGGCGTGAAGAGGATTCTTCATGTCGTCAGTTCGTAAACTTCTCGATGGTCCGGGAATTTTCGGCTGATTTTCTGTGTAATAAACCTAATAAGTTATAGCATAATGAAAATTGCATAATTAGACCTGGACCACCCTATATTATTGAAAATAGGTGTATTGACTCTATAGTCTGCATTGCGGAGTTTATAACAACACTCTCAATATCAGGCTCTTACCCTACTCTCTAGTCCAGTGTGGCTGCAGATTTTCATTGCAGCCAGTTTCACAAATCAATGGATCAGACTTGTGTCTGATTGGTTAGCTAGCAATTTTTCTTCTTTTATTTTGTTTTAGGTAGAATGACATTCAAATTTAATTTACCACTTTCTGTGGAGCATGCATCCAAATTCTGACAATTTGAGACAAGCAGTAGAGACACGGATGCAAGTGACACTGAATGCCAATGCAGAACTTCTTTTTCAGTGTCATGTTCGTGTGTATGCTAATTAGTAAGAAAAGACTTAAATCAGTGGTTCTCTAGTTCAGTCATGTGAACTACCAAAACTACAGATGATCAACCAAACCAGCTTCTACTTTTAACTTGAGTCTGGGTTACATTAAGCAAGCTGCTATTTCCCACTTTCTGCCTTCTTTGTGTCAATCCATAAATTGCTCGATTTTTGTAACAATGTAGCAAGGGTTTTTGTATGTTAAACTAAAGTGAATTATTGTTCTTGATTTTTAAAATTTTGTCATTTTTAATGTTCTGGTTATTTAAACCTTTTCCTACTACTTAACACAAATGTGAATTTCAGTAAAGTAGCTGCTTGTCTTTTGTACCTTTGTCATTTGCACCAGTGTCTGGACTGCTCGTCACTAACTGTATTTAGGCACAATTAAGGGAACAAATTCAATTTGAAAACAAAAGTCTATGGGGGGAAGAACAGTCAGCATTAAAGGATATGACAAAATACACATTTCTGATTGTTTTTAATTTTAAATATCATAATGACATATTTTTCTTAAAAAATTAGCAAAGAATGTCCAGCTAATTAAATAAACTCCTGTTTAATTCTCATTTCTAGGTACTTTTCTCGTACTTAAGATTGTTTCTTAATTAGACTCTACTAACATTACTTGTAACTAAAGAGTAGAAATTAATCTCTTTGTAAATTAATGAGTGAACTGACCCACTTGTTTTTAACATTGTTCTTTATTTGGACTTTTGCCTACGAGATAAAGGTCGCCAAAGAAACACACAGACATTCTTATTTGGGCAAGGTAATAATAAATGAAGTTGCAATATAAAATTATAACGAGGGCTAAAAATTAGGGGCGTTTGGTAGCTTTAACACCTGTAGACAATTTTAGGACTTGATGCATTAACCAATCAGACTTGCTCTACTTAAAAAGTCATGTTCTATAAAGTCAGAACGTGAATCGCTTCTTAGCCCTGGAAATAACAATGGTAGCTGTCAAGGGTAAATAAATAAATAAATAAATAAATAAATAAATAAATAATCAATCAATCGTAGACATGCTTTGAGACAGAGCTATCTTACAAGCCAAATTGCAGGCCTAAATGCTCTTTTGTGGTCAGAAGTGATGCCCCCTTCAGACCAAGTTAGTAATCAACAAGAAATACATGCAGCATTGGGTGAAATAATAACGCTCCTTGGTCTGATTGAGAACGAATTGGTAAGAGGAACACATCCGAATTTGTCCTCTGCTGCATTGTGCAGCTTCTTGTAATGGGTGGGACCTCGTTAGATTTTAGTGAGACTAACAAGCCACAATTAAGGAGTAGCATAGGAGTAGCATAGGACCAGCAGGCGCTGGAAAAGAGGCAGCATTTGTTGCATGGTCATTCATTAAAATACTTGAAGATCTATTAATGCAGGGGTGCCCAATGCGTCGATCGCGGTTGACCGGTAGATCGCAAATGTAGTGCAGGTAGATCGCGTTGCATTCAAAAAAAAATTTTTAAACATTAGTTTATCGTATGTCCTCCCTATGCCATTTGCCACTTGATTGACATACAGGCCAGTCTGAGATCTCTTCTCTTCTTCTCACACACTGGTCATCCCGCACGCATGACCAAACGAGCGAGTTACTGCAAAACTCAGGCTGTGATCTAGTTAGCCTTCCAATTTATATCGATTAAAGAAGGGATTTAAAAAAATGTTTAGGGAGGGTATGGGCTGGATGTGGAACTGGAAGAGGATTTTTTTTCTCACAATGTCACAATCGAAGTGCGTTTGTCTGATCTGTCAATCTATCATTGCTATTCCAAAGAAGGGAAATGTGGAAAGGCACTTTCGAACTGTTCATAAAAACTACGAAACTGACGTCCTTCTGAAAATCGATCTGAGAAAGAAATCGAAGTGCGTTTGTCTGACATCCGAGGTTCAATCGCCGATGAGGGGTGCAGTGGAGTGTGTCCGCCTGATGAGCCCAAAATAGGGCGAAACACGTGTCGCGTACTCTTTGCATTATTTGACAGTTAACCATGTAACATTCTATGATCTGCTTCTCGCAACTGAGAGGGCACCTGTGGCGCATGTCTGCCGACTTGCAGACCAACCACACGCGTTACCTGGTAGGTAACCACCCATACAATCAGATTGTGATTTAGACTTCGAATGATATATATGATTTTTAATGTAGGTTGATCATTTCGACCTGGTCATTTTAAAAGTAGCTCGCAAGCCGAAAAAGTGTGGGCACTCCTGTATTAATGTGTTTTCCCCCCTTGTTTATGTAGTCAACATAGTAATGTTTGTTCCCCCCACCCCTTGTTTTCTTCTTAGTTTGTCGGCTGCTGGTTTATGCTATTACAGTTATACTGTTTGTTTCAGCTTTTAAATATTGTCTTGTGCTTATGTTATTTTTACTGCCTATGCTATTCTGTTCTAATCTTGTATGTAGAATTTGTCAGGATGTGTTAGGGAAATCGGTAAAGTTCATACCCACATATATTTTTTGTTTATTTTGATATCACTTTAATCCATGCGGTGGGCTGGCGCCCTGCCTGGGAATTTGTTCTTGCCTTGCACCCTGTGCTGGCTGGGATTGGCTCCAACAGACCCCCCTGACCCTGTGTTAGCATATAGCGGGTTGGATAATGACTGACTGATTTTAATCCAATGTTGTTACTAGTAGGTTTTTGTATGGTTTACACTGCATTGATGTTTGTTTTAAGTTTTCCCATAGCAATTATAGCAGTAGGAGCGTGAACCCACCACAAATAATCGTGTTTTATCCGTTTGGTATTCCTTTTTGTTTCTTTCATTTGAAGGGGACCTGTTCTGGATGGATTAGTTAATACTTGCACCCACTTTGACAGCTCTCCATTTCTGCACCACAACCAGATTCCTACAGAGTGTCGGTGATGCTCATGATTTCACAAAGACTGCTGTGTCCACATCTGTCACTATGGCTCTAATCCAAAACACGGGATTAATGTAAAATATGGTTAAAGTGAGTTGTGATTCACAGAAATCAATTCCTTTTTGGAAAACCTGGATGTACGGTGGGAGCCACGTCAAACAGCCGCCTGGAGCATGACAGGTCCATGACAGGACCATGACAGGACCATGCACGATCCGTGCACGGAATGTGATCCTCCGCGATGACGCAGTTAACGATGCCCCGCCCCATAAACGCCCCCATGCGCTTTCTAAAAAGATGGTTGCAATGCTGTATAATCCCGCCAGATGGAGCATTGACTGCTTCAGTTAACTGCAGTGTCCAGGAAGCCCTATACCGTATCTTTAATATACTGTACAGGCAGTTCTTGTATTGTCAACATAGTTTCATAAATAGATGATGTGGTAAAAAAGGGAAAAAACGATTAATAAAACAGATTTAAATCACTCAATACACAACCCATGATGCTCATGCTATTTTTAATTAATTAATTAATGAAACTACTTATTGCAATATTTTTCACGACATCCTTCCCAGATAGCACAGGTACGTCGCGGAGACGTCTGCTAAAGAGCGTATCATCTGGTAAACATCGCGTTCGTTTTGAACAAACGCCCTCTGCTAGACATCTGCCAGATGAAAGACATGACGTCGCATAGACGTCTCCGCGACGTGTGTGTGCTATCTGGGTTAACAATCCTTAAAGACACGGTACGTCTGTAATCTATCTATACCGATCATTGTAGGTACGGAATACAAATGCAGGCTATGTACAGTATTTTACATTACGGTGTATTTTACCTAGTTCCATTTAATATACTGATAAATTATGTTTTGCTGCAAAGCATCTTTTTGATTAAAAGAGGAGTGACATTGTGAGTTTGTGACAGTAAGCTGTAATGTTAACTCCAGACTTGGTAAACAGACCATTAAGTTATCTAAAGCTATATCTGACCGCTGCTGGTGCAGCCAGTGATTTTCAAAACGGCCAATAAAAAACTAAACTGGGAAATAATCTGTAAACTACCCCAAACAAATTTTATAAAAATAAATAAATAAATAAAGTCACCACTTACCGCGAATAGTCCATTAAGCCGCCATCTTAATCTCTGTAGTGCAGTTTGGTAGCGTCAGTTCGGCGGTGGAGGGGGTGGGTTGTTAAAATCACGTGATTGCAACTCAGCGCAGCTAAATTGCTGGCGTGTGTTAACGTGTTCTTGAGAACAAAGCGCCATCTAGTGGTGGAACTAGGTAAATGAATAAATAGGGCATGAATGGGTGTGTTTACTGTGAAATCTTGACACGCCTTCTGTCAGCAGAGGGAGGGGGGGATCACGGCGTGCATAGGGCAGCCGTATGCCATTCGCACGCCATTCACACGGCCGCGGCTATTTGACGTGGCTCCATCTGTAGCTAAACCCACTTTTCCGGAAATATTAAGCTAGAATTAAGTGATAATAAGATCAAGGGTGGCAAATGTCCTGATTCCACCTGCACTATTTAAGAAGCATAAAAAGTTAAAAATGTCCCTTCCTAAATATATGAAACAGAAGCAGAAATCCCTCGACAAAGTTGGCCCGGAGAAATGTAATAGGACTGCGATCAGTCATTCTGCCATGTTCAGAGAAAACTTGGCATGAATGATCTTATTTAACATCCAATCGCCGGGCTTATGAGCCGGTTTATATTTCACGATCAGAACATGACGCACAGGCATCATGGCTGCCACGCATTCCCAGTGTTCATTTGACATATCCTCTGAGCACGTCATCAGAAATTAACGCAACGTGTGCATGAGTTGCAGTACCAGCAAAAAATTGGGGGCACAGTGTGTTCAAGTTGGAATGTGACGTCAGAGTCTTTGTTTACTATCGACATGTGACAGCACGCTGCTTTGCAGATAGATAAATGTGTGTGGTTTTATGTTTGATGAATGGTTCGATGTGGTGAAGCAAATCGTCAAACTTACAGTAAATGCTGACATACAAATATATTTGTGGTGTTTTTCCTCATTTATTTCTTTAATCGACAATACAAGTATTGCATATTCCTCATTGTAATGACACGATACATTTTAAAGATCACACATACCATCTTCTGTGCCATCTTTTTATTTATTTATTTATTTTTGGCACCTTCGCAACAGCATCAGAATGTACGGACATGTATTTCAGCCACAGAGAAAAAAAATTGGGAAAAGGTAACAAAAAAAGGTCTATTTTGTGATTAAAGTGGAAATTTCAACTTTAATCTCATAGTACATTTTGTCATTAAAGTAGAATGTCGTAAACATCATCTTAAAACCAACCCAGATGTTAATCGGTACATGCTGCTGGCAAATCAGTGTAGCGGCATGCAGTGATTGCCACAGAGAATACATTAAATTAATAATATTCCAGTTCTCTGAACATTTAGAGTCCTTAGATTTATACTTGAGATCACTTTCATGATGAAATATGTTAAAGCATGTATGTTAGATTTTACAGAAAAATCACTAACTTCTTTTAAATAATACTGTTAATAATGACACATGTTGGGTTGGCACGGTGGCGGAGTGGTAGCGCTGCTGCCTTGCAGAGAATCACAACCCTGGTGTTCCCTGCCTGGATGTGAATGTTTTCCATGTGGGTTTCCACAGTGTGCTTCAATTTTCTTCTAAGGACATGCAGGTTTGGGGATCTGGTGATGCTAAAATGACACTAGTGTATATGTGTGCTTGTATTCACCTTGCGATGAGCTGATGCCCTGTCCAGAGATCGCTTCTGCCTCGCATCCGATGCTTGTTGGAATGGGCACGACCCTGGATTGATGGATGTAATCAATAAACATCTGTCCTTTTCAGAGATATTGTGGCGAGGTGCCCTGGGAATTTAATTGATATTTCAGGCAATTCACAACACAGTGAAGCCAAATGTTGTTTGCTCACCATGATGATATCTCACACTGCGACCTGGTGGAATTTTCTATATTTAAGTAAAGTACATGAGCAACTATAAACAATACACACCGCTTATTCAGGATCATGAAGTATAATCCCAACCTAACTTTGACGTTCATGCGCACATACATGCAGACTGAAATAACCACTATGAATGATTTCCACAGAGTGCTCATCTGTATATAATGCCGTAAACATGCGCTAATCTGGTGTAGTAAAAAATGAGTCCCCTGAGTGTTGTGTGCATGCGTAAACACTTCAAAAGTAGTGACATGTTCACAGAAGGCAGTCAAGGAAGGGGACTGACAGACAGGTGGGATCCTGATGGAGCCGCAGCGACTTGCCCACCCATACCCCATTAATGTACAATTTAAAGTAACTGTTTAAAACTGGCAATGGTCTTCTCATTAAATAAAAACATTGCAAATGTTATTGTTACACTGGTCGATTTCGTTAAGCGCCTTGTTAACCTTTCGGCGGAAAGCGCCCCTCCTGACTGGATCAAATTTTAGTAATGAACAATGAGAAGTTCATTATTTAAGTAAAATGCTTGCATTTATAGAATTAGAGATGGAACAATTTACTATTCCCCATAAAATATTTTACTGTTGTAGTCCTTGACATTTTAAGGAGACTGAACATGGAAAGCCTTTTACAAAGACGACTGTGCCCAGAAGTCAAATTCAGGGATATGGTTTTTTTTATATATTTTATGAGATTTTTATGATATGGATGAGGACACCAAGACAAATTGGTGGAAAGTGCCCTGAAGACTGAAAATCAGAAGCACTTGCTCCACATAAAGCAGTGGTTCTCAATCTGTGGGGCAGACCCCCCTAGTAACAAAAGTAACAAAAAGGGGGTGCGAAGATTTGAAAAAAAGAAAACAAGAATCGAAAATATGAAAAATACATCTATTGAAACCAAAACAAATTAACTTAAATTACATTCTGATACTAGAAAAATAAATATAGAGTTAGATAAATGTAAAAGTTAAGTAGGTATAATAAAATATGCATCTATAATATATCATTAATTATAAAAGAACAAATTGGTATTAGTGGGCTCCTTTCAAAAAAACGTTGGGGGGCACGATTAAAATTGTTATGAAAACTCAGGTCACAAATACTTAAAGGTTGAGAAATGCCCGACATAAAGGATAAATCTGGAAGATACTGCTAAATCAAGAAATTGGAAGTAAAGACTCTGCCAATGTCTATGGATTGAATGTTTCCCTATGAATTTTATTGTTACTTACATTTGTGTTTAACAGAGTATGATTTTATTATATAATATATTGCACTTTGCATTCTCTCTGTATTTAATCTTTTCAGATGCCGTTTTATAAATGTGTTGTCACCGCCTGATCAACTGTCCTAATACGCTTCAGTCTTATCCTTAAAGAAATTGTGGGTTCCCTTCCCAGGTCCTCCCTGCATGGAGAGTGCTTTGAGTAGTGAGAAAAGTGTTATATAAATGTAAAGAATTTTTTATTTATTTCTTAATCTCTGATATCTTAGCCTAACTGGTTCAGCCCCTTCAATCTCTCCTGATAGCTTATGCCTCAGTGAGCCTTGAACAAGCCTACTTGTGTTTCTCTGGACTTCCTCTAGCACTGCATGGTTTTTTTGTGTTGGTTATATGGAAACCAAAACTGCATGTAGTACTCCAGGTGAGGCTTCACTAGAATATTACTGTGTGTAGTTTAGGAATCACCTCCATTGACTTGTACTCCACATTGTTATACTTAACCTATTAGGTTTCTTAACATCCATCTACTGTTTTGATGTAGATAGTCATGTGTCCACTAGGACTCCTCATCAGTTGTACTTTCAGACCTTCCATTCTAATATCTAACCTTTTTCACTTCCTACATCTCATGCGTTTGCTTACATTAAATTTAAACTGCCACAAATCTGCCCAAGGCTGTATCATTTCCAGGTCCCTCTTTTAGTGATTTACATTATCTCCCATTCCACCTAGCTTTGGATCCTCTGAAAATGTAACCAGTTTGTTGCTTTATATTGTTATCCAGATCATTTATGTATTGTAAATAAAGCAGTGGCCCCCAGCACTCTCCATTGTTGGACATGACTCTTAACCTCACTTAATTCTGAAAATGTTTCCCTCTCTATAACCCTTCCACTCCTTTGTTATTCCTAATTTTGGTTTAAAGGCCCTTTTAGATGTAAAGCATCTAATTTACTGGTAGATGTGCAACAATGTACCCCAAAAGGGATGCAGTGTCATGTGGAGCCTTTGCCTTTTTGTAAAGTGTGCTTTACAAAACAGTAAATGATCATTTCAACACATATATCCCTCTCTTTGACACAAAACACTGTGTTTGCAAAGTTGTATTCATATAGTTGTACTGTATAAGGAATATTTGAATATATTTTTATTACTATGCAATGGGCATTTCCTTTTGTCTAGGGTCTGGTATGGCCAGAATAGAAACTGGCTCCCCACAACTTTGAACTGGTCAAGTGGATTAGAAAAACAGATGGACGTATTCCTATGATATGACCTGTAACATAGCGGCACAGCACAACACTGCTGTATGTCATGCAAGGTATGAGGCGTAAAGTAAATTTGGCTGTGGTGCTCTGAGTGTTGCATTATAATTTGCTGTACTTGATAAATATTTTTGGAAATTCAGAAGAGGGTGTTGACAAAATTAGATTGGAGATTTCCAGAAAGATTATGGAAGAGTCATTTCTGTATGCTAATGTCTGTACTGGGCATTAACTGTATAACTTAACAATCATCTACTTTGTAAGCAGCACTCCTCCAAAGCTGTAGATATAACATTGGAAAAAGTGTGTGCTTGTGTTCTTGTCCAAATATGAAAGTTGTGACTATATTCTGTATAGTTTTATTGTTAAGGTTGTCACACACATGAGCGTGGGAGGCAAATAAAGGGCTCAAAGGAAGGTAATTCCACACCAGACCAGTGGGTGGCGAGATGCACTGATCCCTTCTCTTTTTGCACTGCAGACCCATTACAGGAAATTCCACCTGGCTTCCATGACGACACTTCCAGTCAGGAGCCCGAAGATGTCAATTCCAGTACAGATGACGCCCCTTCCGGTTCCGGTCATAATTACCTCACTTCCTCTGCCATACTTTAAAAACCCACCATCTCAACCTCACCAGTTAGTTCTGTTTTGGACTCCAACCTGTACATACTTGTACACAAAATGCAAACTTTTTTGCAGGCAGGATCAATTATATGGGAGGTTGCCCTTAGCCTTTTTTTGGTCTCTCTTGTCTCATCTTTGACTATTTGGTAGGCATTAAATTGATACATTTTTGCTTTTTGCATCATTGACTGGATAAAATGCCTGTGCATCCTAAATCAATATTGAAATCTAGATTAGTAATCTTGCAGAACCTAATAAAATGATCATAAAATAAAAATGTAGAGCTTAAAATTTATAAAGATCACAAAATACATGCAAGCTGGATAAACTTTTACTGAACTTCCTATACAAAAATCTTACTAACCAAGTGGAACTACATTGCTCCTTGGCAGCTTTTAAAGATGTGATAGTGATTATATCACATTAAGTGACTCGAATAACAACATATTGTTTGGCTGACAATCTTACCAGGTATCCATCCATCCATTCCGATATATCCTAACTACAGGGTCACAGGGGTCTGCTGGAGCCAATCCCAGCCAACACAGCGAGCAAGGCAGGAAACAAACCCCATGCAGGGCGTCAGCCCACTGCAGGGCACACACACACACGGGATAATTTAGAATCGCCAGTCCACCTAACCTGCATGTGTTTGGACTGTGAGAGGAAACTGGAGTACCCAGAGGAAACCCATGCAGACACGGGGAGAACATGCAAACTCCACGTAGGGAGGACCCAGGAATCGAACCCAGGTCTCCTAACTGCGAGGCAGCAGCGCTATCACTGCGCCACTGTGCCACCCCTTACCAGATATTGTCCTTGCAATGTTGAGTATATATGTAAATGAAACAACATTTACCAGTTTTCTGTAGATTTAAGTTATTTGTACCATTCCTGTGGAGAAGAGATTTGCTTCTGAGGAAAATCAAATAGTACCATCATGGGAACCATGGGTAATAAATGAATTTCTTAACTCAAAGTTCTGACACACAATGACGTCTCAACAGGTTTCTTGAAATGGTCAGCTCTTGCGCAAGTTCCACAGTCTATTAAAATAAGACTGGCTGCAAATGGCTTGCACCAGATAGTGCATAAATTGTTTTGCTTATAATAGTGTATAAATATGGTGTTTAATCTAGTTGAATCTGCTAGAAATGTATTTTTGAATCTTTACACAAATTTAAATAAGTCATTCAGGGCTCTTAACCTGCAACTGCTCCATCCTGGGTATGACATTAATTTACATCCAGCTCTGCCAGCAGGTCCTCCAACTTGCAGGGAAAACTTTGGGGGTTGGTGGCAGGATTGGCAGTCCAGCCACTGTAAAAAATGTCACACTGTTCCAGTGTACTGCTGAGGTGTCACCCATTGAACAGCTACGCTCGGGTCCTAATTTGGGATCCTGAGGTGGTTTGTTGTTTGTTGGATGCGGTATAGAAACTTCAACCCATTGGCCCGCGACAAAATTGGACCCTATACAAAAAATAGGGATCTGTCACGCTACAAAAATAGAAGCGTCTTTCAATGCACACTAGTCGCATCAACCTCAAAAATGTACCAGTGATGGATTTGAAGCCCCTACTAATGATCATCGGCACCACCTGTAGGAATCCATGGATGGAGGATGATTTAGGGATGGCTCTCTAGAGGTGTACAGGTGCCATGAGTGAAGGAATTCACGAATCCAACGTTTCTTCACATGCTGTGCAAATTAGTTGTGCTCTTTTGGCTTTAGTGCATCAAACTAGAAATTGATCCTGTTTATTACTAATTTTGCTGCAAAAAGCTCTCCTCCTTACCGAACAGAGCAAAATTTAAGCAATAAACATTGATAGGGGGCAGTTAAACAAGTTATAGTATTTATAAGTCAAATGCCCAATTTAATACCAGCAGTGTTTTACCGCTTCAAATTTTATCATCGTTCAACTATTTTAAAGCCTAAAAAATCGCATCACTTAAAAACATAAAATAAATACATTTACACAAAACGTCTGTGCAGCCGGAAGTAAACCCTAATAAAAAAAACCCTTGCTTGAAGGTGGCTTTTAGTCATTAAGATATACTGTTAAGAATAAAGGTGACAACAGTTCTTCAGAGTGAAGAATTTATAAATGAATGTCTCATTAAAGAAATAACCAAATTTTCTTTGATTTCTAAAGTTACACTTGAAGTTGCTCACTCATCTGTAGATATGTTAATGGCGGGTGTGAACTGTGAACCATTGACGAGAACTTGAAATAATGCATTGACTATTAGATAATAATTAAAAAAAGCCTAACATAATGCTAATTCATTGCCAGAAAATCTGAAAGCAACCAATTAAAGAGCAGCCTCAGGCCACCAGCTTTCCAAAAAGATTGACTTACATAGACTCTCATTTGGCTGGCACAGTTCACTCGGGAAATATAGATAGCGTAGGGTGTGTATACGTTGGGAGCATGCACTGATAGCACATTGCCGAGAGCCACACAGAAATGAAATACAAGTTGAAACCAATTTTGAATGGATACTGACATGCACCGACACCAGGCAGATTGTGCAAATATAACAGATTTCATGATTATTTCACATTACCTAATTAGAGGAGGATGGGCTTCGCCCCAGTGCCCCAAATTACAAACCATTACTGCATATTAGGAGGTTTTTCAAAGCACAAAGAACCAACTTCATATCCAAAGAACCCATCCCATGAATGAAACTGTGATTTGTCAAAGAATAGTTCTACGAAAAACCAGACAACTCAGTAAAGGACCTTTTAAAAGTTTGGATTTATTTTGTAAATTCTGATTTGCTCTCCAGCAGATCATCATTTAAAATCCAAGAACTGGGAAAAACACAATCCCCCCCCCTTCCCATCCCACTTCTAAGTTCAGTTTTTATCTTTAAGAGGAGTGTTACTTCCAAATAAAGCATATCAATATTTAAAAGTTTAAGAATACAATTTTCACATGTGAAGTAGGATTATGCACGATTCCCTGCTCCCCAATAGTTTTTAAATAAAAAACACACTTCTTAACTCCAAAGTGGGGCAGACTAAAATAGTACAGAAGTGAAATTTCTCAGAACATTTGAGGAAACTGCATTTTCAGAATTGTTCAAAGATTGTGAAAATAACAATGGCCCTTGCAGATTAGGTTTAAGCTTTATTTTTCACAATGTCTTGTCCACCAGTGACGTGTATCATCATTTATATCCCATCTACTAGTGGTATTTCTTCTAAAAATGCAAGAAGGAATCACATTTTCACAACAAAAGGGGATTGTGAATAAATGATTCCCATACCATATTTAAGCTTTAAAGAGGTGTATTTGTCAGTTTTGAAATTCCCAAAATGGTGCAGATCAGTATGCAAAAGCACACACACAAACATGTGGCGTGTATCACAAATTCATCCATCCATCCATTATCCAACCCGCTATATTCGAACTACAGGGTCAGGGGGGTCTGCTGGAGCCAGTCCCAGCCAACACAGGGTGCAAACCTCAGGCAGGGAGCCAGCCCACCACAGTGTATCACAAATCTTACAAGGGAATTACATTTTTACAAATGGGGGATGGTGTGTGTATGTGCAAAAATAAGACTCGTGTTAAGTGTAAAAGATTAACACAAAAGTAATGTTGGTTTGATAACAGAAAACATTTGTCCCGTTTTACCAATTTCTTTATAACGCCAGTAATGGGTGAACTGGCAAAATACATGAATTTATAAACTAACAATATTGTTACATAATTTAAAATAGAATCAATCTTCTGAAATAAAGTGTCAACATATTTAAATATCTTTTAAAATAAGAGAATTTCAAAAGGACAGCACTATTTAAAATCTTTTCACATTTTTAAATTTCAATAATATGCTCATAATCCTCCCCCGTCCACATAAAAACTAATAAATGCTGATGTCTGCAGCTCCTGATTACCAAATTATTTAACATGGAACTGTCATATGTAGTCATCACACGCTACCTGCGGAGAGAGAGGGAGGTGGGGAACTTGCACTGACACAGCACATCTCCACCCGATGGGGATGATGGGTTAGGACTTAGCTTTGAAGCTCAATCCAGATTGTGAGGCACCTTTGCCCCAACTTTTCATCTTATGTAAAAACCCTTTAATGTGAACTGCTTTGGTTAAAGTTTAGAGGTTACAATTGCCAGAAACACATTCATTAGGGACATTTGAAGTTTACAGAAAAGCACAGCCTTGCCCAGGGATTGAAGTCAAGTTATTAGCTTGAAAACGCAGAATCCAGCTGATGCCTTTTTAATGGAGGGAAACGGAACAGTCTGTCTGTGTTTTATTGAACTTTTACATGGCTTTGTCGCCAAGACAAGTTTAGCATGGGAGCACCTCAGCTTCATAGTGGAGTGGGATACACAATGGCAATGCACATAATGCCATAAATGCCTAACAGAGTGCGTATATGACAGATTGTAGAGGAAAAAATGTCAATTTTGCACTGAAATGTATGAAGCCCCTGAGGTGGTATGGTGTACATTTGTTTTTCGGGGTGGGACTCTTGTGCACGCCAGATACTTTAAGGTGGCACTGAGTGTGTATCACATACATTCAGGTGAGCACCAAATACCATCGCGTGTGACTGAACATCTTCTGTGAACAGGACATATCGCCTATCAGTTTGATGTTACGCACACAGTTGGACTCCAAAAATGCAGTGGTATAGGTAGAGTTTGTGTCGCCTGTGGCGGTCTTTGACTTAGCCACGTTACGTACAAAGTAAAACATAATGCATGTCATACAAAAAATGAAAATGGCAAAAATTTGAACTATATTTTTAATTAGTGCTAACAATAGACATACTGTATTTCAATAATGCCCGTTCATTCTTTTTTAATATTTCTTCCCTCGCTTTTTTCTAAAAGCAGCACCACTCACTTCATCTTGAGATTGAGAGAATAATAATATATTAATAACTAGCTGACCCCCACGGCTCCACCCACGTAGTAGTGAAAAAGGATAGCAAGGAAGGCCCTGCTCAGCTCCCCACTCCTGGCATCACAAACCGGCCAGGAGTCTATGTTACGGATTAGCTACAAGCAAATTATTGAAAAAACCCCGATCTAAATCCATTAAGTAGTTCAAATACCTGGGAGTGCAGGTGGATGATAAATTGGACTGTACTGCCAACACTGATGCTCTGTGCAAGAGAGGACAGAGCCGACTATACTTCCTTAGAAGGCTGGCATCCTTCAACATCTGCAATAAGAAGCTGCAGATGTTCTATCAGACGGTTGTGGCGACCGTCCTCTTCTACGCGGTGGTGTGCTGGGGAGGCAGGATAAAGAAGAGGGACACCTCATGCCTGGACAAACTGGTGAGGAAGGCAGGCTCTATTGTAGGCATGGAGCTGGACAGTTTGACATCTGTGGTGGAGCGACAGGCGCTGAGCATGTTCCTGTCAATCATGGAGAATCCACTACATCCACTGAAGAGTATCATCTCCAGACAGAGGAACTGCTTCAGCAACAGACTGTTGTCACTGTCCTGCTCCAATGACAGACTGAGGAGATCATTCCTCCTCCACACTGTGCAACTCTTCAATTCCACCCGTGGGGCGGGGGGTAAACGTTAACACTATACAAGATTTTAGACTGTTATACCTGCCTCGCACACTCCACCTTGCATTTTTTAACTTGCACTTCTTTTTTTATTGCTTTTTAATTAATATTGTTTTTATCAGTATGCTGCTGCTAGAGTATGTGAATTTCCCCTTGGGGATTAATAAAGTATCTATCTATCTATCTATCTATCTATCTATCTATCTATCTATCTAT
>JANRMT010062796.1:19097419-19179036 GCA_026402145.1 Polypterus bichir lapradei
ATCTATCTATCTATCTATCTATCTATCTATCTATCTATCTATCTATCCAAAACAAATCAAAATCTTTATTGTCATTGTAGCAATGAGACATTGTACAACTAAATTTAGGTGCAATTTTCCAATGCAATCACTCAAGTTAAAACTAAAATAATAAAAAAAGGGAATAAAATAAGTACCAAAATAGTCCATAACAGCTGAACACTGTTTTTCATTCATACATGCGTCATATTGCACTTGTCCCTTAGCCAATGTTGACTTAGAGCTGTATTGTAAACATGAGAGTGTATTGTAAACATGAAGGTGCACTAGGTCAGATTGACCACTTAGCAGCATTCAGCATGGTGATGGCTGAAGGACAGAAACTGTTTCTAAGTCTATTTGTCTTAGTCTTTATGGATCTGAAACGTCTGCCTGAAGTCAAGCGTTCAAACAATGCATTTCCTGGGTGTGATGGGTCCTGAAGAATTTTCTTGACGTTCCTGAGACAACAGGAACTATGTAGTTCTTCTAGTGAGGGGAGAGGACAGCTGACTATCCACTGGGTGACCTTAATGACCCTGTGGAGCTCTTTCCTCTGTGCTACTGTGCACCTGGAGAACTATGCAGAGAGGTAGTAGACCAGGATGCTCTCTACTGTGCAGAAGAAAAAGGACACCAGCAGTTTCTCAGGGATGTTGTTCTTCCTGAGTGCTGCCAGTGCTGAGACTGATGGGTATGGAGAAGTAGGGGCTCCCTCTAACCTTTGAGTGTGATCACTCAGGAAATCCTTGATCCAAAGGCAGGTGGAGTGTGGAAATCCTATGTCTGACAGTTTGGTCACCAGTCTGTGGGGTAACATGGTATTAAAGACGGAACTGAAGCCTATGAAGAGCAGCCGTGTGTAGCTCCCCTGCTGCTCCAGATGGGACAGAACAGCATGGAGAACAGTGGCCACAGCGTCCTCTGTAGACCTGTTTGCTCTGTAGGTAAACTGGTGTGGATCAAGCATGGGAGGAATGAATGACATGATGTGGTTCCTGATGAGCTTCTCGAAGCACTTTATAACCACAGGGGTCAGTGCAACTGGCCTGTAGTCATTAAGACTGGTGATGGTCTGTTTCTTAGCCAGAGGCACTATGACAGAGGATTTCAGGCAGGATGGCACAGTGGACTGAGACAGAGTTTGGTTGAATATCCTGGTGAAGACCCCAGCCAGTTGGTCTGCACAGTCTTTCAGCATGTGTCCTGAGATGCCGTCAGGTCCAGCTGCCATCCGTGGGTTGACAGCCTGCAGCGTGTGTCTCACCTTGTGCTCCCCCACTGTGAAGATGGGGCTGTTGTTGGTTTCTGGATGGGGTCTGGCTGTCTCTGGTGGATCCACTTCAAACCGGGCAAAGTAGTGGTTCAGTTCTTCAACCAGCGATAAATCATCTCCCACAGCTCCGGACTGGTCTTGTAGTTGGTCATATGCTGGACACCCATCCACACTTGCCTGCCATTGTTGCTGTCAGGTGTTCCTCAATCTTCCTTTTATAATCTAACTTGGCCTCACGGATGCCCCTCTTTAGGCTGGCATGGGCTGTGCTGTAGAGGTCCTTGTCACCAGACCTGAAGGCAGTGTTCCTCTCTTCCAGCAACCTCCGGACTTCCCTGGTCATCCAGAGCTTCTGATTGGGGTAGACCCAGATACGTTTATCCGCTGTGACAACGTCTGTGCAGTTCTTAATATAACACAGTACGCTGTCACTAAACACTTCAAGGTCTGGGTGTTCAAAGATGTCCCAGTTGGTCATACTGAAACAGTCCTGCAGCTGCTGAGAGGCTCCATCTGGCCAAGTTTTAACTGTCCTTGAGCTGTTAGGGGCGGTTTTCCTGAGTGGGATGTAAGCCGGAAATAAAAATAGTGACGTGTGGTCAGAGTGGTCCAGGTGTGGTAGCGATGTAGCCCTGTAGCCCTGTTTAATGTTTGTGTAGACTTTATCCAATGTGTTAGCTCCTCTGGTGGCACACTTGACATGCTGATGGAATTTAGGGAGCACAGGTTTTAAATCCACATGGTTAAAGTCCCCAGCAACGATATACACAGCATCAGGGTGCTTGGTCAGCTGACTGCTAATACTGCAGTGTAAACGTTTGATAGCCGAGTTTTTATTAGTGTCCAGTGCTATGTAAACAGTGGTAATCATGACCACAGTAAACTCTCTAGGGAGATATATAACAGTCACATACTCCAGGTTTGGGGAGCAGTGACTGTCTACAGTCACTGTATTTGTACACCAATTGTTATTTACGTAAACACACAGTCCCCCTCCTCTGCTCTATCATGGTGCTGTGCAGTGTAGCCTGTTAGCTGGATAGCAGAGTCCGGGATCAATGAGTGAAGCCAGGATTCCTTGATCAACAGAATGCAACTGTTCTTTATGATGTTATTTGCTGCCACCTGTAGCCTCAGTTCATCGATTTTGTTGACGAGAGATCTGGCATTGGTGAGGAAAACACTGGGGAGCGATGGTTTAACAGGCTGCCTACGTAACCTCGCTAAAGCCATGCAGCCTCGCTTTTGTTTTCTCTCTCTACGCCGCCTCCGTCGCCTGCCCGTGGGGATGATAATCCACAGAGAGCCGGGACTCCTTGCTGTGTCTGCCGGAATGTTGTGGGAGCGTAGAAACTCTGGTGAAGCACTCCCCTTGCTGCACACTTTGATCTTGAGAAGTTTCTGTCGGCTGTAGATGATGTCGGCTCGACAAGATGTAGGTAAAATGTAGTAGTTCTCTCATTGCCTAGCTAAGTGGAGGTAAGATACGCCCCGAGGCTGGCGCGTGAGTGAGGAGGCCCTGGCCCCCTTCCCTCTTCCTGTTGCATGTCTCTCAGATTTGCGCAAATAAATCGGCACCACAAGCGATCTATGATACTTAGTGCAATGACAGAAGTTGCAAAATCAACTGGAATGTTCAAGCAAATTATAGAAAAAAACCCAATCTAAATCAGTTAAGTAGTTCTCTCATGAAAAGCGAACAGACAAACAGGCGTTGGATTTTATATATAGAGAGATGAGATTGAAAGGTTCATCCCTTTTGGTCATTTGTAAAGCACTTTGAGCTACATCATTTGTATGAAAGCGTTCTATATAAATAAATGGTGTTGTTGTTGGAATAAGTCGACAGAGGGAGTCTTCGGTCGGAGTAAATCGGTGAATAGGTCAACTTTGCAACATGTATTTTTAACATTTTTTATACATAAAAATAGTGTAATTTTGACATAGGGAACACACATTAAATTGTCAAAGCCCTATCAAACAAAATTGTCAAAAAAAATCTTAAAAGTCTAGTATTAAAGTTTATTAAAATGTGCCGCCCAGGGTAGACCGCCACCTACGACCCCTTCGCCCCAACCACTCCAGTGCAGAAATGGATATTGGCAGGTCGTTAGATCTATGAAGCGGCAGAGCTAAACACTGCTGTTGACATGTAGATTAAATGTCCATGCAATGGCAAGAAAATTATTAACAATGTACGTTTGGGCATATGGAGAAAATAAACACTGGATATACGCAGGGTAATATACTGATGGAGGAAAAATAATTCCACGCTCTCTGAAACTTCTCCACCAGAGAATACACCAGTCTTGCAGTCACCTTGTATTATAAACACACACAAGTTTACACGCATATGTGCACCACTGTGCAACAAAATCACAAAAGCATTAAAAAAGGGAACGTATCTTGCAATTGAGAGCATTTCAGTCATATGTTAACACCCCCACTTGCTCTCACATTGCTATGCATTCCTGAAAACAGTCTTCCAGACCTTCCATAAAAATAAAACAGAATTCTCGTTTTACATGGCAAATATAAATCCTTTGAACTTCTGCAACTTCATCTTTTACAGGTTTTGTCACAATGTCTACAACCATTTCTTCTGTTGGACAGTACTTCAGAGTAATTTTTCCATCATTTAACATTGCTCTGATAAAATGGTACCTAATGTATCTGTCTGCTAAGAACCTCTGGGTTATTTGCTAGAGCAACTGCACCTTGGTTATCCTCATACATTTCCACTGGTTCATGGTGAATTTCACCATCTATTCTTTCTAACAGCTGAATGAGGTACATACTCTCCTGTACTGTGGTGGTAAGTGTCATATACTGAGCTTCACATAGATAGATAATGCCACAGTAGATTGGTTCTTTGTTTTCTGTGAAATTAAAAACCCCATTTTACTTAGACTGAAATAGTATCTAGTCATGCTGTGTCTATCATCTGCATCTGCTGTCCAATCTGCATCACCATAGGTCTGTAGTTTTAATTGATCTTCACATTTTCTATAAAATATAGCATAGGCAGCAGTTCCTTCAAAATAGTGTAACATATGTTTTGCTGTCACCCACTGTTGGGCACATAGTTTGGACTGCGACAGTTTACTGATGACAAAATGTAAGTCCGGTGTAGTACATGTCATTACATAGATCAAACTGCCAACTAGTTCCTTAAAGTTTCTGGGCTCAACTGACTTATCATACTCCTGGTTGTAATCTAGCTTCTGCTCACAAGGTGTTGCTCTTGTTTTACATTTTGTCAAATCAAACCTTTCCAGACTTTTCTTAATATACTGTACCTCTTTTGGTCCATTTTTACAAAATCATCTCCTTGCTCAAAGTTTATTCCTAAGAAATGTTTCAGTTTTCCCAGCTCTTACATTCTAAACTTCACTGTTAGCATTTCTTTTACATTTTTCATTACCTCTTTATCACTTGCAGCTAGTATCAAATTGTCAACCCAAATAATGATTGTTACTTTGTCATATCCAGTTTGTTTGGTATAGACACAATGGTCAGAGGGATTTTGTATGAATCCATTTTTACACAAGTGATCATGTAACATTTTGCATCAGTTCCTGCCTGACTGTTTTAACCCATACAATGACTTCTCCAATTTGCATATCAATTTTAATCCTTTCTCAGATTCAACCTAAAATCCTTCTGGCTGTTCCATATACATTTCAAAGTCTATTGGCGCATGCAAGAATGTAGAATGTAGTTTCTACATCCATCTGGTGTAACAACATACCATTCTGTGCAATTATTTGAATCAAAACTCTTATACTTGCAGTATTTGCAGTTGGAGAAAAAGTCTCCTTATAATCTACTCCTGCCACCTGACTGTACCCTTTAGCTACATACCTCCCTTTGTACGTCTCAGAACCATCAGGGTTGTTCTTAATAGCATACACCCATTGACTGCCCACTGCATTTTTACCCACATGTTACGTGAAAGTCTTATTTTATTTCAATGAGTGCATTTCTTCATTCATCGCATTCTTCCACCTGTTGGATTGATTGGAATTTACAGCTTCTGCAAATGTTTTGTGACGCATTACTCATAATACTGTAACAATAGTCAATATTAATTATTTTTTGGTCATTGGTGGTTACATCATATACATAATCATCTAAGTACACTGGCTTTATGTGCTCTCTTCTGGGATAGCGTGTACCAGGACTGGCTTGTGAATTGTCTTGGTTACCTGCTCCAGTTTGATTTCCATGAACCTGTACTTGCTTTCCATCAGTAATGTCAGAACTACCACTAATTCTGCTAATCTGCTGAGTGCTACCCCTCCTCAGATCATAATCATCGCTGTTGTCAATCTGTACCTGGTCGGTCTGTGTGCTCTGCTGTATTCTACTCTTCTCAATAAATTTCACTAGTCTGTGCTTTAGAAATCTAACAGTATCTAGACAGAGGACTATGTAGGCTGGGCTATATTTGTCATAGCCAACAAAGATACCTTTCTCACACCTAGTGTATAACTTCTTTTTGTCTTGTTTGTCTTACACTGACTCAAACTTTTGTACCCCTGAAACATTAGGCTTTTTCCCTGTCAACAGAAAGTATGCTATCTGTTTCGTGCGATTGCAGCAGCACCTCTTTCTAATTACCGCTGCTGTTAGTACCACACACATCCATATCTATTTGGGGAGATTACTCTCAATGAGCATGCACCTGGCCATGTCAAATAGTGTTCTCCACTGTCATTCAACAGTACCATTCTGGCGAGGTGAGTATGGTGCAGAAGTCTCATGCCTGATACCATTTTTGGTCAGCAGTGATTTAAAGCCTTCACGCATAAATTCTGTACCATTATCTGACCGCACACATTTGATTTTCCCATAAATGGCACTGTCAGCAATAAACTTCTCCAAAGCTACTGCACTGCCACATTTATCCTTCAAAAAAGTAGATAAATATACAGTGGAAAGTCATCAGTGAATACCATCACATATTTATATCCCTTCTTTGATATTGGGTCGATTGGACCTGCTAAATCTGTGTGAACTAATTCAAGTACTTCTTTGGCTCTTTTGTCAGGGCTTCTGTTTCTACTCTGGGTATTTTTTCCCTGAAGGCACACTTCACAAGAAAGACTGGACTTAACAACTTTACCCTTGATTTTTAACCCATCACCAAAATGTTGTAGGTTCAATATGTCATCATAATTACAATGGCCAAGCATTTCATGCCATGTCTGTACATACTGACAACTTTTAGAATTATCATCATTTTCATCACATACCATGTTCAAGAAGTACAGTCTGTTAAACTCTTTGAGGTCAAATGAATTACCATCTTTGAACTGAATTATATCTCAGTCTTGCTGGAAGATCACTCTGGCTCCGCTGGCCGTCGCTGCTTTCATGGAGAAAATGTACTGTGGCTATGTGAGATTGTATAGCACCTCTAAGTGTCACCTTGCACTGTCGTCCTCTGCTGTCAATCAGCTCCACCTCCACATCTCCTTTCCATTGAGCAACTCCTCTGGTCCTAGTCCCATCAGCCAACTCCACAGAGTGTCTCTCTGGCTGGAACTTGTTGTCAAATATCTTAAACCTTTTTGATATCTGTAATGATGTGTGATGTTACTCCTGTGTCGACCATCAAGCCCTTCAGCTTCAGCATTGGCTGGCTTAGGTTTTCATAAGTGCTCAAGGCACTTTACAGAGTTTAAGAAAGAATGGCAGGGTATACAGTATATAGCATTGTACTAAACCAGATAAATAAATAAAGAAGTGTAAGATAATAAATTCAGAGAAAAGCCTAACATACAACATAATTGATGGTATAGCACACACATACACATAGGTTAAATGAGCATCTTGACATAGAGGTAAACTGAGAGCTAAAAGCCTTCCTGAACCGATGAGTTTTGAGTTGTTTTTTAAAAGAATTCATGGAGTCAGTTGACCTGATTCATTTCGGTAGGCCATTCCAGAGTCTGGGCGCTATACAGCTGAAGGCCCTGTCACCCATGGAGTGTAGATTAGTGTGGGGCACGACAAGATTGCCAGAATCAGAGGACCTTAGTGGGCGGACAGGCACATAGTGATGTAGAAAGTCACTGATGTAATTTGCCAGTGACGGCAGAGCAAGATAGGTATTATGTGCTCGCTGCTGCTGGTTCGAGTAAGGAATCTTGCAGCCGTGTTTTGAATAAGCTGGAGCTGTCATATAAGATTAGAAGGGGACCTGCCAGTAGGGAATTACAATTATCGATGCAGGATGTGATAAAAGCATGGGCAAGTATCTCAGCATTAGAAAAGGAGAGGAAGGAGCGAACACAGGATATGTTACGGAGGTGAAAGTAAGAAAGTTTCTTAATGTGATTTATGTGAGCGGAATAAGAAAGGGAGGAATCAAAAATTACACCAAGAATCTTTGCAGTGATGGCAGGTCTGATTAGATCACCGCCAAGATGAACTGGGAAGGAGCTCATTTTATTAAGTTGCACTTTAGTCCCAATTTGCAGGAGTTCAGTTTTGTTGCAGTTTAATTTTAAAGAGTTCTGCTCCATCCAGGTATTAATTTCACTGAGGCAGGTTTTGAACTGAGAAAGCTCTGATGAAGTTCCACTTTTAACATTGAAGTTGGGTTGAGACTCGTCTGCATAAAAATGATAACCCAATCCATAGCTACAAATAATATGGCCAAGGGGAAGCATATAAATACAGAAGAGAAGAGGGCTGAGGACAGAACCCTGAGGAACTCCTTATGTGACTGGCGCTGAGCTGGATCTGCTGTTGCCAAGACTAACAAACTCTTGCCTATCAGTCAGATAGGATTTGAAACACTGGAAGGCAGTGCCAGAGATACCCGGGATCTGGACAGTAGAATGTCATGTTTGACAGCGTCAAATGCTGCACTGAGGTCTAATAGAATTAATATGCTGGTTTGTCCAGAGTCTGCTGTCATAAGAAAATCGTTGTTTACCCGTAGCATAGCAGTTTCACATCTGTGCTGCGCCCTGAAACCAGACTGAAAGGGTTCCATCAAATTATTAGAAGTTAAGTAGTTGGTGAGTTGGGAAGCTACAATACGCTCAAGAACCTTTGACAGAAAAGGTAAGTGGGAAATAAGCCGAAAATTGTATTAAAAAGTTTGCCACCCCAAAACCAATTCTTAAGAAGACAAATTTAATAGATTTATGTTTTTAAAAAATATGTTTTACAAAGTATGAATTAAAAAAACAAAAGTGACCTAAGTGATTTTTTTAACCTGGATAACAATTCAATTGTTCTGGAGGACACCATTAAGAGTTATGGATAAAAACCAAGCCAAAAACGCCTTCACATTAAGGGCATCACTTTGAATTTCAGAGGTATCCATTGAAAAAAACTGTTTGGAATATTTCACTTGATTTTTATATATTTTGGGGTTTTGAATTAAAAAATGAAAAACATTTTCTCTCCATCAAAAAAAAACAACAATTTTTTAGGAGAATTACAGTTTTTTAAATTGTCTTCATATTGTAATTAAATATCAATATTTTATTGATAATGTGTGTGAATTTAATTTCTGTGCATTTTTATTGGGTCAGCAGTCATGGCATACAAACCACCCACATTTTCACTGTGAGGGGAGCAGTGGATCCAAAAACTGACACTGGGTTTAGAAGTGACCCAGAGGCTCAGATATCATTCAAAGCAGTCATTTCAAAGTCTTTAGGTAAGAAAGATCCAAATGATAACAAAATGGTAAAATTATTGGTTAAGTTTACGGAAATTGGGTTGTAGCATGTGTCTCAAAGTTATTTTTTGAAATTTGCATTTAAAAACTTTCCCTGAAAATCTTAGAATGGGGAATGAATAGCAGGGTGAAAGATTCCATCAGGATATTAATGACATGGAAAGAGGGTACCAGGGATGTTGAGATGTCAGTCCAATGGCGGACTACTACTGGATGATTCACAAGGACACACAAGAAAAAGTGTATACAAAACATGCCACCAAACTAAGTTTTGGATCAAAAAACTTGACAAAATCTAAAGACGTTAAATGTAAGCCAATGAATATGTATTGTTTTCTTAACATTTGCTTGAAAAATATTAAGCTGACTAAACATTTTCATAGGAAATACATTGAGAAGAACATTGTATACATGCTCGAGTTGTGGAATTAAATTTCTTTTCAGTTTTGAACTTAAACGTGATGTGATGGAAACATTCACATTTGTTTCTGTGTTATTGAATGCAAATAAAAATAACTACTTACAATTAATTTTATGGAACTTAATGTTACAGACCTACATTTCCTGTCAGATGTTAAAATTCATGTTTGCCTGAAGTTGGGAGAAGTACAGGAATTTAGTTTAATGCACACTTGCACAAATGAGAACAGATGTACCTGCACATAAAAATGTTAACTTCAGGTTTTGTGTGTAGTGTTGACATACCCACTGCATCTAAATCAGGATATATTCTTCTTCATTGTTGCCTGCCACCATTAATACTGATTTGTGTGTTAACTAAGACTTATTGTGAGGAATTTACCCTATCATGGATTTGCACATTGTACACAGGGATGCAAATATGGGGTATGCAGAACAGTGGGGGCCCAGGAACATCTTTATGTACAGCTGCTGTCTATAAGGGATTGCAGGGACAACTGACCCCCCTACTCTAATTCTGATGCAATTTTAGAGAAAGGTTGAGATGATAAAAACGTGTTGAAAAGTCCGTACCTGTTGTGCTTGAGTCTGTGTGTAGTTCAAATCCAATTTGGATGTGTTTCGATTTCTAACCTCAATATGTAAAATGAATAAAAGTGAATTCATTAGAGAGAAGTGACCTAATAGGCAGCGAGGAATAACATCTACATGCTAATCACTGGCTTCAGATTATTTCTATTACTGAATATCTGCAAACTTGTCAGTTTGTAAGTGCATAAAGATGCTTTGAGTGAGACCATCATTATCGTATCTGTAGATGGAAACCTGAGAGATGACAGATGAGCCAGAACTGGTTGCTAACAAGATGTGGAGGGGGTTAATGCAAAGTAGCATTTCGCACTCTCAGAATATTGAGAGGGACATTCAATTGTAGCACTATCTGAAAGCAACATTCACTTGTAGTAATACATGACTGATACAAGACTTTACAGAAACATGTAGCAACAGAGCTATATTGACAGGGTTTCTCTTTTCCACAGTTTATTTAAAACATATGAATATAAAGATATGGTAAATCTACTTTGATTTGTTCTTTAGGTTTTCCTCTTTCCTTTGTACCTATTAACACAGGAGATTAGAATTAACTAATTTGGCATAATTCCCTGAGGGTGGCCTGGCTCACAGAACCTTCACTGTTGAGGACCTGAACGGCTGGACCAAGGTAAAAGGATGCCCACATAACACCTGGCTATGGTAGGACCACGTGTTTGCCTGGGGGGGTTGCCAACCAGGATCCCAAGCTGTTTTGTCAAGTGATTGCTGTGGCAACATGCTATACCAGTGCATGCTCCCTGACCTGACCTGAGCTGTAACCCCATAAATATATAAAACATATTGAGGTATCTGAAATCAACTTACTCTCCTAATACAATCACAAAATTCAATGAAACCAAATGTATCCTTAAACATTTATCCATGAGTCATCTTAACTGATCCTCAGCAATGTATGCAAATTATGAAAAAACCTCTAATCAGTGCATAGAATCAGGGATGTTTTCTTTCTTCCCAGCAAGGGACAGGTGTAGTGAAATATTCAGATCCCACTGAAAATCAGATTCTACTGTGCTTTATTCACATGTGTAGAGCTTTCCCTTGATCATTGTATTGGTGATTGTTAGTGCTGGGCGGTATGACCAAAATTCTATATCACAGTATTTTTCAAAATTATACCGGTTTCACGGTATTCAACGGTATTTTTTTCCCATGCATGAGTGAATGTTAACCACATTTTCCACTGCAATTACTGCAGAAGACTGGCTAAGAATAACCTATTCCACTGTCATGAGAATTGTACATTGTACAAAAAAAAAAACATTTTAATGTGCATACAAGTATTAATACTGGTTTGCATGGCCCCATAAAGTGATAGCTTTCAAGGAGGTGGCACTAATGAAGAGAAGGAATCACACTGCATGACAGATTCAGTCAAAACATTGAATCTTTTTATTGAACAAATTTTGCAAACAACTTATTTTAACCATCCAAAGAGGCATTTAGACTTAGTAAAATATCCAGAGGTGCTTGTCAAAAGTTGTATTGCACTGAACATGTCCTAGAAAAGGAATAAATCCTTCTATATAAAAGCGGTCGGGATTGTCCTTCCGTCCCGTGAGTGCTACGCAGGCACGGAGTTTCACACACGCCCCGTCCATTTTGCAATGCACGATGGGATTTATAGTTTCGTTTTTCCAGATAAAAGATTATTTTCTACTCCAGACTGTGCGATATCTTCTTCTTCTTCTTTCTTACTATATAAAAGCGGTCGGGATTGTCCTTCCGTTCCGTGAGTGGAAAGCGTAGCGGTATTCCGCTTATCACAGACTTACTACTTGCAGCTTGCGGTACGAAGCGACATGATGTCAGCAGAGTTCTGGTGCTTCCATTGTTCCCTTGCTTTTGTGCGCGATGTGCTGGAAAAATAGACAAAATTATGTCTCTGGAAATAATTAATGTTGATGGAGTACAAATGCCTCACCGCGTAGTAAATATCAGGGGGGTTCAAAAGCGCGACCTCAATATAGAAAAAAAGTTTAAATTTCATCACAAAAATAACAGAAACTAAGAGTATTAAAGTAATACCGCTCAAATGCAATATAACCAAATTAATGAGTTTGTATAAAATATCAAATTGATCTACATATTGAATTGCCTTAAGAAGTGGTCAACTTAAAAGTCGGTCGCCTTAAAAGGCGGGTCAGCCTAGTAGTAAATATTTTTTGTAAACCAACTACACTTTCTGTTAATGTTAACAATCTCTCTCCACTGACATGTTAAAGTGACTTTTTAAACAACTTTACCATCATTAAACTGCATAATACTTAAACTATAAATAATAACAATAAAATAAATAATAGTACAACTTCCAGTAATAATACTATTACTTCAAGGCTTCAAACCCAGGTACATTACACAGTATTCACCAAATAAAAATAAAAGTAAAACAAGTGCAACTTGGTGATGACATCTTTACCAACTGAACCATCATTAAGGCAAATTGCATGGTGGGCTGGCTGCCTGTCTTTGTGAGACAGGTGCGCAGGGGTGACCGTTGCAGTGAGACGCAATATGGTTTGTACCTCGTGTCATCATGTGTCGGTCATCCCAGCCAAACGTTGCCATGGGTGCTTCAGCTACAGGAACGTGTTCAGCACCACGATCAGCTGATGCTGGTACCTCACTTTCATTTTCGACCTCCAACTCCAGATCACTTGTATCAGAATCGGAGTCCGACAAATCAGAGTCCGATTCATCGAAAAAAGTCATCTATGGATTATTTTGCTTTGAGCATTCACTTTGGTATCTCTCCACATCACATTTTAGAAGCTGTTTACTCTTCGCTGCTCACGCACACGCAGGGAATTTAGGTCAAATCAACAAACCTAACTTTCCTTCTAGCAAAAGCGTATCGAAAATTACTGTAACAACAAGATCACTGATCTCTATGGATAGCTAGCTAGACTGAGACATCTCACGAAGTGGGAGTTTCTGGCAACATATTGTACTGCATCGCTTGGATCACTCGGCCCACAGAAACATTCGCTTGCTGCACCAACTTGAAAATGTATGTTTTACACAATTTTATATAAATTATTGTCTCAATTTCGACATCGTAACTTCGAAAAATCGAAGTTGAACCATCGTAAGTAGGGGACAACCTGTACTGACTGATAATAGAGACTAGCAAAATACCCGCGCTTCGCAGCGGAGAAGTAGTGTGTTAAAGAAGCAATGAAAAAGAAAAGGAAACATTTTGAAAATAACGTAACATGATTGTCAATGTAATTGTTTTGTCACTGTTGTGAGTGATGAGCGTTGCTGTCATATATATATATATATATATATATAATATATATATATATATATTTACACACACACACATAAACATATATATATACATATCTATACATATACACATATATATACAGAAACCCATATATACATACATATATATATATCTACATATATACACATACATATACATACACACATACATACATACACACACATATATACACACAAATACATATATATATACATACACACACACATATATAAACATATATATACATATACATACATATCTACATATATACACACACAGCTATTTCGTATCAGTGCAAGACGCTGCTTGTTAAAATGGATAACTCCCGCTCTTACGTGCAAGTCTGCGTGGATATTATTGTTCAAGTTCTATTTAAATTTTAAATAGAAGGAATTTTTATTTAGTCGACAGAAATATCTTTGGTAGGAATGGTAAAAACAGACAGGAATATTATTCCTGAATAAATCAACTCAAACCTTAAACAACTTATAATATTTTGCTCTCCATAAAAATATATCCTGTCTAAATTATACAAGTTAGAAATAAAGTAAACTTTAAAAGAACAAACATTCAAATTTCTTTACTCTTATGTAATTTTATATAAAAAATAAACTTAGATTTTAAATATCCCAAAAGATTTTGCTCTCCATAAAAATATATCCTGTCAAAATTATACAAATTCAAATATGAACATGCTGCATAACAAAACCTGGAAATATAAATAAAATGTGTTCCTTTCAGCAATAACAAATCAAATCATTCAGTTGTCTTTGCTCATATGTCATTTTAGAGCTGGACGCCTGGCATCTTTTTTTGGCAACAAGTTCGTTTATGTTTGGTGTGAGGTTCTGTGTTGTGGAGATTCTCAGGATGGACTGCAGGTGCTCATGAGTGAGGCGACTCCTGTGTGCTGTTTTGTTAGTCTTCATCACTGAGAAGAGCTTCTCACACAGATATGTCCTACCAAACATGCACAAGGTTCGAGCCGCATGTAGACGGACTTTTTTTGTTCTTCAAAGTCACCAACGCGCCGTGCGCTCAGTTTATCAGCAAAGTGCGTATTTGGGAACACCGTAGTGACGACTTGGTTCAACATTACTTGGCAACAGGGAAAGTGGGGCAAGTTGCACTGGTGCATTTGTGTCTCCCATAAAAGCAGCTTCACTTGAAATCACTTTGTGATTGTGCACGGGTAAAAACGTCCGCTGAAGTGTCAGATTCTTATTTAATTCTTCTGCTTTCTGTATCTTCTGCATTGCATTCAGGTCTTTCAGGTTATCTTGATGTTTTGTCTCATTGTGCCGTCTTAGATTAAATTCTGTAATTACAGCCACATTAGCTCCACAAATGAGACACACGGGTTTAACGGCAATGTCACTAAACATATACTCAGCCTCCCATCGGTTTTTAAAGGCTCTATTTTCAGAATCAACTTTTCTCTTCGGCATCGTGTGGGCTAGCTTCGCAATAACTTGCAGCAACGCGGTTAGTGTTCGGCAAGGCAGCTGAAGCGCTGCATTATGGGATCTGTAGTTTATTGTGTTACCAGCGCTTCATATACCCGGGCCATTAATAACAATAATACAGTATATAAAATGATCTCGCGGGCCGGATATAATTACACGCCGGGCCGGATGTGGCCCGTGGGCTTTGAGTTTGACTCATATGGACTAAATTGAACTTGAAAAGAAATATTTTTTGGAATGTGATCGCGCAAGTCAGATCTAGTTGACGCGCACTACAGTACATCGAGCCCGCGTGCTATTGTGGTTTTGCTTGTGTGCTTCAGTAAGTTACCGTCCCCTCGCTCTTACTTTTTTACCGTTCATCTAATGAATACACTGAGTATGGCTTTACCAAAACAATCATTGATTGTGAATAAAGTATTCATTATTCGAGTATGTAGATCAGGGTATATATATATATACATATATATATATACCCGCGTATCGCAGCGGAGACGTAGTGTGTTAAATAAGCTATGAAAAAGATTTGTTTCTTACTGCATCAATAAACAGCTCGTCTTCTTCTTTATCTGAGACCTGACACACTGCATGCACGGGTTTTTTTTTAACACTGTCTTCCTTTAGCGGGACATTCACTTTTTCCACCGTGTGCTTTGTTTCTGCAGTAGCTGTACTTATTACATACTTATCTTGTATGTATCAGAGGCTTCATATTTTTTTGCTGCCTTTTCAATTGTGTAATTCGGTTTTTGTTCAGCGCTCTTCGGAACTCTTGCTTTTTGTCTGTGCACTGCGTCAGTTCACATGAGCCGCTCGGTGTTCATGCATCGTAGTTTCCCAGCTGTGCTGTTGCCATGTCGTGCTATGTCCATGGCTGTATCTAATGCTACCAAAGTCCCGGTACTTAAAACTTTCTCTCGCAGTTTCGCTGAGTTTGTGCCAAACACCACCCTGACTATCTCATCTTCTTCTCCATAAGCACAGTCCTACACCCGTGAATATTTACCCGTGGCAGATTGCTATTGGATTGCCGCTGACGGACGGCCTTATATGGGCAGGCACTAAATTACAAACGCCAGCGGCAGCCTGTCTATGAACTTAATTTAAACTGTAGGTTTACACTGTGCTTTGTTTCCGAAGTAGCAGAACTCATGAATATGGTTGTATATATCACTCGCTCGCTTCTTATTGTTTCGCTGCCTTCTCAATTATATAATGCATGTTTTCTTCAGCGCTTTTTGGGGCTCTTCCTGGTTTTCTACGTACTGCGTGATTACGTGGGAGGCGTGATGATGTCAAACTCCGCCCCCACGGGTTTCAAGCTCATCTCCATTACAGTAAATGGAGAAAAACAGCTTCCAGTTATGACCATTACGTGTAGAATTTCGAAATGAAACCTGCCCAACTTTTGTAAGGAAGCTGTAAGGAATAAGCCTGCCAAATTTCAGCCTTCTACCTACACGGGAAGTTGGAGAATTAGTGATGAGTCAGTCAGTGAGTGAGTGAGTGAGTGAGTGAGTGAGTGAGTGAGTGAGGGCTTTGCCGTTTATTAGTATAGATAACAGAAAACTGATTATACACACATTCATTGTACATTTCTTATTATGATGGTATGTTTTTACTACCATTACTTAAAACAGTTTATTATTTTAATAACTGTTACATACCTATGGCTGTGTGAAGCCTTTATCCAAAGCACTGATACTCCAAAGCATGTTTGCGGCTAAGTTGGTGCAGCAAATTGCTCGTGTTGCTCCCTTTGGCGACAACTTTAGCTCAACAGCATTTGCAGTAAATAGTTGTTTGGTCCACATCTGACCTTTTAAAACAAAAGTATCTCCAGGCAACAGACACGGCTCCTTTTTTCTGCAAAAGTTCTTATGTGTCATTATGTTCAACTTTACCATCTGCTACAGCTTCAGTTTCTGAATGTTCTCTGTCCATTTTCACCGCTCAATACCTCCACTAACGCATGTACTCCATTGCATGCGTGTTTAGCGGTGTAGCAGTGAAAAAGGTCCCCCCTAAACAGTTTCCCGCTGCGCCACGATCCAAACGTGGTTTAGCCTACTTAAACCGGTGTTGCAGAATAAGAAAAATCCATATCTTGACAAAAATGAAAAACGGTTTTCTGTATGAACTGGCATACCTCCCAGCACTAGTGATTGTCTTAGCCGATTTAAAATGTGGCATTCTAGCTCTTGCTGATTTACTGGTGTGAAATCACTCTATAGCAAACCAGGATTCATTTTGAAGTTCAGCATCGTCCAATCTCTGTTACAGAACCCAATTATGATTGCAGCATGCACGCAACAAACCTGAGGTTATGGGTTCAAATACTGACACCTTATACCAATGAGCAAATCACTTCACCTGCCTGTGCTCAAATTGGGAAAACAAAACAAATGTAATCAATTATATTTCAAATGTTCTAGGTTGCTGTGGATAAAGACGTCAGCCAAATAAGTAAATACAATGCATAACACTAAAATTGTTTATCATACTTTTGCAGGCATAGGTGCAGTGGATGGCACACTTATCCCTACGCATACTAACAACCTCTTGAATCCTATCTATACCTGAAGAAAAGGGTTCTTGGCATTAAATGTCCGGGTGATATGAGGAAGCAACAAAAGGATATTATCAAAGTGGAACATATGATATTTATCTTGTCTTTCAGAAAGCATTTGAAGTGCCACATGAGATGTTGGGCATAAAACTAAAAGAAGTAGGAGATCAAGATGTAATGTGTAGATGGGTGCAGAATTGGCTCAGTTACAGGAACTAGAGGATTACAGTGCAAGGAACCCTATCAGAATTGGCTGTCATTAAGAGTGGGGGTCAGTTCTAGGGCTGCTGGCTGGTATTTTAATTTATATGAATGATCTGGGTAGGAATATAAATGGAAATCAGGTTAAGTGTACAGACCATCTATGTCGATTGGCAGATAATCTAGAATCAATTGAATCATTACGGAGGGACTTGGGCAGTAAATTACATGTAGGAAGTAAAAATGTTATGTTTGAATATACAATGTACAGTCTGAAAATTGAAAGGACTACTTATGAGAAGGTTTTAGGAGTCATAATGGACTTGACACTATCAAATCAAATTCAAGACAGTGTTCAGAAACCATTAAGAAGGCTAACAGAATGTTAGGTTGTATAGAACAATATGTAGAGTACAGGTCCAAGGAAGTTATGCTTAGGCTTTATAATGCCTTGGTTAGACCTCATCTGGGTAGAGTTTTGGTCTCCAGGAAACAAAAAAGACTACTAGTGCTTTAAAACATCCAGAAAAGAGTGACTAGATTGATTCCAGAACAGCAGGGGATGAGTTATGAGGAAATATTCGGTTTAAGCAGAAGGAGATTAAGAGGAAATATGCTTGAAGTGTTTAAAATTATGATGGAAATCAGAACAGTGGACAAAGACTGTTACTTTGAATTCAACAAGAACACAGGCACATAGATGGAAAATTGTTAAGGGTAAATTTCACACAAACATTAGGAAGTTTTTCTTCACACAGAGAACATTAGACACATCAAATAAGTTACCAAATAGTGTGGTAGATAGTAAAACTTTAGGTACTTTCAGAACTAGACATGATTTTACTTTGAAAGAATTACGTGGATAGGACTGGCACGCTTTGTTGAGCTGAACGGCCTGTTCTTGTCTAGACTGTTCTAATGATTTGAAACCATAAGTGACTTTTTACAGACATTGTGGCCAAGCGCCCTGGAAGTACATATGATGCTTATATCTGGTTTAGCTCTGGAGCATGTCAGATGGCAAGGTATGGTGCATTTACTGGCCACTGGTTACGGGGAGACAGTGGGTATCCTTTTCATAATTGCCTGCTAACTCCAGTTTTGAATTTCTAAACCTTTGCTGAAGAGAGGTATAACCTTGCACAGTAAAGCACATGCACCCTTGTAGAGTGTAATGCAGGCATGTGTAAGATGCACTTTTGGTGCCTATACAAGTCCACAAGCCCTGGGAGACACTTCTTAGTTTTTTGACCCAAGCTTTATAAGTTGCTTTAACATCTGTTTTGTGAATTATTGTTCTCTTTTCCTATTGCTGCTCACTATTGTTCTTTTTTGTCATGTTTTAATCCTATGTATCTATTTCTGACTAACAGTTTGAATCAATTTTACCTATTAGTCAAAATTCAAATTTACTGTATTCGGTTTTTTTTTTTTGGTGTATTAAATGATGTTTTTATTACTTCTTTTTTATAATTGCACATCTGATGTAACAGTTAATATATATCTGGCAAATGAAATATGTGGGATCGATGTGGCTGTTATTGATTGTGACATGGATGCTGAGGAGGAGCCCAACAATGAAGTACTTTAAACTTATTCATTACATGACGAATAACAAAGAGATTTGGGAAACACAACAAACTTGTTCAATCCCTGCGTTGTTTTTGATCTTGTTATTCAAGATTGTTGTTTTTGGGAAAGACACTTCAGATCCATTAGAAGTTAAACTGACTGATTGATTTGTGAGTCTACTAAAAATGAATAAATCAATCCACTGAGGTACTCCAGAAACGAATTTGAGAACCAATGACTTAGTTAAATACAAACATCCTAACTAAAATGTGGCTCATTATTCAATTAAAGAAGGCATGCCTCCTATTCTGTTTTACATAAATGGCAATCCCTCCGCTATTGTTTTATCTATCCAAAAATAGATAACCAGGATTTATGTTCTACTTATCCCCATCTATATTATTTAGCCAGGTTTTCTGTTCTTGCCGTAATGTTAGAATCATATGCAGTCATAGTTGACAACTCAATCAAAAAACGGTGCTTGCTAGCGACCACTCTCTCAACTTGTGAAAGTGACGATTTCATTTCAGGGTTTATTTCATGGTGTCACTAAAATAAATACATGAAGAAATGATTAAGTAAATACACAAAGAATGAAGCAACAAAGATATATTTCCGTGACACATTTAATCACTTATGCACACATTTTATGTTGTTATTTATTGTCTCATTTCACTGAAGATGTATCTATATGCGCACTTATTTATTTAATTCTGTCCGAAATATTCCCTCATATTCGTTACCCTAAACTGTGAAACTGTGTGAGGCTGGGAGGATCAGATGTAATCCTAAATGCCACTTGTTGGCAATGCAGCCTGCAACTGTAGTTTTCCGTCATTAAAATTAAGCTCGGAATTAACTTGGAGCAGTTGACCAAAAAATAATTAGCTAATATATCATCTTCACATCAAACCCTGTGTTTAAATTCAAAAGAAATTAAAATTCAGATGACAACACGTATATAAATCTCATCATCTGCACCACGTTAATCCAGAAACACACAAAAGGTAAATAAACAGGGAAATAATTAAAATAAACGATACGATTAATGGAATGGAAAATCAAATTAAAATTTAGAGGCAAATTGAAATTAACACACAGTGGACAGAAGACAGCATTCGGTTTATTAAATAATACTGACTGTTATACCTCCTACTGTTGCTGGTGTCACGTCTTATTTATATTAATTTGCGCTCCTTCTCGGAAGTTGCAAGTCGCTTAGTTATTGACGTCACTTCCGCATTGAAAGCGTCTTGGAAAGGCGCAAGCTTGTGTGGTGAATATTTCTGTTTCGAGAATTTCTTATTGACAAACGCCACTCGAAAAAGCGCGTTACTGTTGATTTATCCCCGGGCAGGAAGGGAAAACGAGACGACAGTGGCTCCTTGTCAACAACCGAGGGCCACAAATGGGCCGGGTGCCGCTGAACTACCTGCTGCTGGTAGGTCAAGTGCTGCTCTTTGTGACCGCTGTGCTGCTGCAGAGTCTCGAAGGGATCCTGTCCCAAAACGCCACCGGCTCCGCAGATTCGGAGAACGGAACCGAAGACAACAGCAGCATATCGTGGGACTATAAAGACCCGACGTCTCCGTTGGTGTTGTGTAGTTACTTGTAAGTACTGTGTATCCTGTAATAATCTACTTCCTAAGTCCTCTTTTGTTTGAGGAATATTTTATGTTTATGAGGACATGGCCTGCCTGTGTCTTATGTGCGGTGATTTCTTAAACCTGCCGTGTGCTCTTAATTCTTATTTACTTTAAAAAGGCTGCAGGCTGGCATTCACATTACTATTTTCTGAAACTATTTATCTTTAACCTGAATTAATTTTAAATGGGTATTTTGGTCAATGCCCCATAACTGATTAATTAGGCGTTTGTCTGCTCTGTAGTTTTTTGTAACCGTAAGAAATGTCTGTGGTGTTCTACTAGTTCGGACCAGAACTCTTAAGGTGTGTTGTTCTTGGTCTCTTCGGGCGTTTACCGATAAAGGAGACGCAGACTTTCCATTTAAATTCAATTGAGCATTTTATCTGGACAGTGTTTTATTTGTTTTTTTTTTTTACCGTTATTTGTATGTCACAAGTGCTGAACCTAAGGCAGTGGTTAACATTGCAGATCCCAACCCCGAACAGGTCTGTGCCTTTATGTGTATTCATTATGTAATCTAACAATTTGCAATTGCATTTACCTATGAACTTGTTACAACGCGTACAGTGAGGCGTGCTATACAAAAATAAACTGAATTGAATTGGTGTGAAATCTCTGTGTACCTCTTTATGGAGTTCACATATCCCTCTGTTCAAGCAGAGTACCTGCCTCATTTCAAAGACATAACTTGTTGTTGGATTCATTTACTGGTGACTGAGCTCATATATGTGAGTATGCACTCCCATGGTCTGGCGTCCTATGCTTATGGCCAGGATAGATTCTTACTCATTGGACCTCCTTCCATTGTTTTATTACGTTTTCTTTTTGATGATTTACATTCTGGCAAACAACTTTGTAGGCTGTCAAGTGGTCCCAACCAAATTTTTATGTTCTGTTATTTGAAAGCATGGTTCCGGAAACCCAGATTGTGCTTACTGTTCGTTTGACACAACTAGTATTTCTTTTGCTGTATAATGATAGCAAGTTGTTGCAAATGGCAGTTGATTTAAAAATTAAAATATGCTGAATATTTTGATTTTTTTTGCTTTTGTGTGTACTAAGTGGAGTTGCCAGTCCAATACAGCATGCCTGTTTTACGGCATGGGTATCTCCTAAACGTTTCCTTGTGTAACTTTAGTTAAACTAGTATTTGGTTTGCCTTCTATAGACCTGCATTTCCAAATGCATTTAACACAATTTAAGGTCACACAGGTCCATTGTCTGTACTGGCTGTGCTGGGTGCAAGGATGGAATCCTCCCTGGATGGGGTTGCTACTCAATCATAGGTTTTACAAAAGCTATTAAACGAAATTTGATATACTTAGCTACAAACAAGCTAAGCTTTTTTCATTTGGCACTGTTGCTACTATGGTATACAGGTGCTGGTGTTAAATCAACTTTGTCATGATATTCTGATTTTCATTTCAGTAATTCCATTCAAAAAATGAAACTTGTATATTAGATTCATTTATTACTCACAGACTGATGTATTTCCAATGTTTATTTCTTTTAATTTTGATGATTATAACTGACAACTAATGAAAGTCCCAAATTCAGTATCTCTGAAAATTAGAATATTGTGAAAAGGTTCAATATTGAAGACACCTGGTGCCACACTCTAATCAGCTAATTAAACTCAAAACACCTGCAAAAGCCTTTAAATGGTCTCTCAGTTTAGTTCTGTAGGCTACACAATCATGGGGAAGACTGCTGACTTGACAGTTGTCCAAAAGACGACCATTGACACCTTGCACAAGGAGGGCAAGACACAAAAGGTCATTGCTAAAGAGGCTGGCTGTTCACAGAGCTCTGTGTCCAAGCACATTAATAGAGAGGCAAAGGGAAGGACAAGATGTGGTAGAAAAAAGTGTACAAGCAATAGGGATAACCGCACCCTGGAGAGGATTGTGAAACAAAACCCATTCAAAACTGTGGGGGAGATTCACAAAGAGTGGACTGCAGCTGGAGTCAGTGCTTCAAGAACCACCACACACAGACGTATGCAAGACATGGGTTTCAGCTGTCGCATTCCTTGTGTCAAGCCACTCTTGAACAAGAGACAGCGTCAGAAGCATCTCGCCTGGGCTAAAGACAAAAAGGACTGGACTGCTGCTGAGTGGTCCAAAGTTATGTTTTCTGATGAAAGTAAATTTTGCATTTCCTTTGGAAATCAAGGTCCCAGAGTCTGGAGGAAGAGAGGAGAGGCACAGAATCCACGTTGCTTGAGGTCCAGTATAAAGTTTCCACAGTCAGTGATGGTTTGGGGTGCCATGTCATCTGCTGGTGTTGGTCCATTGTGTTTTCTGAGGTCCTAGGTCAATGCAGCCGTCTACCAGGAAGTTTTAGAGCACTTCATGCTTCCTGCTGCTGACGAACTTTATGGAGATGCAGATTTCATTTTCCAACAGGACCTGGCACCTGCACAAAGTGCCAAAACTACCAGTACCTGGTTTAAGGACCATGGTATCCCTGTTCTTGATTGGCCAGCAAACTTGCCTGACCTTAACCCCATAGAAAATCTATGGGGTATTGTGAAGAGGAAGATGCAATACGCCAGACCCAACAATTCAGAAGAGCTGAAGGCCACTATCAGAGCAACATGGGCTCTCGTAACACCTGAGCAGTGCCACAGACTGATCGACTCCATGCCACAACGCATTGCTGCAGTAATCCAGGCCAAAGGAGCCTCAACTAAATATTGAGTGCTGTACATGCTCATACTTTTCATGTTCATGCCTTTCAGTTGGCCAACATTTCTAAAAATCCTTTCTTTGCATTGGTCTTAATTGATATTCTAATTTTCCGAGATACTGAATTTGGGACTTTCATTAGTTGTCAGTTATAATCATCAAAATTAAAAGAAATAAACATTTGAAATACATCAGTCTGTGTGTAATGAATGAATCTAATATACAAGTTTCACTTTCTGAATGGAATTACTGAAATAAATCAACTTTGTCATGATAGTCTAATTTTATGACCGACACCTGTATTGGCTTCAAGGTGGGTAGCCTCAGAATGAGCAAATTCTTGTTCCTAGCAATTAGCATTTCACAATTTTAATCCTCCTTCAACCATTTTTCTCAGATTAATAAATCATTATGAAAATTTTTAAGTTCTTGGGATGTGTTTAAAAGCTAATAATCCAAAGTTCCTTAGTTCTGAACACTGAGGCATGACAAAGGATGAGCTCAAGCAGGATTCCTATCTTAGACTTGGCTAGTCCTGGTTAGACATACTGTACTTATCTATTGCACTTAGTTTATCCTAGTTGATGTTTTAACCCCTTATTTGGCTAAGCCTGCTTTCTGTTTGCAGGACCAGGCACAGGCCCATCATATGGCCTGTTGTGTATATACAGGAAAAAATTAATTAAGGCTGTTGTTTTTGTTAAAGGCCAGAGGAATTCATTGAATGTGATGAGCCTGTGGATCACGCAGGGAATGTTTCAGCCCAGGCAGGGCTTGGACATGGATGTGTAAAGGTACATTTTTTTTCTGTTTGTGTTTGAGGGTTCAGACTAAATACTGGAATCCAGGAGATTGTTTGTTTGCATGGTGCTTTTTATTGTTTTATTTATTTTTTGTAGAATAACATTGAGGCTATTTCCAAAATCTCTTAACAGTTTGAAGCATTTTTATTGCTATATGTAAACAACTCAGATTCTCACCATGAAATACACTATAAAGAACAACTGTTAGTATTGTTTGTCAGTTTTGCTAAATGAATTAGTCTGCATCCACATTTAATACAACCAAACTATAACGGGAGTGAAATTTTCTTAAAGATAATGTGATCAGGAAAGAAATATCAAGCAAAGAATGTATGTAATCTGTGCTAACTAATCTTGGGGCTTTTGTGTTCAGAGTCATGTATGTTCCTATTTTTCCTCCCTTCAAGTTTGGTGGTCAGGCGTACATAGACGTAGAACATACCCAAGTGACCTGTAGAGCACTGGATGGGATAGAATGTGCTGAACCAAGAACATTTCTGCGAGGGAACCAGCCATGCATTAAGTAAGTTTGTTTAGGACCTAGACCCAAATGATGATATTGAAGACAAGTTTGAGTGACATAGCAATGCTAACGTAATAACATTGTCAGGTGGTACACCCATATCTCTGAACAGTTCATATATTTAAGTAATTGGATTCTTGGGTTATGCTAGAATGGGCACCTCCCTTGTCAAAAAGCATTGATGATGGTGTATTATCCAGGGAAATAGAAATATACTAATGTTCTCTGCATTAGGTCTTCGAAACAATGAGTGGGATTAAAACACACTACGCTAAATGTGTTTCTGTTTTGTCCAGTACTAGGTTAAGCAAAATGCTTTTATTTGGCAAGTTCCTTTCAATTAAAAAAAATATATAGGACACCTCCAGTGAATACCAGTAATTAAAACATCATAAAAAGCAGTTGCAACATGAAAGTAGCTAAGTGTAAAAATTTCTTATTCAGTATAATTTATAAGTTGATCTCTTATGTGTTGAAGGTAAGGATGCTGCTATCGATCGCTGATCAAAATTGGACAATTTTTCATTAAAAAAAGACTTGATCGGTGATAGGCAACAAAAAATAGTTTCAGCTGCCTGTGCTTTTTCTAAGCTTTACAGTAATTTACTTGTAGTGCTCCTTTATGTGTGGTATTATGGTAGTTGATTTTTTTTTTTTTTTTTTTTTTCCCCATTTGCAGCAAACCTCCTGCAGTGTAAACAAAGAGCAGCGAGTTCAGGCTTGTTTTGTCAGTGACCGAGAGGTGATTGATATACTGTATTAGCCTTTATGTTAAAGAAAGTGGAGTAATAAACTGAAAAAAAAGTAATTGGAGAAGTCATCTTGTGCAGCTAGACAAACTGCAAGAAAAGATACTTTAAGGAATTCAGGCCTTTATTTTGTCTTTTAAATTAAAGCTGACACCGCTTGAGTTTAAATAGAGAGTTTGTTTAAAATGCAGCAACTTGCACTTTTAATTGGAAAAAGACAAGAAAGACAAATTTTGAAATTGCTGCTTAGTAAATAATAGGCTTTTTTTTTTTTTTTTTTTTTTAAGATTTGTGTTGTGTATTGTTTGTTGCTGTGTGTCATACAGCATAAATTCTGGTAAGAAACAAGTACTACATAATTAGAATGTAATCCTTTTATAATTGTTCCTCAAGAATGAGAGAGGCATGGTGAGAACTGTTTTTATTTAAGCCTTGTTTCAGATAGTTACATTACAGGAAAACACTAAACAATATGACAGCTTGTAATTATAAGAAGCATATTTTGTTTTATGCCAAATATATTATGGATACATGTTTTTGTACATATTTTATGAAAGTATGTATTTTAAACAAATGTTATTTTAGTATTTTATGGTCAGTAAACGTTAAGCCTACAGAATTTCATTTTGTTAATAAAAAATGAACAGTTAACACCTGTGGTCTATAGTTTAATTATAAAAATACACTTTAAGATAGGACATAAAACTTCTGTTTGTCTGGTTATGCAGAAGATTAGTATAGAAAAAAAAATTAAAGGGTTAGATGGATATCATCTGTCTTGGCTGATCAAGTAGCATGAAATCGGTGTTGGCCTTAAAAAGAAAAACCCTGATCATAGCATCCTTAGTTGAAGCATCTTCTTGTTTAACGTTAGTCAAATACAAAGATGAACTGCATGTTTTCATGCTGCACACACCATATAAAATTGTATCTTTATTGCCTCAAATTTTTTTTTACAAAGTCTTATCATATTTTGGCACTGTTATAGTGGTTTTTCACTTTATAGTTAAACTGAAATATTTGCCTTGCTCTCTGTGGGTTCGTTCATTTCCTTAGTAAATCTTAATTCTTTTAATTGCAGGTACACAGGACACTACTTCATAACGACTCTGCTTTATTCTTTTTTCCTTGGCTGTTTTGGTGTGGATCGCTTCTGTTTGGGTCACACTGGAACAGCAGTTGGGAAGCTTCTTACACTAGGAGGCCTGGGAATCTGGTGGTTTGTGGATCTAATACTGTTGATCACAGGTGGGCTGATACCCAGTGATGGCAGTAATTGGTGCACATTCTATTAAACAAAAACTGAGCAGTTTGTTTCAGAATGAACCAATGGTTGCTATGAGAAGTTTCCAAAATAGGTGACTAATATGAGGATGCACTATAGCCAGCATAAAAGACAACACACTGTTGGAATATAGCTGGTTGTACCCTAGTGGACCTGCATGCTGCTGAAAAAAATGGAGAAAATTTTTAAAATATTGTGTTGTCAAGACGAAGATGAAATTGTTGGCTTTGAAGATAAACAGTTTGTCGTCATTTGACACACTTAACATCCCTATGCAGGAGGAATATCATTTTTCTTTCATTGTTTTACCTTGAGTATCATCTTTTTCCAGTCTAATTTATAACTGATCATGTAATACTGCAGTCAGGGGCATAGCAAAGGCCCTGTAGCCAAAGGTTGGGCCTACTTTATTTTACTGTATTCTCATACAGTTCATTAAACCAAAAGTACACCTCTTCCTGTACCCCTAGGGTACACAGTTGGCCTCTCTGTAATATATTAAGCTTGAAATGAGAAAAAAAAAAATCTTACATCTTTGTACATTGAAAAGTAAAATCTAATGCTTTCACAACAGTTTTGTGCCTTTGTACATATCTAGCAATAATGGTATTTCTCTTCAGTACTCTTTTAAAATGTGTATATATTATGTAATTGGTTGGCTTGTGCTTTTCTCTGCCAGGACACAGGTTTTGCAACACTTCTTAGTATCCCTTACCAGATCACTATCTTAGTGTTGTATCATTTAGGTTTTATTCCTTTTTTTCCCATTAATTTGTCAAATGAAGATTTTGTTTGGGCATTTTTCAATTGGCAAACTGTTTTATTAATTATTGTTCCCAAAGTAACAAAATGAGCATAGTAGTGGTGCTTTCAGAGCAACGAAAACCAGAGGCCTTTTCTTTTTGGCTGAAATGAAGGGATGGAAGCTTATGGATATTTGTTATAAAATAGAACCAATCTCTCTGTCTGAATTTTTTTTTTTTGTTTTTCCTGAAGATTTCTTTCTTCATATATGTAAAGTGGTTATTTCTACTGCAAGGAGTGGAACGAAATTTACATTGTTACTTTTTAGTCCTGTTTTGTTGTCTATAATTTATTGAATATGCACAAGCAAATCCCCTTGTTTGTAAAAAATAAATGATGTCTCAAAAGAAAAATTCTTGCTGTTTTTAATCTTAGGTTACTAGTGTAGTAATGCCACCCCAAACATATCAACAGCTGCTGGAACCAAGGTCTGCTTGAAGACTCTCTGTGAGGTAATTGTTCCATGTGTCAGTGTTCAATAGGATCAAGAAGTATGTTAAGGAAGCTTGGTATTTGGATGTGCAACATGTTTGAACTTTCTATAAAAATATAATTTACGAATGACAGAAGACAGACTATTCACTTCATTAAGCATTTTTGAAAATTATAGCTACGGTGAGTTCCATATGTCCCATCCAGGGATTATTATTTTAAGCTGTAAAGGTTTCTGCATCACACATGGGCCTTAAGAGTTCTGTTTTATATACTGCATCTGTCTGTGTGAAATAGTGCTTGGCTTGTTCTTCCCCTTAACGTCTACTGGTTTCATCATGTACAGGATTCAGTATTTAACTGAAAGAACTTAGTTGGAAACAGTTATAATTTTGAAGATCTGGACTCCATTATTAGGTAGTGGTTCATTTGCCTTAGGCTTTTAGTCCAGGGATGCACTTGGTTCCTCTTATCTGCAAATTAGTTGAAGGTTTTTTTTTTTCCCAGAGGGAGTTGTAAATGCGCTGTTGAAACAGACTGGTATTGGGAGAAGGCCGATGGATAGAACACGTAAGTTTAATTCACTGCAGAAAGTTATTCATCAGTAGTAAATATAAATAAGGTGGGGACACCCTACATTGTCCTTTTTCAGATGTAACGGGTAAATGTTTTTTCTCTTTTTTTTTTTTTTTTTTTTTTTTTTATTATTAATAAATTTGATTCAAAAGTTTGGTTGCTGCAGTTTAAGATGGCTGCTAGTTAAGTTGGTGTGTACTTTTTTTTGCATAGATCTTAATACTAAGACACTTACGCATGCTAAAGTTCTTATGAAGTACAGCGTATATTATGGTTGGAAGCTTCTGTTTCACTGGGAAAAGATGTTGAAATCTTATCCTTTCATAGTAACAATACTAGTTTATTTTTTTTTAACTAAAGTAGGATATTGTGAATTTAGATTTATGGCAACACATTAAAGCATGGCTGAAAAATATATTTGCAAAACTGAGTATAAAGTTTCATTCATTCATTCATTTTTCAACCCACTGAATCCGAACACAGGGTCTAGGGAAATTCAAAATGTAGATAGAAATATTTATAAAGCTTTTGTTTTTAGCATGTGACTTAATTTTTGAATAATGAATGATAATGAGCAGAAATAATATCCATCATGAGGTAAGGATAGAATAGGAAGACTTTATTATCCCAGTGGGAAAAAAATATCAGAAGGCCTGCTTACATATAAATGTTAAAGAAGTACAAAATGCTTCTCTGACCCGAGTTTCAAATGTGAGACAAACATACAACTGACTCTTAAGATACTATTATAGTGAAGCTAGAATCTTACAATTTAAACAATGATATTTTAAATATACAGTATTGGTAATGTAATCATTAGGTAGATAAGGCAATTATAGAAATCAGCAGTTTTTTTTTTTTTTTTTTTCTCAGTCTTGGACTAAATGTTCAGGTCTGTGTTTAACACCTTTTTAAACTTCATAGTCTCTTCAAAATGCAATGAATTGTGTGCTTTGAAAACACTTGGGCTGGAAAGGCTTTAAAAATTAGGTTGATTTAATGTTTCACCTGAAATTCTGCATCACGTGCAGAAAAAGCTTTTTTTTTTAATATTTAAACATATACTATAAGTGCCAAACATATTTAAGAAAATCGAGAATAAGCATGTAGAATTCAATAAGACCATGGCATTATAATTTTTATGAATTTAGAAAATGTCATCATATAAAAATTAAACATTCAAAACATTATAAAAAATTTTTGGCCTTGTGGAATAAACTTTTAACACCAACCAATGTTGTGGATTGTGACAGAACATACTTATTAGTCCAAATTGTCCATGGTTGATGGCACAAGTTTTTCTGGCATATCTTTTTTATATAACTGTCTGCTTTGATCTTTACTCTTTAAGACCTAAAGGAATTCCACCTGAAATATGCCCAAAGGAACTAGTGCATCATTTTAGAGAATTTTGTTTTTGCGAATTTTCATTTTAAGAAATTTAAAAAACTCATCTTTTTACAGGCAGAGGGAATGGGAAGAACACAAATCTTCTGTTTCATTACATACATTTTAACCTCTGTAATGTACTGCAGAAAATAAGCAACTGTAAAGGATGCATTTCCTTCTATGGTAACATTTTCGAAAAACTATTAAAGTCCACATTTAGTTTGCAGATTTTTTGGACAGAGTTGCATAGAAAATGCTAGTTTTATGAGCAGCTATGCCTTCATCACTTAGTCAGGCACCCATATACAAAAAAACTGAATGTTTTTGAGTCCTTGCTTTCCTTTATACATTTATATTGAAACCAGTCGGGTCCTCAAAGCTTCTCCTTGGCCATAACGGCTGGGCTGTCAATGTTTTAATGATTAATCCATGTAAGGAGTTTGATAGAAAAATGTCAATTACAAACTTTACTTTTCATGTAATACTGATGTTTACAAGTAGAATAAATGTGCTTTTCTTTTGAAGTTCTTTGCTTCCTTCTGATGCACAATGTTTTTTTCACTACCAACTCCATTTGGTCACCATATCTGTTACTGTATTCTGTGTGACAAATATTTGAGGCACTAGTATGATTAACAAGGCAAAAGAATTGCTTTTAATCGATCTCGTCTGGGACAACTGTGAGTATAATGTCCTCATTCCCACGTCGCACCACCACAGATAGAGTGCTGTCTGACTGAACTGCTTCACTGACATCTTCTGTAGTGGTGACAGGTTGGCTGTTGATGCTGATGATGACATCATGGTCCTTCATACCAGCACTGTGAAGTGAAAACAAAATGGTTATGGTTTCAAAATGCACAATGAATCTAGGAATTATGTTCTAGGCTATTTTTATTGAAACTTCAACAGATGGCACACTTGTTTTCATCCTTTTTCACGACTTGGACCAGTATGCTTCACCATGAAGGGTATTACGTCTGCTGGTGGCACTATTCACCTTTACAGTTGACTGGCTCAGAGTGTAAGACAGTGCCCTATTTCTTAGGGTTTGCACATTTAACATAACTGCTCCCCCACCAACCTTTTATGAGAATCTCTCTCTCTGGAAGGAAGGAAGGAAGGAAGTGCACCTCTGACATGTAGTTTATGAATCTCTTTATCTGATAAGTTAATCCATGTGAAGTGACACTCTTGCATAGCATCCAATTACTTACCAAAATGCTGGGCTTATGTGCACCCAAGGAACCAATGTTAAAATGTCATCTCCATTCTTTATAACCCAGTGTCATTACTAGCTTCCGGCCCTATGCATCAGCTCAGCCTTGCTGTGGTTTTAGTTTCTTTAAGCAGACCCCTTACTGCATAGTGTGAGGCACATATTAAAAGGCTGGGTGACTCTTGCACTCCAAGGGATAATCTACTGTCAGACTTCAGCAATAGAAGACCACCTATAAAGGAGTTAATATTGGACTCCACAGTAAGGCCTCCAACCATCTCAGAGTAAACTGATTGCTAACTCTCAGCAGTTACTTATTTCATGCTGACAAAGAGATAATCACCTCTTTTGCTAGCATACTTATACTCTTTGAGGTGTGAAACCTCAAACAAGACTGACACACTTGTGCTACCAGAAAGGAAATTACATAGTTTCCTGCCAAATGAAAGGGTAGGGTTGTGAAAAATGTTACTATGGGTATGTTATTTTATAGTATTATTTATGAGAAAACACTTAATTTTAACTTTAGCAAGGTAATATATATTGCAATGACAGAGTGGAACCAAATTAGATTCCATAAGGAAGAATGCTGGAGTATGATAAGCCAGACAGAGCCAGACAGGGCACAGGATGAATACCAATAACTAGTACCAAATAATTCTATAACTAGTTATAGAATTCAAGGTCAGGGAGGGACACTCCTGTCTATATCATATTAAAGTGATATCTTTAAGAGATGGTTGTCTGCTAATCCATAAGCTAGAAGGCAGTGTTTGTTAGGGGACTCAAAAGGCAACAATACGATAATAAAATTAAAATAAGGACAATCTAAATCTGCCACAAACCTCAACTTCACATTTTTCACTTGGCAGGGTTTCAAGACAAAGTCTCCTCAGAAGAAGCTGCCATGAATTAATTTGATTTGAGTTCCAAAAAATAATGCTTTATTTTATCAATAAGTTTCTAACATAGATTTGTATTTGGCTAAGATAAAGCATAGGAAATTGAATATTATCCTGTATTATCTTAATAACTTAATATGCTCAATGGAATATGTGATTTCTGAAAATAAATACATTATATTTTGGTTTACTTTTCAAATGTAAGCTTAGCCCAGTTAATGTTGTAAATACAAATAGGCATCTAGCTGATATACGGTCACCTACCCATTCCTCTCTGTGATTTCATAATGACATACAATTTTTTCATTATATAAGTATAAGGAAGATCCTTATTTTTGTTCTCCACAGCAATATCATGTAAGTATACATGTAAAGCCGAGCCACACTAGGTAACACCATATCACTTGGAGTTTCATAAACCTACATTGTTACTGACTTGTTTATGTTACATGTCATTCTTTCAAACGTTGGCACATCTCAAACTTCTGCAACTGCAAGATGGGTTATAGTCTGCCTTATATGTTGAACAGCTAAAGGTCTTAAGTATTATGATAACTGTTTGTCTAGAACTTGTCAACTCCTTTGGAGTCTCGTGAAGTTAAAATAAAGATCAATCAAACAATGTTACATTGCTGCAAACTTCAGTACGTAAATCCACCAAAGGAATTCATTATTAATCTCTTTCGTAATAAATGACATTTTACTTATTGATTAAGCCTCTGTGTTCCTCTTAAAATGCATCAGTACGGTTCTGCACCACTTTTACATTTATGGTTAGCTACAGTCAGCTATTGTAGCTATATAGTCTTCCACCAATATACTGCCAACTCTTAAATGAAAAGTTTCTGTCCATGTCTATTCATAATTGAGGTGAAGTGAACTGGTACTATATAGCCTTCTTTGTAGTTTAATACCTAGTCAAAACCAGGATGGCAGGCTGCATGGGGTGCTATAAAACATGTTCACCACCTATTCTGTCAAAACAGTAAATACAATTTCTGAAAGGAACTACACACATTGCCCAATCACCACCATAGTATCACCATCAGACAGATGTCATGCAACAGAAGTATTTACTCCAGAGACACAAAATTAGGCGGAGGGTAACATGAATGACAAGAGTTAACACAAGCCAGCCACCCCAGCTGAGCAGGCGTCCGCAGATAACTTGGTCAAAATATGTACGTATGGGCTTCTACTATGTCAGTAGTTACCTGACCCTTGGGTCTTAGGACTGTAGGGACATTTGGATAAGTAGTGGGGGGTTCTAGGAGGATGGAGTTCTAGTGGATGTTTTATGTTGCAGAAAGTCATTCTAGAGACTGCCAAGGAAGTGGTCTCTGGCTAGAACTTAAAAGCGTGTTCTGACCAGTCCTGTAGTGAGCTTTGGCGTCAGGAAGTGAGATAAGACAAGGATTTAACTGGTGGTAGAAAGTAAGAACAGGATTGTGGAAAGAGGACCAGGATGCGAGGTGAGAGTTGGACCAGTCACCCAATCTATTACACAAAGTGCCTGACCTGTGTTAGACAAATAAAAAGAGAGGTATCAGGTTTGTTGCTTTCTGTTTATTTTATACTTTTGCCATTTTGTCTCTTCATGCCAGCCTTTTTATGTTTTATTTACAACAAAGTCACTACTTATTTGTCACTTTCATTTCAGGTCCTGGCATGGCTCAAAGTCACCCCCTCTCAATCAGAGCACAGATACAGTATGTACAAAAGCAAATTTACATTTCTGCTGAAAATAAACAGCAAGGTTATTAGCAATAGGAAGAAACTGAAGCTGTAAAAGGAATCCTTGCAATAAAGTAAGTCTAGGATTCAAACTTGAGATGTAAAAGAACAATGGCACTCCACAAGACTTGTGCACTGTTACCCAGGCATCCTCACCTTGCAGCAGCAGTCCCTGGAATTACTTCAAATACATAAATGCCAGAGGTCACATCTGGAAAATCCTTATCACGATCCTTTAGTTCTCGGATTAAGCTGTAAGCAACACAAATGGATAAAGGAAACTACAGGTCATAAGATTACATTTATTGTGGCTTTCCCTTCTTGTAAGGCCATTATTCAAACATCCACAATCTTCATATGTTTGTTTTCCTGTTTGGCTGAGAATATAACATTTATTAAATATGTAACTACATGCTGTTTTAAAATCAGGTAAACCACTGAAAACTCTCAATCAGACAGTCTACCTAACCCAGGTGGGCTGATTGCAACACATCCCTTTCTTCCACTGGCGTTGTGAGGTAGCAGGGGTCTGTTACAGACCTGGCTCAGTCAGACTTGAACATACCGTAAGTAGACCTCATGCTGCTTGTGATGATGTTATATCAGGACTTCATAACACATCAGCAATTCCATATAAAAACATTTATTCACTTGGTAAATTGGTTACCTCTGCATTTTCACTTTTTTAAATAGTGTAGAAATAATGCAGCTTTATTTAACAGAAGTCCATTAACAGACTTGAACACCGTTGGGGTTTCAAATATTGTACCTGAAAATTTCCTCTCTTCAGTTTATTAAATGCAGAGGTTGCATTCTTCTTAATAAAATGGGCCTTATGTGTTGGAGTGTAACTAATGCCTAATTCCTTTTCTTTCAACCAAATATTAGTATATGATGTATGTTAATTTGAAACTGTAATTTAAAGTAAATACAGAAAAATTGAGTTTGCTCAGGTGTCAAATGAAACACTAAGGGCCAGCAGGATAACAAAGATGGTGCAGTGATTGCTGACCATCATTCTTCACACAGTCTGCAGCAGCTCATATGTCCAGCAACTGCACTAATGTTTTATTAATTGAAGGGGTTATAAGGGGTAGCTAGGCTCAGCACCAGAATAGGGCTCTAAGGAATAAAGAGATGTCACCAAGTATGAAGTTGTATAAATCGAAAAACAAAGATACTAATATTATTGCCAAAGATGATTATGCCATAACTTTCTGACAGCCAGAAGTTATCTGTTCCACATTAAAAGATTTAAGCTAAGCTGTCATTGCACCAGAAATGTATTGCAAATCCCAAAAAATTTACTTGGTGTGTGTGTCCCCAATCATAAATGGGTGACTCTTCCATGGCTGGTTCTTGCTTTATGTGTTACTTCTGAGATCAGTTCAGGTTTTCTCTGACCTTAAAGTGTTTTTACAAAATGGATGGTGTCTTAATTCATTCATTAAGAAGATTTTTGGGAGGACTAGTTCCCAGTGCTCCACTGACATCTATTTCCACCTTACAAGAGATTTAAGAAAAAGCAAAAGAATCTTTCTTTGATAGAATAATGTAAGTGTTCTACCTACATATTCAATATATACTGTCATAAATATTCCATATGTCCTAATGTTTGTGAAATCTATGCGTCTTGAACATATTCTACTGCATATTGCTCATTTCATTCACTGTAGGGTATGCTAATATGTCTGTTTTTTGTTTTTATTTAGTAGTATCCTCTGTGTAAAGTGATTACTTCTGTCTGTGTTTAGTTAGCACAAAGATGGAATTTCCTATTGTGACCGCACAATCAATCAGTTGAAGTCGAAAGTTGAACAGTCAGGACTTACTGCGTTCTAAAGATGTTACACTCTAAAGATCTATGTACACAGTTGCACAGCTATATGTGGTTTCTCTGCTTCAGGTCTTGAACATTTTTAAGATGTATGCATTCTTAAAGAAGTGAGAGTCTGTTTTTGCAATTACATCTTCTTACCAATGGCATAAATACTATTTGCCGTGCTAGACTACAGCGAGTAAAGCTTTTACAATGACACTCATCCCCAGAGACAATAACAACTGTATAACTCAGTAGCACTTCAGAAGTTAGTCACTGGGAAATGAAGGAACTGCTGCACATATTAGCGTTACCCGGAGGAGCAAAACAGATTAATATTAATTTTTGTTTTACTTTGGAGAAAGCTGAAGCATCCTCACGCCCATATATCTCTTTTTTGAAAGAGTCTTTCCTACAAAAGAAAAAGAAAAGCATTTTATGGAACCGAAATATGCATGCCATCACATTTCCAACATTTGGTTTGATCATATTCTTCATTCCTGACTTGGCAGCTCTCTGACTCAGCTCACCTTTGATTTGCCTGTCATAAGATTCGGCCAGGAACTGTCGGATCTTATCCGCTGGGATTGCAAATGATATACCAGCTGTTACTTTCAAGGTATTGATACCAATGACTTCACCATCCTTCAAAATTAAAGCAAAAAGGCATATTATATTGTTGGAGGCATATTCTTCTCACTAGAATCAAAAATGAAACATTTATAGTAAAGAAGTTGTCTTGGTCTGGAAGGAAAAACAGGAAGCTGATGCATATTGTTCATATCAAAATTCAGGGTTCAAAGACCATCTGTGACAAATTTGCGCAAGAATCTGTTCCACAAATTCCATGAAATCCCCAACTCCATGACTCTGAAGTTGGACTGTCTTAAGAGTATTCTAGTATAGCAAGACATATAAATCCAGCATCTCAAGTTCAGGGAGAAGCCTTTAAAGAAATGTTGAGTCAGTGCTTTAGTTTTCAAGTTCCAGAAAAGGACACATCTCAGATTTCTAATTTACTGTAAGCATTTCTAAGTTACTGTAGGCTAAAAATATATTAATTCACTGTAACTATTTTTTTAAGAGTTTCACTTACTGGAAAGTATTTTTACTGACTTGTGCTATTCATTACCAGCTAGCTGTTCACAGCTAGTAATACTGTATTTTCTTCTTGTGAGACATTCATCCTAATATTGGTAAACTGACCATTGCATTACAAGCTGGTGAAACTGGAGCTTATCTTGGCAGAAATATGCAGAAGGTAAGAATCCATGGAGGAAGGCTCATCAGCTCACTTATGCAACCAGTTTTGGGCTGTGAGTGAAAGAAGAGAATTCAGGAATGACTCGTACCAATGTGTGCAGAAGGTTCATACTCAACCCTAAAGTGACTGGGTGGGTGACTGAACTCAGGTCCCTGAAGCTGTCAGTGAGCAGCACTAACCGCTGCAACCTTATCTTAAGCAGCATTTGTAATATACAGAGACACTGTCTGCTTTCCTAACAGAAGACTGTAATGTAACATTTTGTAATAGAACTAAAAGCAATGCAGCAACAGAAAATGTAATATTCCTTTTAATACTCTGTTCAGTTTATCTAAAATAATTTTAAAGGCAAAATGTGGGGTGTGCCACTGCTCTAAAATTGCAAAAACAATTGTTAAAAGACACTTTCTCCAACTGTGTTACAATTGTTAAAAAAAAAAAAAAGTAGAATGGCTTGAAAATAGGCATCAGCCAAATACTGTATGTAATAATAATAACAAGTGTTATATGAAAAGCTCATTTTTCATTTTTTGTTTTAGCGTAGACAGAATTGCAAGTCAATTGAGGGATGGTGGGTTTGGTTACACACTCTCTTGAGTAAATACACTGTCAAAAAACGCATGAAAGGTACTTAAGTTACTTTTTGCAGAAGAAACATTCCTTTTGATGCCTACATCAAAGGCCAAAATAAATTAGCCAATTTAACATTTGCATAACACATCTGTGGAAAAATTAGTTAGTATCTGAGTTTGGTTTTAGTGTTGTTATTCACAACACACTAAGGACCTCAGACTCCTAAGAATTTCATGTCTGCCAGGTTTCATTGCCACCAGTTTTAGAATAAACATTTATGCCTTTTATTGAATAGGCCCAACCTACAACAGGTTGAGACATTCCTGTAAATCATCTAGCGCATATGAGGTATATTTTGTGAATAAATTGTTTCTGTCATTCAAATGTTAACATAATTTTAACTCACCCTGTAGTGCCTCCACTAAGGTGTTGAGTGTATGAAGCCTTGCGTGATTACTGACTGAGATGTACAAGAGTTTTCTATGGATTTTGTCAACCTCCCACTCACAGTCCAAAGGCACGCTTGGCTGACTGGCATTTCCTAGTAAATGCCTAAGCATGTCCTTCAGTGGGCTGGCTTCCCATTTTTGGTTCCTTGCCTGAGCCTGATCATGTTTTGGTTATTGGAAAGCACTGAGTCTAACCGCCTGGTATTTTAGTACATTTGGTTAGGACATTTTTATTTGTGAGCCTCACATTCTTTTCCTACAGATATTCTCATGAAAAGCAACACAGTAGTAAACAAAACTAAATGTTTAAAAATGACTTCATAATTTAAGTGTCAATTCCTCTGGGTCAGAGCTTGATGAACCATCTATGACCAGTTTAAGCACTGGTTATATTTTAATATAAGTTTCTAAAAATCTATAAACTTTGAACATTGGGATGAAGCAACAGTGTTTCCTTTTTTACTGGTAATATTGCTGTAGCTGTGTGATGTGATTGGGAGCTAGTAATAAATAATGATTGTTGATAGGATTAAAACCATGACTCGATCTAACACGTCTGTTTTCTTCATTTTAAGCCACTGAGGTGTTGTTATGACAGTGTGATCATCGTCCAGCTGAAACACAAAGTTCTTCCAAAGGTTTAGTTTTCTGGAAGATGGACTAAGGTTTTGATCCAGCCTGTCTCTGTATTGTGCCAGACTTACAACAGCCCTCGCTAGACTGCCAACCCGTGTTACTGAAACACATCCCTAAAGCACAATACTATCTCCAGTATTTACAGTGGATGGTGTGACCTGGCTTTCTTTACTATATTTGATTACATATTAAATACTGATTTACCTTTTCAGCCATATAATTGATAAATAAAGCCTGCACTACAAGAAGACACAATATTTTACTCTATCTACATTTTCTCCAGCTGCCTCACTGAGTTTTAATGCTCTCTTTTAACACTAAAGAGCGTGATTGTAGTCCTCTCCATATCTTCCCACAGGAAACGTGTAACAATTTCCTAGCACTAGATGGTGCTGTTTTACTGAATATGTGTCACTGACACCCCTAAGGAGCTTATTTACATATTTTTCTTCCTTTTCAATTTGACTTTGAATCATTTTAATATCCTTTGGTCAAATGCAGTGACACTGAACAACCATTAACAGTGTTTTACTCTTATGTAGGGCACACTCATTTATACCAGGACAATTTAGAGTTTCTAATCCAACTTTGCTGTATGTCTTGGGGATGTCTGAGCAATCCAGCATTTTCAGAAAAAAAAAATTACATGAGCAAAGGGAGTACATTATCTAGGGAGATTTTAGATTTGGCAATCACTAACAAAATGATAATTTAAGTGTAATATGTATTTGATTGAACCTGGATAATCAGATATATGAATACAAGATAGAATAGATTTAATGTATGCCTCATTTTGAGACACTTCTTCTCTTGTATATAATGGAGCACATATATTGAACATCAACCAAAAAAAAGTTGTTTTTGTAAAACACAAATCATAATTTAAAAAAAGGTGTGATTTGATTATTATGGATTAGATGTACTCTTACAACATTTGAATCCACCATGTATTTGTTATTTACTTGTAACTGTTCCAACAACATAAAATACAGACCATTTTTCTAAACATTTTCAGCGATGATGATTAGGACATAATCAAAGAATTAAATTAGTCCGACTGCCTTAAAACATTAAAAATTAAAAATGTGTGTTTGTGATTTGTGTGGGAAAATTGGTAAATGGTACATTTTGTGAACAAATGGGTCTATTAATTTTCTGAAAACAATATTCCATTAAGGGGTCATAGCCTACAGTCCATCTACGCAGCCTTTCTTTTAATACAGGGACCATCCATTGATGCGATGTCAAGCCACATTAAGGCACAATATGTTCTCAACATAGCAAATTAGCTTTACCTATTAATTTAATTTGTAGATCTCTAAGGAATGAAAGAAAACTAAGGTAAAAAACAGGCAGTCCGATGAAACTCCATACACTTAATGAAAAACCCATGGATCACATCCTGAACCCATTAGGAATAAGGTAACAACAGTAATCATTGGACCACCTTAAACTTAATTATAAATAAATAAAAGTATGGCTCTGCCATTAAAATTCCATTCTGACTTCATGGAGAAAACACATGACTGGCACATTGTATGGTATAAATAAAATAAACATTTCATTAATTACCGGCAATATTTTGTTTTGGCATTAATAAAACTGAGTCTTTTTAAATACGATTACAAGATTGGCTGGTAATGGTTTACATTTATTTTAGCCAATAAAGTCAACTACATTTTTGTGCTGTACTCGTTTTTCATTATAGTTTCTTCAACACCTTAGCTTAAATGTATATGTGCTATATTTTCACTCTATGAATTTAAAGGCCTTCACCCTCAATAAAACTTTAGAACAGGATTTTTTTCCATGCCTGTATCATAATAAGTGTTGGACAGGCTCTTTATATACTCTTACAAGTGTTGACGGTGATATTTTACCTGGAAGGTTCAAAGACCTTTGAACTGAGCGATTTCTGTGGAAGTTTTACTATTATACAACACACTAAATGCATTTCTTAAAAGTCACATCCTACTCAAGCAGTGTTAAGGACAGGGTAGTTCCCAACTATGGACAGGAAACTAGTCAATCTCACTTGAACTATGGAAAATTACAACATAAAAATTATCCATTAATAGCTCTGCTGGGTCCACTCTTCTGTTCTCTTATCTACCATTCACTGCAATCTCATCAGACTTCTTTTTTGTAATGTTTGCAGGCAGGACTTCTGTGTAAACACTCACTTCAATGGCTAAGCAGAGAATATCTGATTCAGATTGCTTTATTGTATTAAATTGCAAAGTATAAGACAGCGGTCCACAGAGGCACCGATAATAAAATCCACTTTTTAATACATAAAATAATGTAAAAAAACTCTGATGAAAAACTCAATTATCACACCTTTCGTGTTCTTTTGTCTCTTTCATGACACTCCATTATGAGGTCATGATACTGAGTAAAGTACAAGCTAAATCTTTATGATACAGGTGAATTTATATTACAGTTAATTGATACTTCTTGACTCTAGACACATGATCTTCACAACTGGGGGACTTCTAAAATGATTTTGTGTTTTATATTTGTGATTAATGCAGTCCACTTTGCAGAGGTCTGTTTTTAGTTCGGCATTAAGCAGTCTTCTTCTGTTGATCAATTCCAAAAAAGCAAAATTAAATCCACTGTAATTCAATGTTGTATAACAATAAAATACAAAAACTTCCAAGGTTGAATACTATTTATAGGCACTAGGGGTACCTTGCACTGAAACGGTGGATTATTGTCCTTTAAGGATTCCGGGAGAAATTAAAAAGCACAGCTTATTGTTTAAACTACTCATATGTAACATTTTTTAAAGCTGACAGTTCCTGGCTCAGTCTCTGTCACTTGTCAGCTCTTTTTGCATCTGCATATGTTTTTTCAATGTATCCTTTTTTCTCCTGCATCCCAAAAACCTTTCAGTTTAGGCTGGTTGTCCACTCTACATTGGCCTTGTATTAGTGAGTGTACCAAGATGGGCTCTTGCCACAATTAGTGAAGTAGTGTTGATCAATGAATGAATGAATCAGTTACACTGAAAGAATAACTTTGGGAAAAACAGTGAAATCATAATATGATACCAAATCAAAAGCAATGCAAAAATATATTTTAAATCCATAAACAAACTTCATTTGAACCACACTGAAGTCTCCACTTTTAGGGAGAGTAGTGTTAAAGCTTTGAAACAGACTGCATTTTTGTTATTTCAAGCTAGTATGCTGGAAGAGAGTGGGCACTGGCTTTTACTTGACAATGTACCACTGTATAGTGCTCGTTAGATAAAAACGAAATGCTCTGTTCAAAGTGAAACAGATAAAAACAAGTACTATTCTTGATAAAAACTGTCTGCAGAAGAACTTTGAGGAAATGCTATTAAATACTTAATATTATTTATTTGTAAATATATTCTATTTCCATCTTCAGGATCCTTGGTCTCAGAGTCACGAGAATCAGCGAATACCGTAGCAACAACAGCCAAATGGCAGGTTTACAACTAGGCAAAATACTCACATGGTTTATCAATAAACTATGCAATGCAGCAAGCAGAGAAATGTCACCTTAACATGAGAGAAACCTGTGGACTTTGTTAAACTTGTTAAGATCAGTAGCTATAAGGCAACATGAGTCATAGCCACGCCACAAATTTGTCTTGCCAACTGTAACTGCACAAATTTTAACTATAAAAAGTAAAACAAAGAGTTATAAAATACTTTTTATTTTAAGACAAAAACTCTTCCTACATTCATATACTAGACCTTGCCCTTTTCCATTTCTTCACAATGCCAACACCACAGCAAAACAGCCAGCTGTCATTTGCACTCATAAAAAATAACAATGTCAATCAGCTAATAAAGTCTACACAAGAGATCTGATTAAATGTTTGTATCCTAGGTCATTTTCAGCAGTCGATAGGACAAATGCGAAAAATTCTAACAGCCTGCTGTTCCAAATGTTTATAACTGGTCACACAGCTGTTATCACAGAGTAACAAGAAAAAAAGTACATTTCTTGATATTTTTGTCATCTTCAAAATCTTGCAAATCTTTACACTGCATACTGTGTAAAGGCAGATTTGTAAATAACTTTCTGAAGTGCTTAGTGGTCATGAACACCTTCACAGGTGCTAGAATGTATGCATTTCTTCATATTACAAAGTGTTAATGGAGCACAATATTCCAAAGATTTAGAGAGCATTTGTGTTGACAGCCAATCAGAACCAAGAATATTCATCAACCCAAGCCAAAGGTCCCGTTACCACAGATGTTTCACACTCTTCAGCATTTACTGTATCTTTGGCCTTGTTTTGTACAGGGGCATGTAGTTTTAGACATCACTTTGTTTTCTTTGCAAGTTCTGATATATGTGGAGTACTGCATATCTCTGGATCATTGGGTAGCTGAGGAATTTTTGTACTGGTTTTTAATGGTTTTCAAAAATAGTGCTAGAGTGCTAAAGACTGCAGAGGCACCCACAAATCCTCTTTTATAATTATCACAGTACCATGACAAGATATGACTGCATAATCAAAATTAAATACAGTATATACTGACAAAACAGTGTAAACAGTTTTGATGCACTTTGAGCAGATGTTGTTTGCCACCCCATGCATTCAGTCTATAAAGATATACTAAATATGCCTTTCAATCACTTTGTTTGTCTCCTACTGGCATGTGTACAACATCACTTTACAGCAATCGGTACAAGGCAGAAGACAACCTAGATGGGGCACCAGTCCAACTCTGGGCACAGTCGAACATATTGTTTAGCTTAACAAGAGAAAGCCCACTCAGATATGGCTGGTCAAGGTATAAAACACAAATGCTTGAACCTGTGGTGTAGTAGCACTAGTCACTGTGCCACAACAGAAGAAAAACAAATGTATATGTTGAGTATTTGTGAAATTTGTTTCACTGATATGAGTTTCTAAAACACAGTTTCTAATCGCATAGAGTACAACACGTAAAATGTGAAAAAACAGTGTCAGATTTTGTATTTAAAAAAACAATACTGAATACTGCATAATGATTTCAACAGCTGAGACATAGTGAAAGTATTTGGTATTTTCAGCAAGAATTTCCTTGGAGTAAATTAGGAACAATCCATCCATTATCCAACCCGCTATATCCTAACCACAGGGTCACAGGGAATTAGGAACAATGTTCAAATTAAAACAAAAGACTTAAACTTTTATGATTTTTTTTTTTTTGCTTCTGCCTTTAATGATAGGCACTATGATATCCTACGGACTAGAGCAATGACCAGGGTTGGTATCTGCCTTCTACATACTTAAAACTGCTGGGATAGGCTCTGGCCCCTCACCTCCATGACCCTGAATTGAATAGATCAGGCAGCTTCAAGAATATAATATTCTCTGTTAAAACCTAAAATCTGGAGACAAGCTACAGGACAGACACTATGTCCACTGTGGAAGATTCACATACCCATGGCAATATTCCTCTTCCATCTTTGACATGAAGCCACCTATAATGGCAAAGGTTAGGTAGTACTTGAATTCATAAGAGCAACTAAGTGCAAGCTGGGTTGGACAAAACAATTTTCTTTGCTGTTATCAAAGTAGCAATGGTCACAAAGTAGCAATGGTCACAGGGTGGAACAAAATAAGTTGCCAGAAATAATAAAAAATAAATAAATAAAGGGAGCAAATAAGGTCTAGGTCAGGAAGCAAGCAGAAGGTCAGAAATCCAAAGAAGGCTGGAGCCCAAGCAAAACTGAAAGATATGAGCAGAAGTTATAAATGAAGAAGTTAAAATCAGTAATTTCAAACATGAAGCAAAATGGGGAACTTGAAATGCTCACAGGAATTCAAAGCTGAGTAACATTTGTGAGACTTAGTGCCTATTTGAAGAAACCAATCAGAAGGTTCACATCCTCATTCATCACTTGATTGTCTCATTTGTATTGCCAGACAACTGAGAATGAAAGGAGGGGAAAGAGAAATCACACATGGAACCCAGTGCATAAAACATATTGGTGAAGAGAATGTAGTAAAAGGCATATTAATACGCATGGTCAAAGATATGGCATGACAGCCAAGGTCCTGACTAGTTAAAAGGGTAAATAATCTGGAATGGTAGGTGAAAAGATGGAAGTTATTCTTACAGGTGATCATGAAGAAAGTTGGTAAGGGAATGCCTAATCTAAACAGAATGTGAGCACAATATATTTGAGTAAATTAAATATTGTAGCTGGCTGTGATGCCCAGATTGCCTGCAGCTGGCACACTCCTAATCATATCCAAAGATAGAATAGTGCAGTGAGGACATATAAGAAGTGTGGTGCAAAGTGCACATTGTGCGTTTTATTCTGTAAGAAAAAAAAAAGGTCCAAATACTGCAGTACTTCTTCATAAATAAACAATACATAAAATCTAGTGTACTGTGAGGAAGTTAAAATTCAGAATCATCTTCAAATTTTGTCCAGTGCTCTCTTTCTTGTTTCACTCCATTCATTAATCAGCAGGTATACTCAGTGGGGCTGAGATTCTGGTGAAAGTGGTCCTCTTCAACTCCTGTCCCATACACCATCCCTCAGCGTCCAACAGGACGAGCTGAGTCTGACTATATCTTTCCTACTCTTCAGTATCTGCTGAATCCCTAAGAGCTACTCCTCAACTCCAGTCACAGTCACGATCCCTCAATGTCCAACAGGACATGCTGAGCCTGACTCCATTTTCCTTACGCCTTGACATCCATTGGATTCCTAGGTGCCCCTCAATCACTCCTGTTCATAAGTGATCTGGTCCACCCCAGGAGTGCCTCTTACTCAGCTACCCTTCAGGGTTTCTCCTGACCACTTTGTCACCTTTTCTTGTCACTGGCTCACAACTGATTCTGTCCTTTCTCTTTACCAAACTTTCTTGGTTTCTCAGTATCCACTTTTCTATTCATTCCCCCTTCTATGCATAATATGTAATAAAATTACTCTTTCTGACATTTGTTTTAGCATTAAGGTTAAACGTAAATCCCTCTGTTTCTAGGGCACATATTAACTCGGTAAATATATATTAAATAAAAAACAAAAGATTGTAAAGCTATAAGTTTTAACCCAATACCTTATTGTAAATACAAATTACAAAACACTACACATATTTGATAAATAAACATAAAAACTAAAATAAAATATCTTTTTTCTTTAATAAAAGTCAATAGCAAATTATCAGATAAACAAGTGTTAGCCAGACAAAAATCACAACTCTGTCTGATTTGTGTATTTTGTTTTTCTAATAGTGGATACAGAACTCAGATTTAGTCCTGGAGGGCCACAGTGGCTACACATTTTTGTTCCAACCCATTTTCTATTTCCTCAATTAGATGCCAAATATTGCTTTTAAAAGAATTGTTGCTCAAGCAGCATATCTGTGCTTCATTTTTTTTCTAAACTAATTTATTAAGATTCCCAACCGTGAACTGCTTTTTCTAATAGCCTCTTGTTGCTTTAACCATCTTCCAATGTAAAATTGCATATAAATGACATAGGAGAAAGCAGTTCACCATCTGTCTTAGTCCCATTTACACTTGTGTCTGTTCATCATGAAGTATCCAAATTAATAAAATATTTGGACAGAAACGGAAGAACAAAAAATGAAGAACAGAGAATTACTAATCAGCTCCAGTCTACAAATCATTTGGATGATATTGTGAAAAATGAAAAAACAAAGAAAACTTAAAAGTTACATAAGTTTTGTTATCAGCAAAAATTGGCTTCTGATTAGGCAGCTTGGTTGAAACAATCAATTCAGCCACTGGGGCCCTCCAGGACTGAAAGTGAGGTATCATGGAGTATAACATGTTTGGTATCTGAATGAAAACTTAAAAGTTATCAGACATAAAATACTTTAATGTTCCTTCCTAAAAACAAAGACATATTTTCATTGAAAAACTAAATTGCATATATTGAAGCTTTACTGCTCTCTTTTTCATAGTGATGAAGTGAAAGCATTACATTTATAAAACACAACTGGGGTCCACTCAACATGTTAGGAAACTTTCTGTTAACTGTAACTTTCTGAAGAATTTTCCTTGCTGGGTTTGTTGTTTTTGTTCATACTATCAGTCAATCAGTGTGCACTTGCTATCAGGCTGACAGCACACCTTTTTACATCACTTGCAGATGTTTGTATTTTAGGTCCATTGTGGTTTATTTGTGCGAACAGTAATTTGTTTTTATCATCTGCAATAGATTTATTGTGGTGTCCTCAGAAGTTGTCCTCAGTATGGGCTATTGACAGATATTCTCTCTGTTAAGTTTGTAATCACTTATTTATCCAAGACTGATATCTTGTAGTTGTTTCTAATAACCATTGTGACACACGGATAAGTACAGGGTATTCTTAGTGATTTTGTATTAATGGTAATTCCAGGTTCCAAAAATTGAAGATCTGTGATGTCAATTCTGCTTCCACATACAGTCAACCTTTTCTAGTGTGTAAACCACCTAAAGGCCGCAACTACCTCTACTCCTCAGTCTGATGAATGGTCTTGTGCCTGGAAAGACATCTCATAACTTTTGCTATTGTAGTGATTTTTGTTTTTCTGCAAATTATATGGGGATTACCAGCTGATGACCAAAATCTTTATCTCTGTGTTGCTTTATATTTTACAGTGGCATAGCTGGCAGGATTTGGATCAGAAATGTCAGAGCTAACTGACCACACCACGGTAATCATAGCACTCATGGAACAACTGCAGACATATGGGTACAAGTTGGAAACCAAGGGATTGACTTTGCAGAAGCAGAGCCAAGATGAACTGCTTAGGGGGTACTATGGGGAGAAAGAGCTCTTGGCCTGTCACATGTACTGATACTGTTATGGCCTAAGGATGACATCAAGGTCTTACTGATATCTGAGTAAACCATGGGTAGACACTGCTAAAACATGAGAAAGTATACCAAGACTCTGATGAGCTGGCTGTGGCTGATTACAAACAGCTGAAGAACAAAGTATTTACCAGATATGGAGCCACGGTGGATCAACAAGAACACAACTCATGTGACTTATAAATTCGATTTTGAGCAGCCTTCGAGAGGCCAGGCATTTGACCTCTGGGGTAAGTTATCTTGATGGTCAAAGATCCAGGGTGAATACTGCAGAAAAAGTCGTCAAGATTGTCACCTGCAATTAACTCAATAATGCTCTTCTGGAGACTCTTGCCTGAAAGGTGTAAAAACAAAGGCGGACAAACATGGATAGCTTATTGGAGCCCCTAGTGACCATGCTTACTGAAATCCATAGAGATAAACTCAAAGACCGCTGAAGACCCCAGCTCTCTAAATGCCAGTCATACCGAGCTGACAAGACAGGAACATGAACTTAGGTCAAGAACGAAACAAAAGGAACATCCACTCCTCCATCATGCTATTACAAGTTTGGAGAACTGGGACAAATTGTACCACACTGCCTGTGACTTAGCACGCTGATGGACTATAGATGGACTAAAGGAGTGATGTACTGTGTTATGGCTTTCAGCAACCCACTCACGCTCCTGTACATGGGTACAGATGTTGTTAATGGCTATAGAGCTACTGCTTTGATAAGATTCTGGCAGCAAAAAGTTTATGTTTTTCTGCAAAAGTGAACCCCTGGAGAGACCAGTCTTGTTTGTATCCAAGGGGGAACCCAATGGTATAGGTCCACCTCATTGTCATTATGTATTTAAGGGACACCTGGAAAAGGACAGTGGCTATGATTCACAGTTCTTCATATTTGGTCATCCTCGGGCGGGACCGGTCAGAGAAAAAATTTGGAAGAAATCAGTTTTTACCTATTCAAAACAAAGGCCTTGCTATAGAATCGGATTCCCCACCTCAGAATGCCCAAGCACCACGTCTTAATGTACTATATAGTGCGAAGTTGATGATCTCTTGGCATCAACATCAGAACCTTCCAGTCACTACTGACTCTTTAACTCAGTTACACTTCAATATATCTACTGCCAGCCATATTTATAAGAGAGCATATCAATGATGAATCATTTAAGTCTATACAACTAGATCTATGTCACAGGGGCCATATTTCATAATTGAAAACGAAACCACTACACAGGTGGCTGAATATGAAAGTGAGGTCAAGAAGCTTCTATTTGTCCTGTGAACATTCCGTTGGGAGGTTTGTGAGCTGGGACACTCCCAACTTTTAGGTGTCCATCTTTGAACTGACTAAATGGTAGAAAGAATCAAGCTTTGATTCTGTTGGCCACAGATCAATGAGAAGGTCCATCACTTTTTTATTTCCTGCCTGGATTCTTAACTTCAACAGATTTCTTAGAAAGACCATGCTTCTTTTATTCCATTGTCCTTAATTGACATATCTTTTGAGTGGATCAGCATTGACATCATCAGGCTGTTTGAACCCTCAGCTAGTGGACATAAATATATTCTGGTCCTCGTAGACTATGCTACACAGTATCATGAGGCCATCCCAGGCAGGCTAATTCTAAAAACTCATAAGCATATTTGCACAGGTAGGCATTCCTAAGGAATTCTTTGCTGAGCAAGGAGTGCTTTTTACCTCAGATACATTCAGAGAAGTTGTTAGAGAAGTCAAAACATTTGAAAACCTCAATTTATCCTTTTTATCATTCTCAAACTGATGGATTAGTGGAGAAACCCTCAAACAAATGTTGAGAAAAGTAGTTATTGATGATGGGAGAGACTGGGATCGGCTCCTTTCTTTAGTCCTCTTTGCGAGCTTAGAAGTTGTAAAAAGAATGGGAGTCCCCTCTTAGCTCCAATTTCACTCTGTCACTTTTATGAGACTTTAGTAACAATTTGATGCCTTGCCAGAAACAGGAGCTTGAAAAAGCTACCCTGTCTGTTAAAACTGTAGTTGACGAGGAACCCGGTCAGACTGACTTTATCATGCATGATGTTATTACTGAGCCAGAAGTGATTGTCAGAGATCCCATCTAACGCTTCACAGAGGTGAAGAAAGCAGAAATTGAACTTGAAATTAAATGAATGCTACATCTTGGTGTGACTGATAAAGGTTTTTGTTCCTGGTCCAATTCAAATATATTAATACCAAAGCTAGACAGGAGTTGGCAGTTTTCCAGTGATTTCTGTTGACTTAACCAAGTCTTTCGTTTTGGTGTTCATCCCATGCAGTGAGTGGACAAAGTCCTCACGCAGTTGGGCAATGCTTGCTTCCTAATCACACTGAAAATGATGAAAGTGTACTGGCAAATCCCCTTAATGGAAAAAAATACATGCTTGGGACCCTTAGTGGTCAGTGCCATTATCATATCTTTCCATCAAGTTTACATGGGGTTCCAGCTACATTCCATCATCTGTTAGATAAAGTCCTCTGACCCATAATGCCTGCATTGCTGCCTACCTGCATCACACCTTCAGCATCTATTCCAGCACTTGGAAGGAACACATATTTTGCATGTGACAGCAGTCCTCCACACACTTTGTGGAGCTGGGCTTTGGATTAACCAAAAAAAAAGCTTTTTCGGATTGAAGGAAGTCAATTAATTGGACTACACAGTGAAGTCACAGTGTTCTAAAGTTACTGCTATATTTAACACTGGACACCATTCACAAACCAAGTGGCAAACTCAAGCTTTCCTGGGTCTCGCTGGGTACTACTGTTGGTTTGTGCCTCACTTCTCTGAGAGATTAACTCTGAATACAGTGACAAACGTGCTCCAAATATGGTGACATGGGATTCTCAAGCTAACTTGACAGCAGCCCTTATGTCAGCATCAGTTCTAATCTCTCTTGATTTCTCTTTGCTTTCTTTCCTTCAGACTAATGCTGAGCCAAAGTATTGATGGTGCTGACCACCCCGTGTTGTACATGAGCCAGAAACTGCTTGAATGCAAGACCAGGTATTTGTAAGTAAGTTTTGACAATCAAATAGGCTATTCAGCAGCTAAGGTGCTACCTGCTGGGGAGAGAGTTCACCTTTGTGATGGACCATGCACCCTTGCAGTGGATGGAATTGCACAAGGAGTTGAATCCTCACATAACCTGGTGGTTCTTAGACCTTTAGCCTTATAAGCATTGTTGGGGTTCCCAGGTCATCAATGCCAATGCCCTTTCTCGTTTTTGCAACCTCTCGGATCGGGTCTCCCAATCTGATGGGTCTTGCTTCATTTTTACTCTAATTACCAATTTCTAATTATCAGAATGTTTCTGGAACTGACAGAATGGTCAGTCTCTTAACTTTTTACAATCTTTTTCGGACCATTATATTGAAAAGTTCCTTATGATGAAAAGGAACTGTTTAAACATTCATTCTTTGTCTGCCCAGGTATTTCTCCTTCATTGTTAGAAGACAATTGGTTAAGATAAAAATAATCCATTAATCATTCAAAGGGTTTAAATATACTCCATTAGTCTTTATCTCACATAGTATGGTGTGAAACATTACAAGGGGAAGTAAAACAAAGTAACATATTAGAGAGACTGAATGCATTCTTGTGTAGGAAAAGTTATAACTGTAGTAGCCTTCATTCTGAAGTTTAAAAAAAAAAGTAAAATGATGACTACTTCTAACTTCAGTGATGGCAAGCAAAGAAAAACAACAGGCTATCTTTAAAAATCATATGCTTCAATATAGCAAAAGAAGCTTCTAAATAAATTGTTTAGAATGAAAACCAGTAACCAAAAATGATCTCAAGTTCCAAAAGTGAGGAATACTGGCATAGTTCCCTGAAAAAACTTTCATCGTTAGGCATCTAGCCTTTAGTAAACATGAGATCTGTGTGAGTCTCTAACCAGCTTTAGTTTAAAAGACATATCGAACAACTTTTTTTTTTCCTTTGGTATATGACTTGCTTTTGACACAATGCCATCAGAGTTTTATTTTCTGATTTTTGCACTTTGAAAAATATGTAACTGCTGAACTGTATTAAATGAACTTGGTTATCTCTCAATCAAACTTTATTTTATATAATGTTTTAAAGGCAAACAAAATAACGGCATTTGTAAACAGGAATACAATACAATATTAACATCCCTTAACTTTGAAACTGTAAATCACCAGTAATGTTAACAAGACAGAACAAAACTGTAAAAATCTATGCACTCAGCAGTTAAAAGAAAAAGACTCACCAGGTTTACGAGGGGCCCTCCAGAATTTCCGTACTGAAATGAAAATGTTACATGTTAAGTGTGCAAATCACCCTGTGTGCTGTAAACGTTCTCACAGTAATGAAATACTACACATAAAAACAGTTCAAATGTTTATACATGCTGTGGGGAAACCTGCAGCTGTTGTGGAATTTAAAGTATTTATTGAAAATATGGAAAATTACTATTTTCATTAACAGTATTGCTTGTCTTGATTTGGGTATTATGTGGATGAGTTTTAATTTGCCTACTTACAGCTCTGGTGAAGCTGTCTCATAACTTGGGAGAACTTAAGCAAGCTTCACATTGCTTTTAGATTTTCATTTGAAAAGCTTTTTACTTGTATCAAATTGAGATATGCAGACAACACTGTGAGCTCACATTAATGATGGCATCAGTCTGGATGTACTCCATGTCTGAGTCCTTCAGCCCCAACTCTTTGCCACCCCGTTGTGTTGTGCTAACAATGCCCGTTGTAACTGTATTCTGCAGTGAGAAGGGGCTGCCAACGGCTACAACAAATTCTCCAGGGCGCAGGTCAGCTGAACGGCCTAGAAGTAGAACAGGCAGGGGACTCTTAACAGAAAGGAAAGAAAAAAAAATAAAACAACATAATTACAAAGTTTGTAATCCAATGTGAAAAGAGAACAAATGGATAAATGGTTTAATTTGATTCACATCTGCATTTAATCTATCTATCTATTGTAGGGTTGTAGGAAAGCTTACCTTGGCTCCACTGATAAAGACAAGAAACACTCCTAAATTGACTACCAACTTATCATCATGCACACTTACACTCACAATGTAATAGGCCAGTTTATAGTTACCAAATAACCAACTATGCATGTCTTTAGAAGAAAATATACATGGAAATAGCCAAATTTCAGTGACCAAGCCATGTGCCCCAAAAGATGTGAGGCCACAGTATAACAACATGCTTTGCTTCTGTGGTTTTCGGATTCAGGGTTTTTTATGTGGTTATATGTTCATTAATGGCAGCCAGTTCCCCTTACTTAGGACACAAGAAGAGACATGGAACTCTTCCACACTGTGTTTCCTAATTAGCTTAATAATCGCCAAAAATCTGCTTGTCAGTACCTGCCATTGCTTACTTCAATCATCAAGAATAATTTTTTGACAGCAGGCATCCTTCCCTGCAGTCATCATTTACTAGTTTTCATGGGCAACTTAGATGCCCTTCTACAGTCTGTTGACAGTTTTATTATCTTAGAGCAGTGTCTCTAAGTGTCTCTTAATTCTGGGATTGTCGGAAAGCTTGAACATGTTTAAGTAGTTAGGATTTTTTTAAATATTTGTGAAAATGCACTCAAAAAAATTTAACTTAGGCTTTGGGCTGTCTTTTTAAAATAATGAGCTACATACAGTATATCTCGAGAGAGTTGTAGTGGAACATAAAGCACCTCAAGTAGGGACAAAAGTGGTTTAGAATAATCCATAGCAACCCTTCCTTCCCTAAATCTGGACTTTCTAGTCAATAATTTATTTTTTCCTTATCCTAATTTCAGCCAGCAAGTATACATTACAGGTGGAGCAAAGATTTATTCTTCAAGTTGACCTAATAAAGCAAGCATATGTTATCTAACACAAACAAAATCACAAATTGTCTGATATATGGGAAAGTGAGAGATATCAGACAAGAGCTGGATGATTTTTGACCCAGTTAAACCACTAATCAGAATTGTGGTGAGATGTGTATACGCGTATATATATATACAGTGGTACCTCAATATACGTCCACTTTGGAATAAGTCCAACTTGGTATACGTCCTGTTTGGACACGAAAAATTTTGCTTGGTATACAACCTTTGTTTGGAATACGACTCGCATGCTAGAATACCACGCGCTACTCTTGTTTACCTCTCTCAAGACAAAGCCACGACTGCCCACGAGCGTCAGTGCACCAGTTGCTAGCATTCAGTGAACAACCCGCGCTATAACTCTCTGTGAATTTTCACGTGTGTGGTATAGCGGGTCCAAATCTCCTGTCAAAGGCCAGTTTTAAAATAAACTAGCCAACCCGCGGCGTACCATACGCCGCATAATCAGGCCGGTTTTTTAATGATTTTTAAGCACAGGGAGAAAATTAACATTGAAAAATTGGTAATGTAATAAATCAGCAAGAAAAGCAACATTGTAACAATGCACGGAACGAACCAACACACATCACGCCTTCTCCTCCCAGATGGAGGGATGGGGGTGGACGGCGCTCAGGTGCGGAGGGTGGAACGGGAGGAGAGGAGAAGGACGTCCATTTCGCTCCCTCCATCATGCTAGTCTGCTGATTTCTCGCTCAGTATGCACTGCCTGCTCATGTGCCCACCTCCAACTCGTCACTTGAGTCGTTGTCATCTTTGCACAGTCCAGATGCACCTGTGACTCACGTAGACTTTTCATTGCTCTGTGTGGTTTTGGACGCTTTTCTATATATAATCCACCAAGACACCCGACCACGGTAGTAGCGAGGTGGGAGGGGGGTGTGTACAAAGGGTAGGGACGTAATCAGTGGGAGCGTATGAGTCGCACTTAGTGGGAATTCCACGGTTTGCAGCCCGAATGGGGTTCAACGGGTTACCCAAGCCTCTCTGCGCCAGGTAGACACACGCTCAATCTCATGCATAATTATTTATTGAATGCTAAACACTTCTGGAAAGACACGATTGTCTAAAATGGGTTGGTGTGAGAATACAACAGTAAGTGAATGAAAAGATGAAACTCTGGAGAGAGCAAATTACAACACAATAGTGAACCCGCGGCATAACAAACGCCGCATAATTATTTATTGATGGTTGAACACTTCTGGAAAGACACAGTTGTATAAAAAGGGAGGGTTTGAGGATACAACAGAAAGCGAATGAAAAGATGGAACTCTGGAGAGAACAACATATAACTGTCTGTGAGTGAAGACTGGTTGAGTATGTGTTTGATGAGCTGTTTGAGTTGGTGGATAGTGGTCTGAGGTGCGTTCCTGAGCACATGGGAGGAGGGGTAGAGTTTCTGGCCAGGGCTTCGTTGTTCCTTTCGCATGGTTTTTCATGGTGGACACAACCAAAAAAAATAATGAAAAGTCAACGTGGCTCAGACGTGCATGTGGACTCCTAGCACAGACGAAAGGGACTAACTGGGTGGTCAGTGAGTTTTTGCATCCGGGCACATGGGCAGGCAGTGTGAATGCCTAGAGAGTGAGAGTAGATGCGGGCCGGTGAAAAAGGAGTGTTGGTGGGCAGGGAAACGTCTTCCGTGTTCCTGCAGGAGCATCTAAGAAGACGCACGTTTGTCGCGGATGCGAATTGTTGTATGTAGCGTGTAAAACAGTTTGCTACGGTGCACGCGGTCATGCGTCGTAACCGAAAACTCGGTTTTTAAAGACGGCTTACTTCATTGTGTTTTAACCTCAGTTGTAAAGGATTGTTTTAAGGATCCCATGGGATACCCCTCACAAACCGTTTCACACGCTGCATATGGCGATTCACCTCCGTGAGAAACATGCCTCTATGAACAGTCAACGTGGCTCGGAAGTGCATGTGGCCTCTACGACAGACAAATATAAATGACGCCGTTTTTTCTGTGTTGTCGTGTCCGAGTTGGTAGGCGTGGCTCTGAGAGTTGTCGTCGTATCCAATGGTCTTGGAGTTGGTGGACGTGGCTCCTTCCTGTGTGCGCCATAGGTGTCTTACTTGTCGGCGGCTTAGTGAATCCACGCCCCTTCCGGCGTGCTTTCCATGGGTGTCTTGCCTTAGTGAATTATATATATATAGACTAGCAAAATACCCGCGCTTCGCAGCGGAGAAGTAGTGTGTTAAAGAAGCAATGAAAAAGAAAAGGAAACATTTTGAAAATAACGTAACATGATTGTCAATTGAATTGTTTTGTCACTGTTGTGAGTGATGAGTGTTGCTGTCATATATATATAAATACTAGCAGAATACCCGCGCTTCGCAGCGGAGAAGTAGTGTGTTAAAGACGTTATGAAAAAGAAAAGGAAATATTTTAAAAATAACGTAACATGATTGCTAATGTAATTGTTTTGTCATTGATATGAGTGTTGTTGTCATCTCTCTCTCACTATCTATCTATCTATATATATATATATATATATATATATATATATATATATATATATATAGCAAAATACCCGCGTTTGGCAGCAGAGAAGTAAAAAGAAAAGGAAACATTTTAATAATAACGTAACATGATTGACAATATAATTGTTTTGTCATTGTCATGAGTGTTGCTGGCATATATATATACACTCACACACACACACATATATAAACATATATATATACACATCATATATATATATATATATATACATATACATATAAATATATATACATATATACACATATATATATATACTAGCAGAATACCCGTGCTTCGCAGTGGAGAAGTAGTGTGTTAAAGAAGGTATGAAAAAGAAAAGGAAAAATTTTAAAAATAACGTAACATGATTGTTAATGTAATTGTTATATATATATATATATATATATAGCAAAATACATATCTATATACATATCTACATATACACATATATATATGCATACCTATCTACATCATATATACACACACATATACATACATACACAGAAACACACATATATATAATTTGTGTGTGTGTATGTATGTATGTATGTATGTATGTGTGTGTGTGTGTGTGTGTATACACATACATACAAACATACACACAGGTATATCTATACTAATAAATGGCAATGCCCTCACTGACTCACTCACTCACTCACTCACTGACTGACTGACTGACTGACTCATCACTAATTCTCCAACTTCCCGTGTAGGTAGAAGGCTGAAATTTGGCAGGCTCATTCCTTACAGCTTCCTTACAAAAGTTGGGCAGGTTTCATTTCGAAATTCTACGCATAATGGTCATAACTAGAAGCTATTTTTCTCCATTTACTGTAATGGAGTTCAGCTGTAGGGGCGGAGTTTCGTATGACATCATCACGCCTCTCACGTAATCACGCATTACGTAGAAAACCAGGAAGAGATACAAAACGCGCTTTAGAAAACATGCACTATATAATTAAGAAGGCAGCGAAACAATTAGAAGCGAGCGAGTGACATATAAAACCATATTCAGCGGCTCACGTGAACTGACGCAGTGCGCAGACAAAAAGTAACAGTTCCAAAGAGTGCTGAACAAAAACCGAATTACACTGCTACGCTCAAATAGATAAACCACACCCCGTGGCGTGATAGTAAAGCTTTCGCCTGTAGTGCCCACGTCCGAGGTTCGATTCCCGAGAGGGGATGCACTAAGTATGTACGCGCGCTTCTCGATTTATTTTAACCTCGCATCCCCTTAGTTTGAGACGTATGAAAACGCATGCGGTTAACGCAGAAAGACAGATCACCTATTCACAACTACCCGAGCGAAGCCTTGATAAAAGCATGGTTTTGTGCACACATTACAGAAAGCGGACTTTGTGGCTCTTACTGGGGATCATTGGACTTCCGTGACCGTTAGTAATTCTAATTACATCTAATTACAAAATGTTCAATGATCACACTGTTTTAGCCTAATGTACAAAATAATTTTGGCTAAGGTTACTCAGAGTTTAAAGATTAAGTTGGTCAAATTACCTTTTATGTTTCTGACTTATTTTTTTAAGAAGAAAAACTGCACTTTATGTTGAAATTTTGGTTATTATTATTTAAAGACAATACCATTCTGAAAATGTACTTAAAGTACTTAAACTACCACTTTATTTTTAAGTCTGCCCAATTTTAACCAGGGATGATATTTTTGTTTCTGTTTTGAATTCAAATGCAGTTTAAAAGCATTTTTTTTTTTCAGAAATTAAAAGAGCTTGAGTTTACAATATTCATGTCCATGTCTATTATTTGATTCTATCGCCCACTAAAACCCTTTTAAATTAAAAAAACACATTTGCGATTTGGGGCAAATTTACGTGTGCGATTACATACGATTAATCAAGATTAATTATTACACAGCCTCTAATTAATTGGATTAATTTTTTTAATCGAGTCCTACCCCTAATATATATATGTAGATTTGTATATATATATATGTGTATATACAGTATATATGTAGATATGTATATGTGTATATATGTATATATGTGTTTGTGTGTACAGTAATCCCTCCTCCATCGCGGGGGTTGCGTTCCAGACCCCCCCGCGATAGGTGAAAATCCGCGAAGTAGAAACCATATGTTTGTATGGTTATTTTTATATATTTTAAGCCCTTATAAACTCTCCCACACTGTTAACATTATTAGAGCCCTCTAGACATGAAATAACACCCTTTAGTCAAAAGTTTAAACTGTGCTCCATGACAAGACAGAGATGACAGTTCTTTCTCACAATTAAAAGAATGCAAATATATCTTTTCTTCAAATGAGTCTGCATCAGGAGCAGAGAATTTAAGAGAGAGAGCGCGCGCTCGCAAAGAAAAGCAAACAATCAAAAAATCAATACGTGTGCTTTTAAGTAAAGCGGCACTTTTCAGAGGAGCGTCAGTATCTTCTAAGCAAACAGCCTATGTTAAAATAGCCCCTCTGCTCAAATCTCCTCGTCAGGCGCAGAGAACGTCAGAGAGAGAGCGCGAGATTAAAGCAAAAAATCAATACGTGTGCTTTTGTGCTTTTAAATATGCCGAGATAAAGCGGCATTTTTTAGAGGAGCGTCAGTATCTTTTAAGCAAACAGCTTCTGTGCAAACAGCACCTCTGCTCATACTCCCTCGTCAGGCGCAGATAATGTCAGAGAGGGTGAGATAGAGGCAGAGACAAGCAAACAAACACCGCGCGGGATGCATATCTTATAGCATTCAGGAGTTTTCCGATATCACATATGTTACAGCCATTACGATAGACAGGTCACCAGCAATAAATACGTACATTGCAAGAAAAATAGTATACAGTAAATGTGTGTACAGTGACACTAAACGTACATACATGTACTAAGCACTGTAAGAAGAAAATTATGGTTACTCACCAACAATGACACGATGACTTTTCCGATAACAATGAGTTTAATTTTACTGCACAACAAAGGAGAGCGTTACAGCCCTTGTAAAGGAGCCACTTCAGGCGATTGCGTAGCAAGGCCGTTGTTCTTCTTTTGGCAGTCTTCAATCCAAATCCCTAAAGCAGATTCCATCCAGACTACTGCCTTATAACATCCACTTACAACTCGTTTTGCACCCTGGTTAAAAGGACGCTGCAGCCGTAGATCTTCTATTCCTTTCCTACTTTTTAAATAAAAAGAATCGTAGCCTTCAACAAATCCAAAACGTTTACCTTTTCGGCAATCGTTAACATCTTCTTCTTGTGCTTGGGCACGGCACCTGAAGCAGTAGCAGATTGTTTTGGAGCCATAATGAAGGGCTTGACTATGCACAAAGATAAACATTAAAGAGCACAACTCTTTACACAGCGAAGCACGTTGATGCTGAATGAGCGAGATGAGACTTCCTGGTTAACACTGCATAGCTCCTGCGTGCTCTGATTGGTTAGCTTCTCAGTCAGGAGAACTTAACTGCGTGCTCTGATTGGTTAGCTTCTCAGCCATCCGCCAATAGCGTCCCTTGTATGAAATCAACTGGGCAAACCAACTGAGGAAGCATATACAGGAAGTAAAAAGACACATTGTCCGCAGAACCCGCAAAGCAGCGAAAAATCCGCGTTATATATTTAGTTATGCTTTCATATAAAATCCGCGATAGAGTGAAGCCGCGAAAGTCGAAGCGCGATATAGCGAGGGATTACTGTATTACATTAAACAGGCATTGATGATTGGAAGCTAAGTGTCTGCCTCTAATAAATCCAGCTTGGTCTTGTGATATTACCAAAGGAAGCACTTTTTCAATCCTTCTGATAGAACTTTGGAGGGTATCTTATCATTATTCAGAAGTGAGATTGGTTTGTATGATGCACATTATAGTACAGTACAATCCTCTTAACTGGCCACCTCGGGACCGGACCCATGGCTGGTTGCCGTTTTGGCCGGTTAATCCGACGCATACCTATTTTCATGTAGAAAAATATTTGTAAGGTATGTACTGTACCTCTTCAACGTTCCTGAAGAAACCATATCCACAAGGCTTTATCCACAATTTTGCACATGGGTTTTTTTTCTTGTACAACGAATGGACAGTGTGGTGTAGCGGGTCCACAGCTCAAGTCAAAAAGGTCAATTTTTAAATAAATAATCGTCGCACTCACGGCTTAGCGAGGGGGCGTGGTATGTGTGGCCGATTGTTCCTGGGGAATTCGTGATGCTGAAGAAAGTGGTCGCTCCAGCTGAGCAATCACGGAGCTGGAGTGACCGGTATTGAAGACAACTGGCCATCGAAAGGCAGCGGCATTCCTGGAGGCTTTGGGCTGGTTTAGCCCCAGTGTGAAGCGCCCTGGCTGCTGGGGAAAGAACCCAAGTTTCGGTCTGGATGGAGCCCGATGTAGCCAGGGATCGGAGGGCTACCGGACCAGTGTGGAAGGCAGCTTCACCTGCAGGTAGGGCGACTCCCCTGTTGCGAAACCCGATGGGAGAAGCAGGGGAGCCGCAAGGTTGAAAGAAGAAGGCACCGTGCTTTGGATTTTAAGAGACCGCTCCCAGCCATTGTTTTAACCTCATTTGTGTTGTTTTTAAAGGACTTCTTTTTTACTAATGGATTTTAACCTCCACTAATTCACTCGTTTTAATGGACTATTTTTTTAAAGAAGACTTTTGATACACTGCACTTTATTTAATTTGAACACTGTTTTGCTGTTTGCTGGTTTTAAAATACCTCTCACCTTCCAGGAAAGAAGGAAGTGCATACATATAATGCTGTATAAAGAAGAACTCAGGATTAAAAAAAAAAAAAGTTTTATTTTAACAGGCCGGCTAATCCAGCGGCCAGTTAATGCGAGGCCAGTTAAGAGGGATTGTACTGTAAGTCCTTATTGTTCTTAAGAAGGATGGTAATTAATGCTTGGCAAAAAGTCTGAGGTACAATTTTATTGTCTCTAACTTCTGTAAATGTTTGCTAATAAAAGGGGAGCTAACTTAATTGAAATTTTTTAATAAAATTCAGCAGGGTAGCCATCAGGGCCTGCTGCGTTCCCACTCAGAAGTGAGTTTATAGCATCTAGTAATTGGTTTATTTAATTCCTCTGCACTGAGAGTATCTAGTTGTGGTATCTGTAATGCATCAATAGTCTCTAAATGTGTGTATTATATTTTTATTGTCAATGATTTTGTCTCTGTCCATGTTGGTAATTACTGGTATTGTATTGCGAACTTTCCGTTTGTGGATTTGTTGAGCTAAGATCTTATTAGCCTTCTCTCCGTGTTCATAGTAATTGTAAGAGCCAATCTTAGAAAGTTAAAGCTTTAAATTAAACTCGTATTAGTGTTTGCTTAATTTGAATAGAATATAAATGTCTTTCATAGACAATGGTATAGTCTCTTCCCCCTGTAAGTTAGCATGAGATAGAAATTTCTTGCTTTAACTAAGATAAAGTATGTTAATTGAGTCAGTTGTTGGTTAGAATAGGTCCCAGAACACAGGGACTTAAAAGACCCATTTTTAGCTTAGAAATGGGATAGACATTCAGTTTTCTGACCGTTTTGAAATGGTTCAGAAACGTTTTGAAGTGATTTGTAACAATTTGAAATGTAACAAGATTTAAGCTTTGAAAAGAAGTTTTCTTAACAAGAACTTTTCTTTTTTTTTGCTATTTCAATTTTCTCTTTTTTGTGTGAACTGTTTTACTTTGAATTTTAATGAAAACTTTTCAAAACGAAGATATTTTGTCTGTGGAATCATTTCAGGGTGTCAGATTTTTGTTGAAACCCATTTATTATGCTAGAGCTGCTGAACTTTGGTAATTTTGGGAAAACGCAGCTATAGTAATGATGTCATGATTTAAAAATGAGTTCTTCCATTTCTTTTGTTAAGAGGTTGAGTTCTGAATGCAAAGCCTGTCTTTTCCTATAAAGTGCTTCATTTGGAAACCTGACGTGTTCTTGATCTTTTCTGGTAATTTCACAGATTAATTCTGATGCCTTCTTGGTTTCAGATTTATTTTTGTGGAAGAGATATAAAAATAATCTGTCATCTTAAAAAAGTCTTCAGAGTTTCCCAGAGTATTACTGCAGAGACCTCTGAGGATGTATTTTTCTCTTAAAAAAACCTGCTTGGATATAAACTGTGTACAGTTCTTGTCTGCTAATAAAAGTCAGTTAAGACTCCAGCTGCGAGATTGAGTATGTGGGGCATAATGATTTGAGCGCCATGATTAAAGGGGCATGGTCAGAGATAACAATATTGTTGTACTTGCAAGATTTAATTGTGCACAATAAATTGTTATCTATAAACAAATAATCAATTCTTGAGTAACAGTGATGTACTGGTGAGAAGAAGGAATATGCTCTTGAGTTTGAGTTGAGAAATCTCCAGGGGTCTGATAAGTTGTGATCAGTTACAAACTGTGTAGTTGTTTTTGCAGTGTTACTTGTCATCGCCCCTGTGGCATGACACCTACCCAGGTCTGGATTTAAAACACAATTAAATTCTCCAGTCATTATAATTTTCTGAGTGTTCACATTAGGAATGGATGCAAATACCTATCACATATTGCCCTTCAGAATCAGATATTACATCTGGTATTACAAATGAAATTTTTCTATGTATAAGAAATCTCACACCTCTAGTTTTCTTTGTATATCTGAAGTGGAATATTTGGTCAGTCTAATCTCTATGCAACCGAAATTGATCCTTGCTTAATAAGTGGGTCTCCTGTAAAAATACTATTTTAGCGTTTAGACCTGTTTGGTGAGAGAATACTTTCTTTCTCTTTAATTCTTGATTGAGATCTTTAACATTCCACCTCACAAAGTTAACTGTTTGTTCATGGAGACATTGCTTCTGAACTTTTGTTGTCATTTTATAGGCTTACCTTAAGATAAGACAGCTTTGACCTTAATTCATTTTGTAGTCTTAAATTAAGATTGTACATTGTTACATAAGATAGCTAATTATTAAAAGTTAATTTCCAATTTTTCCAGGAGTTATTGCCATGAAGCCTATTGTTATATTGGCACTTACAATTGTAAGGATTAAAAGGACAGGTTAGAAATAGCTTGCACTCTTTCTCTCGCCACCCAGTCTTAAATTTTTTCAACATCACTGAATACCTGAAAAGGGCACACTGCATCTCAGCTATCAAAAAGGCTCACCAGTGTCTTTACTTCCTGAGATGTCCAAGGAAGGCCCAAGTGTCTCAATTTATGCTCACCACTGTTCAACAGGTGTACAGTGGAGTACAGTATCAATGGTTCTATAAAATATTGGAATGACATCTGTTCTGTTCTGGATTGCAAAACACTCCAGAGGGCGTTGGAGGTTGCACATAATATTTATCAGTATTATCAAATTGGTCAGTCACCATGCATAGTCATTTTTTCTTTCCTCCATCCTAGCAAATGATATTATTTATTTGCAACTATAGTATACAGTAAGTAAATTTGATGTAATTAGTCCGTTTTATTTTTGTCTAAAAAAGACATAAAGACATAAAAAAACATATAGCAACACTTTTGGAAAAAATCTGTATGTTTACTTTAAAGGAAAAATTGAAACAAACTGATTATTATTTTGGCTTTTATGATATTTCTTCCTATGGACCCACCAAATCACTGAGAATAAAAGAATAAGAACAGAGCCTACCTTTAAAGGTCTTTCACCTACTACAGCATTTGTGCCAAATATGTGTGATAAAAGATAATACAGCAGCTAATATTCAGTGCTAGCATTGTTATAAAGAGAGACAAAATTATTGTTCAATGAAATCAGATGCAGTATATGAAAAACTCTAAGACATGGTTCACAGACTACCAAATGTAGATTTTAACTGAAGTAGATGCTATAAATAGTCTGATGGTAATATAATATTTAATAAACATATTCCCTATTAATTATATTAATTATATATTTACTGAATAATAAATGCCTATAACATATGTTAATTGAACTAGATAACTGAGAAAAGACAAGGCAAGATACAAAATGGACAGGAAAAGCAATATAAGGAAGAAGAAAACTTTGTGAAGGAAAGAAGCACAGCTGTTTCCATAGGATTGACAGAACAAAGCAGAGATACACAAAAAAGTCAACTTTATAGAAAATATAAGAAAAATGATGCTGAAATTAAACCAGAACAGAAACATCATATATACAGAATAGTAAAATAATGAAAAATGAGAGTTCCTTAAATCATATATGTAATAGGGATACAACTCAAAATACAGTATGTAACTGATATTAAAAACAGTCCAGGAGCAAATAAGAACAAGGAATAATTAGTTACAAGCTAAAAGTAGGGGGTGTCTGAAATGTAGTCAATCAATCTACGAGGCAGGTTTTCAAAACATTGGAGAAAACACAACAACAAAAAATTAAGACTAGCATTGAGGGAGCATGAAAATCTAAAAAGATATATTTTAATCTTACTTAAAATCATATAAAGTATCTGCTATTCTATAGCATCACTCAGAAGTATTAAAATAATACACACAAAGGTGCTGTATGTAAGTCAAGGGAGGGGGGGGGACTAAAATATCCCAAGAGGTACCCAAGCTTTGCTAGAGAAAATTTGCTTTTGTAAAATTAACTTGAAAAGTCCAAAATGGGTGCATTTCAGTCTGTATGTTGCCACAGGCTACTTATAAGCCACTTCATCTATCAATCTAAGCAGTAACCTATGGTAAGGAAAATACAGAAGCAGCCCCATAAACATATAATATTTCAGTGAAATAAACTACTAGTGCAGAAATAAACTACTAGAGCAATGTACTTATAAAATCTGACACAACTTAAATGTAATCTTCCTAAAACACCGACCCATGATTCCTATTTGCTGTGCCCTTTCCAAAGAATGCAGTACCACCATCTGATTAATCTACAGTACAATGTCAGAGAAAGTCAGAAGCTGAGTAGAAAGCAATTGTAAAGACTGTCACCAATAAATTTATATATGGCAGTGAACAATGGAGGATGATATTTGCTAACTTTTAATATATATTTTAATGTAAGCTCATTTGAGAGACATTTATATTTTGACTTAATTTAAGCCTTTGGCAATGCATTTAAACCCTGGAGCGTACCTGGAGTCATGTTGTTGTATTGATTTAGTTTTATGTTGCCACCTCTGTGTCTTCTATTATACTCCAGTTGGAGTATTAATAATAATAATAATAGTAGTAGTAGTAGTTGTACTATAGTTGTATTTATTGTTCTGGTTTTGGTTTTAAGAAAAAATAAGTACTTCAAATTCAAACTTGAAGCAAAGAAAGCACATCAATCTTGATATTATTTCAAGCAGCATAAATATTTCCAAGTAGCCTACAATGCCATTTAACCAGTATTCAAAAACTGTGCTCCAGTTTGTATCAAAGACCAATGTTCCCAAATATGTCAGAGTTTTTAAAGCTTCATTTAATAAACCATTACTGCAGATGAGACCCGGGTTCGCTTCCCGGGTCCTCCCTGCATGGAGTTTGCATGTTCTCCCTGTGTCTGCGTGGGTTTCCTCTGGGTACTCTGGTTTCCTCCCACAGTCCAAAGACATGCAGGTTAGGTGCACTGACGATTCTAAATTGTCCCTAGTGTGTGCTTGGTGTGTGTGTGTGCACCCTGTGGTGGGCTGGCACCCTGCCCAGGGTTTGTTTCCTGCCTTGCGCCCTGTGTTGGCTGGGATTGGCTCCAGCAGACCCCCGTGACCCTGTAGTTAGGATATAGCGGGTTGGATAATGGATGGATGGATTACTGCTGATGAAGCTATTTTACAGTATAATTAACCTTAATGAAGTTGTTCCAAATATAAGGACTGTTAAACCCCTTTGAAGGACTGACTTTAATAGATAAACTGAAATTAACCCTATTTTGCCCAGATCAAGTGCTGTTTGCACTGCTTGTACAAGGCTATTGCATATTCTTTTCGGCAAACACTTTGGGCAAAGCTGGCAAAGAAAACAAAACATAATAAAAATGCACCTCTAAATTTACAATGTTTCACTGTAAAGTAAATAAGCAAAGGAAAGAATAATTAAGAAAATTTTTGCCTTGATTTCTTAATTCACTGTTTAACACTGGCCTTAAACTTATTTTTGATTAAATTTTAAACTGGTTATTAATCCATCTGCAAGTATATAAAGAGCTGACCTTAGACAGACATCTGGAAAATAATTTAAACAGTGCAAGGCATTAATCAAATTTAGTTGCAAGGTAAAGGTAGGCTACATGATTAAAAGATGCCCCCACAGAACTGCAGTGTAAATAAAGCCAGACTTTGATTTCATGTAGAAGCAGAAACCCAGGGATCAAAATGCAAACTTTCTTATGGGTTGCATGTTTTAATTGTAAAAGCTGAAAATTGTGAGTGCATCTACTATACCCTTCTGAATGTTTGTTGGCATGGAAGTGCATGCCTGCAAAGATTTTTTTTTTTAAGTCTAGCATATGGTGGTTAGAAGTGCCAGCAGACGCTTGAGTCAAGAATACTTCATTTCTCCTCTGTTAGCTGCCCATGATAAAAGCTGTGTTGACACTCCTCCCTGGCAGCTGCTTTAGTGACAAAAAGTCTGTTTATTTGATATTGTTTTGGATGAAGCTTTAATCCAGTTGGCAAGCATTTCTAGGACCATTCTCTCCAAATAGAAACTGCTATTCAGACTCATGGTATCATCTGCTAATTTACTTTTTACTATTCAAAAACTTACAAAACAGGGTTTTTTAGCCTCAGTATACACAATGACCTAAAAAAATTGTTCAGGATATTACGTGTTTAATCTCCCCCTTTTCAATGCATAAAGAACTTGCTGAAGTACACTTACTTTTGTTGACAACTTTGTTACAAATAAATACAATTCAAAGTCTGTCTTTTGGTTTATGGTTAAAAGCAGAAGCTGTCTATAGGAATTTACTAGGCTAACAGTGGCAGACAAGTTGTCAACTATGGGAATGTCTTTTTCACGAGCTAATCAGTATCTAGTTTAATCTTAATGAGAAACAATGAGAAGTCACTGAACTAAAAATAACCACTTTAAGCACTGTGTATTAGCACTTGCTGCTTTCTAACTTTCAGCTAAATCTAGATACAGCGACCATGAAAGCTTCAATGAAGAAAAGTGTTTGCATATCCTTCAGCACATGTTGTGATCCAACCTTACCTGCGAAATAGCTCCAAGTGCACCACAGCCGGGGCTATCTTGTCCACTACATCTGCAATAAAGTTGAACCTATTTCGTAGGCTGTCTGGATTCTGAGGTCCTGGAAATGGGTAAGAGAGTACATGACCTGAATTAGCATGATAATCTGACAAAGATTCAATGTAGAAATAAGTAGATAAGTTTAATGGACAGCTAACAGAAACTCAATGGGCTGCTTTGTGCATGGCAGATCAGTATACATGAGATCAGTATACATGTCATAGTTAAGATATGTAACAAGAAATATCTGTTCTCTATGTCTGCATTTATCCCAGGACTATTTTAAGAGTCATGTTTTTGCCACAAAACTATGCAATAATTCTTGTGTGCCTCCCACGAATGGAGAAACTAAGTATGTTTCTGGCACATAGGTCCCCTTATTTCGTGATACTGATTAAGAGGAAAACACACAACCAACAATCCATCCTCCCGTTATCTAAACTGATTATACAGTTAAGAGCTGAGCAGCCAGTGCTTAGCCAAGTAGCATTAGATGCAAGGTGGAAATTATTTTTCCACCATTCACAGAGTGTGGCCACTTGCTCAAACTTACTCATGCAAATGCCAGTTTAGAATTCCTAATCAACCTAAAACGCAAGTTTTTGGGATGTAGGAGGAAAATCAGAGTACCCAAATGAAAACTGCACAGACATGGAAAAAACAGGCAAATTACAAGTAATTATACTAACAGAGAAAGGGTTGAATAACTCCCACAACTATACTTAGGCTTCATGAAAGTTACAAATGAAAATATTGTGTGAAATAGGAAAGGTGGAAAAGACATCCACTTTTTGTATTACCTCTAAGATGATGTACAGCCTCATATATAAAATTATTATGAGTTGTATTGTGTTTTTGTATGGTCAATTTGAATTAACTTTAAGCAAAAAACCTTCAGAACAAAAAAGAAATCATTCTTTCAAAAAAACAATGGACAAAAATCCAGCTACCAGTCCAGGAAGCTACTGTAAATTCCTCCCTACTCATCTGACCAGTTAGTAGATCAAGATTTTACTTGACATATCTAACTAAATCTAGCACTTGACAGACCATTGGTTTTGTCTAATTCAGTAGCTAGTGTCAAATTAAGTCTCAGTTGCAGACAAATCTGAGTGGTGGCTAAAATATTTGCTTTTTCTTTCAGCAATCCAAGGTATCTGTACCTTAGACTCCTTAACACACTGTACCTAATAACAGTAAAAAGCAGTGTAAAGCATACTATTTTTCATATTCAGTCACAATTAAATGGTGTTTGCCTTCTAAAAATTGTCTGTCCTCCTTTATTGCAAAAGCCATAGAATTTATAAAATATACAGGAATACCACATCAATTCTTTGATTGCAGGGGCTGCAAACATTAACTTTCAGAGTTTTCCTTTTCAGAATTATGCAAAATTTTATTTGTAGTATTTCATTTATTTACAGCTTCTTAAATTTTATTATTAACTCTTTATGGATGTTGATCTCAATTTAAAAAATACACTTCTTAATCAGAAGCTGTGCTGTGCTGCTTCTCCACTGCTTTTCAGATAAGTATTGCCCAGTATCATGCTAAAATACTCTCATGACAAACTCCTTCTTATTAAACAGTTTGTCCAGAGCAAATGGTCTGACTGGAACATCCTAAAAGATGCCGGTATTTTGCAGTGCCTGAAATATGTACATTGAGGGTCAGGTCGACGCCACCACCGGGCTGCGAATGAAAAGACAACCGGCAGCATTTGCTCAGGAATAAGCCGCCCTTCTCATGGCCCTGGAAATATAAGTGTCAGTGTGCCAAATTTACATTATGTGGAAATAAACCCTGATCACGGCTCTGTGCAAAAAGATGCCTCATTAACTAATATTTCACTGTTTAACTCGAGATCTCTTAATGGCAAAGCACTGGTGCTGTCAGAACTCATCACTGACACCAAACTTGATATACTGTGTCTAACAGAGACTTGGCGAAAACCTAACGAATTTACGTCTCTCACGGAAGTTACTCCACCTGGTTTCACTTTCCATACAGAACCTCGCAGCTCTAGACAAGGAGGTGGGCTAGCAGTAATTATCAGAGCAGACTTAAATATCAAACGAATCCCAATTGACTGTCAACTGTCTTTTGAGTGCCTGGCTCTTAAACTAATAACGGAATCAAGTTCTGTCTCACTCATTGTTCTTTATCATCCCCCAAAATACAATGCATCCTTCTTATCTGATCTGATTGAACTTTTAACCCACCTAAGCTCTTATTCTCAGAGAATTATCCTTCTTGGTGATTTCAACATCCATATTGACACTACTACATCTAAACTGAGAAATGAATTCCTATCCTTACTGGACTCTTTTGACTTGACACAACATGTTGATTTTCCCACCCACTCTGGTGGTCATATACTGGATCTGATCTGCACTTCTGGACTATCTGTTGCCAACATCTACAGCACTGATTTGGGACTTTCTGACCATAAAGCAGTATTTTTCACTGTCTCACTGCCTTTCCCTCCTCTTACCTGTAAACAACAAATTTCTTACAGAAACCTTAAAAATATTTGTCCCTCTATAATTTCTGGATCCATTTCTGATCTTTTATTGTCTGCACCTATTCCGTCAACACTAGATAGTCTTGTTGACCACTATAACTCAGCCCTGCATTCAGCATTAGATAAAACAGCTCCTTTAAAACATAAGGAGGTTTCCTTTAAACATTCAGCTCCTTGGTATAATTCAGAATTGTGATCTATGAAAGCAGCTGGCTGACACCTTGAGAGAATGTCACGTAAGACTGGCCTCACTGTGCACATCCAGGCTTTCTCTGACCACCAAACAGCTTATAGAGAAGCACTAACTGCTGCTAAGAACACCCACTATGGCAGAATAATAGAAAGTGGCCACGATAACCCAAGGGTTTTGTTCTCTGTAGTTAATAAACTACTCCAACCCACATCTGGCCCAACTACCTCTTCTACTTAAGTCTGTGAGGAATTCCTCCACTTTTTCTGTAACAAAATTAAAGATCTAAATAATTCAACTAACATAAATACATCGTCTGTTTACATCTCTCCCTGTTTTCCCACTCCATCCAGCTCCTTCTCTAAGTTCTCACCAGTCACATCTGCATTTGCTAATAACCTTCTTTGTAAGATGAGGCCGACTACTTGTGTACTGGACCCCATCCCCAGCACACTATTTAAATCCTGCCTTCATGCCATAATCCCAACTGCTACAACAATAATAAACTACTCCCTTGACACTGGCTCTGTGCCGCTCACTTTTAAAATCACTTCTGTAACCCCAATGTTAAAAAAGTCTGGTCTTGATGCTGACAATCTTAACAACTTTTGGCCTATTTCTAACTTACCTTTCCTGTCAAAAGCTCTTGTGTGTGTTGTAGCCTCCCAGCTCACCAATTACTTAACCTCTAATAATTCGATGGAACCCTTTCAATTTGGTTTCAGGTTGCGGCACAGCTGTGAAACTGCTCTGCTACGGGTAACCAATGATTTGCTTATGGCAGCAGACTCTGGACAAACCAGCATATTAATTCTATTAGACCTCAGTGCAGCATTTGACACTGTCAGACATGACATTCTACTGTCCAGAATGGAGAACATGCTGGGTATCTCTGGCACTGCCCTCCGGTGGTTCAAGTCCTATCTGACTGATAGGCAAGAGTTTGTTAGTCTTGGCAACAACAGATCCAGCTCGGCGCCAGTCACACAAGGAGTTCCCAGGGTTCTGTCCTCGGCCCTCTTCTTTTCTGTATCTATATGCTTCCCCTTGGCCATATTATTCGTAGCTATGGACTGGGTTATCATCTTTATGCAGATGATACTCAACTCTACTTCAGTGTTAAAAGTGGAACTTCATCAGAGCTTTCTCAGCTCACAACCTGCCTTAGTGAAATTAAAACCTGGATGGAGCAGAACTCTTTAAAATTAAATTGCAACAAAACTGAACTCCTGCAAATTGGGACTGAAATGCAACTTAAAAAAATGAGCTCCTTCCCAGTCCATCTTGGCGGTGATCTCATCAGACCTGCCTCTACTGCAAAGAATCTTGGTGTCATTTTTGATTCCTCCCTCTCTTATTCCGCCCACATAAATCACATTAAGAAACTTTCTTACTTTTATCTCCGTAACATATCTCGTGTTCGTTCCTTCCTCTCCTTTTCTAACGCTGAGAAACTTGTCCATGCTTTTATCACACCCCGCATCGATTATTGTAACTCACTGCTGGCAGGTGCCCCTTCTAATCTTATATCATAGCTCCAGCGTATTCAAAACTCAGCTGCAAGAGTCCTTACTCAAACCAGCAGCAGCCAGCACATAACACCCATCCTGCTCCGTCTTCATTGGCTCCCTGTGTCTTACAGAATCGAATATAAAATCCTACTAATAACCTACAAAGCCTTAAATAACCTTGCGCCAAACTACATCAGTGACCTTCTCCATCACTATGTGCCTGTCTGCCCACTAAGGTCCTCTGATTCTGGCAATCTTGTGCCCCATACTAATCTTCACTCCATGGGTGACAGGGCCTTCAGCTGTATAGCGCCCAGACTCTCGAATGACCTACCGAAATTAATCAGGTCAGCTGACTCCATGAATTCTTTTAAAAAACAATTCAAAACTCATCTGTTCAGGAAGGCTTTTAGCTCTACTTGACTTTATTACCCTTCTCTCAGTTTACCTCTATGTCAAGATGCTCATGTAACCTGTATGTGTGTGTGCTAGACCATCAGTTCTGTAGTCTGTTAGGCTTTTCTCTGAATTTACTGTCTTAATCTTCTTTATTTATTTATTTGGTTTGTACAATGCTATATACTGTATACCCTGTCGTTCTTTCTTATATTCTGTAAGTGCCTTGAGCATGGGAAAGGCACTATATAAATAAAATGTATTATTATTATTAAGCATTTTTTAAAGATAAAGATAGACAGTAAGCATATAGTTTAATCCCAAGGTTGATCTCCTTTTATATGAAGAGGTGCATGTTCCCAATGTGTTCATTTGGGGTACTCTGAGAAACACTTAGTGACAATTAAATATCTAATTGAGTATCCCTTCTGATCAGCTGGTTTACTATCCAATCCTGGTACCTGCTTCTACTTTGTTCTTTGCACCTACTGCAATTAGAAGACCTTTGGCTCCTGATGATACTGATCAAAACAAAACAGGCACAGAAAAGGGATTATCCATTGCATTACAGTTTAAAAGTTTTCCTAGTTTATTTATACATCCTTCCATTCATTCACCCATTCATCCATTTGCAATAAAAATTTTGCAGATGACTGGAGAAATTTGAACTCAACACTGGTAAAAGCAATCAGCGTATCCCAACACAAACAGGAACAAGACAAGAACCACTGTTTGACCAGGCATCACTTCACAACAATGTTGCTGACTAACTCTCATTTTTTTGCATTTTCTGTTTTTAAAGTAACAACCATAACAACTGAGAAGACATGGAAATTGTATGGTATTTATCTGTGGCAATCTTTAGAAATAGTGTACTTCCCCTAACTACCAGCGGGCAGCAGCATTTCCCTGCTACATTTAAGGTCCTAGTAGAGATATTTGAGACGAGCCGTGTTTGCCAGAGATTCTGTGGCAATGTGGGTGACCCATTCCAGAATTGCTTCCTGGTGAGCTGTAGAGGCATAAGAAGTACTCCTGAGAATTACCTTCAAAGGGCCTCAAATGTCTCAATCAGAGTAGCTTGGAGCCAGGAGTGGAGCAGAGGCAAGGTCTCACCTGATAAGAATGAGGAGGAGGAGGCGGTCAGTATTTTTGGCACACAGGGAGGTATGAATGAATGTGTTTGTTATATTCTGTAGAATATAAGTTCAAAAAAATACAAAAAGGCCCAAAGGGCATAGATCTGTTATTTTATACTTTTTCTCTTTCCTTTTTTCCTCCTCTGAAATTCTGGTCTGCACTGGTGTCTAATTTGGGCACAATGTTCAGCAAGTCAATTCTTTCACATTAAACATCTTTCATTGCTCTCCTTTGCACCATGAAATTAAATAAATTGAATAAGGACTGGTTGATGAACTGCCTTGATTATTAGGGAGGGCTGTAACCATTCCTACTCACACAGGAAGAAAGAAACAAGCCCATTTACAAATCCTTAATAGGCAAATCTCCCAACCTTCCCCAGTACCATTCTCTATTGCAAACAAGGCAGAATACTGGCACCAAGTACTGACATAGCAAGCCACATTATATAGCATCACCACTGTTTCCTTCTCTCTCATTTTGTCCCTTAACATTTACTGCACCAAGGGCTGCACTTGCCTATGACATACTGTATGTCTTAAGACCTGTAGCAAAAACAGGCTTATGCTTGGGAGGGTCACACATGAAGTACTTTCTGTAGGCTTTTCCTGAGGGCTGCAACAGTATTACCTGAAGAATGTGCAGGATGTGTACAGGCACATCGGAAGCCCGAAAGCACAGACCATCTGCTTAGCCTACTACTTTTTGACGTTTTTCTATTTTTCAAAATACCAAGTTTTGTATGTAAATTCCGTAGCACTGAAAAAATATCTGCTTGCAACAAAGTGTAGATTACAAGGCTTGCTAGCTTAGTTTTGCTTTTATTGTGCATTTAGTCTATCAACCAATGTTTCATTTACCACTTTTCAAGTTAATTGTATCACAAACTACTTTAAAGTAAATACTATTGTGTAATTTATTCCACAGGCAAATTAGATGGCTTAAGGTTGTAATGTGAAAAGCAGTGGGGACTGACCTTGGGCAAAGGTATTGAAAGATGTCTAAGCTACACTCCGTTCCAATTATGAAATCACTTCATGAGTCAATTTCAGGTTCAGGAATGCCCTCTATAAATATTTAGGCAGTTCTCCCAGAGCACCCAATAAAAGTCCCAGATACTCCTGTAGTTCTGATATTCAATTTAATATTAAAAACCCTAACCTGTATTAATAGCCAGGAGTGGGCAATATGTTCTCTAAAAGAGCAGCTTATTGCTAAACAGTGGTTATGCTGACTCCTACATATCTGACAGCTTTATCTGGCAATTGTCTTGTACCCAAAGAATAGTAACACCCAGGGAATGATATCTACAGTATTCATAGCTAAAGTACCAGACTAGTAATGTGTAATGTAATTCCTATTGTGTCCTGCATTGCAAAACACTGTACTTGTGCCATAGTAAGCTCTAAGTATTAAAACTTTCACTAAACAAAAAAAAAGAAAAGAAATAAAATAAACACATTATTCAGAAATTTTACTCATTTTGACAGATACTCTCAAGCTCTGTCATGCCAAATGAAGACTGTCAGCACGTAGTTATTTTCATATCTCTCTAGAAATGTTTGATTGGGTTTAAGTCTAGAGTGTGGCTGAGCCACTCTGAGACATTCACAGAGTTGTCCATAAGCCACTCTTATGTTGACTCTGCTCTGTGCTTAAGGTTATTATCCTATTGGAAGGTGAACCAGTCTGATGTCCAGAGTGCTCTGGAACTGGTTTTAGGTAAGCATATATCTGTACTTTGCTCCATTCAACCCTCTCACAACCATGACTAGTCTCCCAATACCTGCTGCTGAAAAACAACCCAGCAGCATGATTTTGCCACTGCCACGGTTTACCACTGGAAGGGTTTTGTACAGGTGATGACAGGTGCTTTGTTTTCTCTTCTTTAACACCAGAAAGTTCAATCTTGGCTTCATCAGACCAGAGAATCATTCACTCACTTATTTTTGATACATCAATATTTACAAGTAAAAACCCAGATTACAATAGAAAAACTTTGAAATCTGGTGACATTACACAAAAAAAAAACCTAGCTTATTCTTGCTTTTTATTTGTGGAACATTTTTGTATTTGTTGATATTTATTAATATTATGCTAACCTATACGCTCTTCACTGCAGAAGTGATTGATGGGCCACACGAATAAGACCAGTAACTAAAAGGCAGTGTCCTACACAGAAAGAAAGAGACGTCATCACTTTGTGAAATGGAAACAGAAAGTTTGACAAGCAAGCTTTGTTGTTTGCTGTTGATTATCGGTACTCTTATATGTGTACCAGCTATCATCTTTTCTGTTCTGCTCTGTTGATGGTGTTGCAAACTCAAAGGCAGTAACTCTGATCTTAGATAGTGGTGCTTGGATTTCTAATGGGGGAATGCTCCTTGCTCTTCGCTCTTAATATTAATACATCAGTGTAACATATAGGGTTGTTAGCACCTATTTACATCCACTTCAAGCACTGCTTTGTATATACATTCACATCTGTGAACTTCAAATGGGAACTACATACAACTGACAAAAAGAAATACTGTACTTGAGTGAATGGTGTTAACAAATGAAAATCTTATACATCTAAAAATAATAATAATAATAATAGGAATATATACTTGAATTTTATAACTATTACTACCGATGATTCATTTTAATTCAAAGGTATACAACTTCCTGTAAAATTGTGTTTGTAATGAACATCAAGCCAAGTCACTAGGAAATGAAGAAATGTTTTACCCATGGACAATTTTGTATAGCAGGTTCAAGAGTAAGCAGCTCCATTGACCTAATAATAATATTATTTTTACTTATTATTTGACTGATGCCTTTGTCCAGGAAAACATACAACATATGAGATACAATTGAATACATTTCTTTTGTTTCTGAATTGGAGTACAGCAGGTGAAGTGACTTGCTCATGGTCACAGAGTGTCAGATACAATAGCAGGATTCGAATCCACAACCTCATAGTTTGAAATCCTAGGTCCAAAACCTTAACCACTACAACAAACTGCCTGCCAATATTAGCCCTTGGTAAAATAAAACAAAAAAAAACTACAAATTATATGTGTTTTCTTACTATAGGAACTTTTATAGTATTTCCACAGCAAGAACTCAGCCATTTGTAGTTCCTGGTATATTTTTTTAGCCCCCACTCCCTGGTATGTTATTTTTTGTTCAACCATGAATCATAATAAGTGGGGTTTGGGCAATGAATTATGCTGATTGGTCGACCACATTTATTTTAAAATCTGAATTTCATTTACAGCATTAATGAAATATGTTTGATGAATAACATTAACGTTACCTTTTTTTGCTTATGTCTTATTACTGCCTCAGAAACTTCAATCTCTGCAGTCCGACATATTCTCTTTTGCACTCTAGCTTTCCTTTTTTTCAATTCTGTCGACTAATTCCTTAATTCGATTCTTTGAAATAGCAATAAATGCATTTGCGACTAACATACAGCAGAAGAACTATCAAAACCTCATTTTCCATTGTTTTGGTGGTACGGCTATGTATTGAAATGATGTCAACAGTTTAACCTGCAACCTTTGCACATCACATATTTTGCATAAAGGTTACAGTTCCCGTTGATCAGTGAGAATGCAACAAACAAATGTGGCCAGGGACCAAAAGAGACCCAGGACCTACAATGTACAGGAATTTATTGTCTCCTCGTTTCACTGAGGTGCTAGAAACATTTTTTTGGGGATTTAAGTCCATACTGACTAGCAGCATGGGGTCCTAGAATATTGTTTGATCACATATGCATTATGCTCACAAGGGGGTGTTTCAGACCTTCAAACCACACACACAGCCATGTTGGGAACAGTCCGGGGTACATATTTATATTAAAGCCTTTACAGTTTCACAATCACTGTTACAATTCCAATTCCAAGGTTCCTCCCCCACTCCTCCCAAGCATGTTTTTTCCACCACCTTCCAATTCTGACTCCTTGAAGGAGGTGAGGCAGACTCTTTTATGCTGGCCTGGGAGTACTTCTGGTGCCACCACAGTACCCTCAGGAAGCTTTTCTGATTCAGGCAGAACCTCAGTGAAGAGAGGGAACCTCTAAGAGGACTGTCCTTCTAAACCCTACATCTTATGCAACCCCTGGGTTTCTAAACTGGGGCCATGCCAGAGGAGCACTGCCACCTATGATGCTGAGGATTAATTGTTTTTGACAGGCAGCCTGCCCCAGTCAACCCATTATTTCTTCTCCCTCACTGGGAAAGGGAACAGGAACCATCCTTTCTGATGTGTGCATCTATCCATTTTGTCCTTCCATAATGGCCTCTCAGTCAGGTAAGGAACAACTCTCCAGCTCAGTCGGGACACAGCCCATCCATCATATCCCACACAGCAGGTTTCAGATACAGTACTTCGTTCCACCTCATCCCAAAGGTGACCTATTGGTTTGGAGGCCACTTGAGTAAACTGAAGACATGTTGGCAGAATTAGCTTGAGATTATGTGTATTTTGTGACATATCTGCTGGAAATATAATTTTGTAAAGGGCAGCCTGTGGCTATAAGTGAATGTAAATGGTCAGCAACAATGCTTAGGTATTCAAATCGCACAGAGCTGGCATTAATAGGCCCAATTAGTGCCAAGAAAGCACACCTCACACCACTGTGCTACCGCCATGAACTTGTATTGCAAGGCCAAATAGATCTAGGTTTGAGCTGTTTATACCATCTGCATGCTGTAACAGAAAGCAACATTTATCAGATTGGACAATATTTTTCCAAACTTTAATCATTTAATTTTGTTGATCATGTGTCCACTGTAGCCTCACTTTCCTGTTCTTAGCTACCAGAAGTGCAGCCCAGTATGGTACTCTGCTACAGCCCACACAGCTCAGAATATGATTCTTAATTTGTTCAGAGATATTACTCTGCTGCGGTGGGCTGGCGCCCTGCCCAGGGTTTGTTTCCTGCCTTGCGCCCTGTGTTGGCTGGAATAGGCTCCAGCAGACCCCTCTGACCCTGTAGTTAGGATATAGCTGGATGGATAATGGATGGATGGATGTTACTCTGCACATTGAGTATATGGGACCTCTCTTAGAGATTAAGTAAGTCCAGTCATGCTCCTCTGCCCAAAGAGCAGTCAGTCACTTTTATTTATCACACTATTCTCTATAAACTGCAGAGACAGTACTGCATGAAAAATCTGGAAGGGCAGCTTTTTCTGAAATGCTGGAACCACTACACCTAAAACTTTTTGTGAGATGGAGCCTTAAAAATGTCAAAATCGGGGTGGGCCTCTAAAATATAGTCACAAAGTTGGCCAGAAGAACAAAGGCCAACCGTGAAGAGGCTCACCTAGTCCAGCTTACTGAAGACTATAACTATTCAGTATCTGGCCTAGTAGTCCCCAAACCAGGAGATTTGGCAAAATAACCAGAAATATCCAAAGACAATTCAAAAGAACCACAGGGAGAAGATTACTGTTACCAATGGCTAGTGCAAAAAAGGACACACAAGGAATCTTTATAAATTGAGAGATTTATTAACAAAATTAGAAAAAATAAGACAAAAAAGCTCAACAGAACAAAAAAAAAAACTGGCAAAAGGATTTGTCTAAAAAGGCAATTCACAGAAAAAAGCCTAATACATAAACCCTAAAAATTACAAAAAAATAGCAAATTCAAATAAATAACTGTAGTTACAACTCCAACAGAACCACAATGTTCTGCTGCTGAGTCTTTAATTTATGACTGAATATAAAGCCAGAAAGAGAACAAATTAGTCAGGACATAGTAGCCCCTGCCTCTTGGGGCTCCACCCACAAAGTACATAAAATGGCCAAACATTTAAAGGATACAATTACTAAATCATACACAAACATAACAGAAATTACATAAAAACACAAAAATAATGATTCAGAAATGACAAAAAACAACAAATAAATTCAAGCCAGGGGAAAAAAGCATAACAACACTAAGAACTTAGACCATGTCATGTGGTCATTCTAATGTTTGGATGAACATCTCTAGACAATGTCACCATATATTGCTACCCATTATACAATTTTCTGTGCAAAATTGAACTAAGCTCACAACAAAATGTCCCATCCCAGCTCCTGTCCTGAACGGCCCAGTGTTGGTGGTGGGAAAGTTGGGTCAGGACTAGCAGTCCTAACTCTCATACCTGCAAGACTTGGTAATGATCATTCTGCTTGCTTGCCTATGGAAATCTTGTTACAGTTTTTATGTATTCTAAATAGTCAAATTCATCTTCTTAATTGCTCTGCCATCTTGAAGAGGGTTCAATGGCTTACCCACTATCTGCAGATAGTGTGAATTTACTATATATAAGTTGTCTATTTGCAGACAAAAAACATCTTTTTAATAAATCTTACAGACCTGAGTCCCAGAAAAAACAATCAGGGAGAACCACAATGGTGTCTGTCATTTAGCAGTCAGAAATAGCAATGTTAGTTCCAGTCTATGGCAATTACGGAATAGCACAGACAGTAGTATGTCCAACTGCAATTCAGTAGCGTTGTGGTTTAAGTGCCGCCTTAATATTTTTTTAATCTTGATATTATTTATGTACATCATTAATACCCCATATATTTCTTTGTTCCAATATGCATTATGATGATAAATATGTTATTTATGTGCTGATTTTTTTGGGATGATTGGATGGACTGAGTCACTGGGAATGTCAGACTACAAGACTAGTGATCATGGGTGCACTCTGTGGCTGCTCCTGACTTGCTAAGTATATGTAAATCAAGTTTCTGACTGAAAATTGCAGGAAACCCATGCAATCTGACAGGACCCTTAGAGAAGAAATACAAAAATGTAGTTATTACTAGTATGCATGTACTATATATACTGTATATACTAGCCGTGTAAACCCATGTTGTAAAAAGCTCAGGGATTAGAAACTATTGAAATCAGCAGAAAATAAACTGAAATGTAGAGATGTCAGGTAATTGAAAGGAACTACTCTGGGTATCGCTCTCCTGGGAGAATTTGTTTTGTAGACGTGCTTGCCTCACTTGTTTATTAGCGGCAGGAGGAAAAGTAAAAGGGATATCGTTTTGCTGATGTTCACGTGCTGGCCTTGCTTCTGTTATTAGTGGCTAAGAGAGTTGTCTGATTCCTCGGAGGCAGGGCCATTATCCCGACTCCACCTCTCACTTCTGGGCCAGACAGACACGCACACTTCCACACGTAGACGTTTATATATAAGATATATACATATACACTCACCTAAAGGATTATTAGGAACACCTGTTCAATTTCTCATTAATGCAATTATCTAATCAACCAATCACATGGCAGTTGCTTCAATGCATTTAGGGGTGTGGTCCTGGTCAAGACAATCTCCTGAACTCCAAACTGAATGTCAGAATGGGAAAGAAAGGTGATTTAAGCAATTTAGAGCGTGGCATGGTTGTTGGTGCCAGACGGGCCGGTCTGAGTATTTCACAATCTGCTCAGTTACTGGGATTTTCACGCACAACCATTTCTAGGGTTTACAAAGAATGGTGTGAAAAGGGAAAAACATCCAGTATGCGGCAGTCCTGTGGGCGAAAATGCCTTGTTGATGCTAGAGGTCAGAGGAGAATGGGCCGACTGATTCAAGCTGATAGAAGAGCAACTTTGACTAAAATAACCACTCGTTACAACCGAGGTATGCAGCAAAGCATTTGTGAAGCCACAACATGCACAACCTTGAGGCGGATGGGCTACAACAGCAGAAGACCCCACCGGGTACCACTCATCTCCACTACAAATAGGAAAAAGAGGCTACAATTTGCACGAGCTCACCAAAATTGGACAGTTGAAGACCGGAAAAATATTGCCTGGTCTGATGAGTCTCGATTTCTGTTGAGACATTCAAATGGTAGAGTCAGAATTTGGCATAAACAGAATGAGAACATGGATCCATCATGCTTTGTTACCACTGTGCAGGCTGGTGGTGGTGATGTAATGGTGTGGGGGATGTTTTCTTGGCACACTTTAGGCCCCTTATTGCCAATTGGGCATCGTTTAAATGCCACGGGCTACCTGAGCATTGTTTCTGACCATGTCCATCCCTTCATGACCACCATGTACCCATCCTCTGATGGCTACTTCCAGCAGGATAATGCACCATGTCACAAAGCTCAAATCATTTCAAATTGGTTTCTTGAACATGACAATGAGTTCACTGTACTAAAATGGCCCCCACAGTCACCAGATCTCAACCCAATAGAGCATCTTTGGGATGTGGTGGAACGGGAGCTTCGTGCCCTGGATGTGCATCCCACAAATCTCCATCAACTGCAAGATGCTATCCTATCAATATGGGCCAACATTTCTAAAAAATGCTTTCAGCACCTTGTTGAATCAATGCCACGTAGAATTAAAGCAGTTCTGAAAGCGAAAGGGGGTCAAACACCGTATTAGTATGGTGTTCCTAATAATCCTTTAGGTGAGTGTATATGTATTTTGTATGTATAAAAATATACATACTTTTATACTTTATATATACTGTATATATATATATATATATATATATATATATATATATATATATATACAAATCCACACTCACATACACACGCACACATATATATATATACTAGCAAAATACCCGTGCTTCGCAGCGGAGAAGTAGTGTGTTAAAGAAGGAAAGAAAAAGAAAAGGAAAAATTTTAAAAATAACGTAACATGATTGTCAATGTAATTGTTTTGTCACTGTTATGAGTGTTGCTGTCATATATATATACACATACATATCTTCATATCTATATACATATCTTCATATCTATATACATATCTACATATATATATATGCATACCTATCTACATCATATATACACATACATATACATACATACATACACACACACACACATATATATAATATACAATGTAGATAGGTCTGTGTGTGTGTGTATATATATATATATATATATATATATATA
>JANRMT010062796.1:19189036-19249242 GCA_026402145.1 Polypterus bichir lapradei
ATTCACAGGTGACGATTTCAGTAGTGGACACTTTGATGTTTATGAATGTTTAAACTCTCAAAAGCTGGATGTGAAGTTATCGATGAAACCGGTTGTAAGCTTACAACGCTTGACAGATGCCGAATGTCACTTCAAAACAAGTCCTGCAAATACTGTCGTAATTGAAACAAACCATGAACCTCAAACTGATTATGACAGCAGCAATCCAAGCTGTGAGATTTGAGACAAGATTACTGTTCACATGGCCAACTGTAAGTTGCATGCTCAAGAGTAAGCTCAGCGCACAGCTTGGTCATGTTACAACCGGAGGGCCGAACTGACAACATCGTATACAAAGAGATCCTTAACAAATAATTATTGGCATATTTTCCCTCAGTTTAAAAAGGTGAAATTTTCTTCTTAATAAAAATTTTAATGCAGTACTTCGCCGCTGCGAAGCGCGGGTATTTTGCTAGTATATATATATATATATATATATATATATATAGTGGCAGATGGCCAGGACAACTAGAAGGACCAGGGGCCTCATGCATAACGGCATGCGTAGAATTCACACTATAATATGGCGTATGGACAAAAGCGGAAATGTTCATACGCACAAAAAAATCAAGATGCATAAATCTGTGTGAACATCAACTTCCACGTTCTTCCGCTACATAACTTCTAGTCAGCGTGAAAAGTAACGCATGTGCATGCGCCTGCTGTCCAGACCCGTCTCCTCCCAGAATTAATCATCTTTGAATAGGCAAATCAATATAAATAGCCCTTCACAGGGGAAAATAGAACATTTTTAGCGAGTGGAGGCAAGGAAAAACATACTATTTGTTGGTTTAAACAGTGGTATAAACAACAAAAGGAAGTTGATCGAGTGACATAGAGTGTCGGAGAAACTTAAAAGCTCAAGTTCACAAAGTCGCACAGTGCCTAAAATAAAATAGAAGTTGTCAGATACAGTATCAAAGTCGCCATGAAAACGTGAGTCGTAGCCCACCGTCTGAGCATCATATGAAAACTTATTAGGGTATAGAGAAAAAAAATAGGCACAGAAAAAAGTATGAAATGTCAACTTTAATCTCGAAATGTACACTTTAATCACGTAGTTTACTTTGTCATTAAAGTAGAACATCATAAACTTCATCTTAAAATCGTTTAATTTACTAGTTTCTCAAATCCCATCGTAACTAAAGAAGCAAGTTAAATACTTTGTTTTGTATTTGATCTTCTATGTGCTCTATGTGTGTGAATCACTATGTGCCTCCAGGCTTTCTCTTCCTCCGACAGGACACAGAATCCATTACATTCGTAATATTACAGCTCTTTGAATAATTAAAATACTGAGATATATAGGTGATATAATTCTCATGATGATAGGAGCTAAAGCATGTTATTAAATATGGGAACACGGTGGTGCAGTGATTGTTCATGTTTCACGCAAGATGCTTGCTGCGCCGTGCGCGACCTTTGATGAAATAATTTATTGTAGCAGTACTGTCTCTTTCAAACATACTAACCCCTAATTCCTGTCCTTACTGTTCTTTCTCCAAATACCCAATCGCCACACAATCAGCTCTGTAGTAAACGTTAAGCCATCTGTAAGCTTAGAAAGCTGATTCTTCAAAACTTTTAAGGAACATTGAAATATCTTCGTAATACATGTTTAATTATTCTATCCATCTATCCTTCCAATGTTGCGCCAGCCCCAGCAAGAATACAGCACGAGGCAGGAACAATCCGCGAACGAAACGCCAGATCCTTGCTAGCGTAGCGACACTGTGTCCTCACATGTTTAATTATTAACAATATAGATTATTTAAATTAAGTTAAAGTTTTATCTGTATAATATAAAAAACATATTTTGCTGCATTTCATCTTAAAAATGATATCATCATCATATGTAAATACGCTAGTGCTGGGCGGTATGACCAAAATTCTACACAGATTCATATCACAGTGTTTTTCAAAATTATACCGGTTTCACAGTATTCAATGGTATTTTTTTCCCATGCCTGAGTGGATGTTAACCACATTTTCCACTGCAATTACTGCAGTAGACTGGCCAAGAATAACCTATTCCACTGTCATGAGAATTGTACATTGTACAAAAAAAACATTTTAATGTGCACACAAGTATAAATACAGGTTTGCACGACTCCATAAAGTGATAGTTTTCAAGGGGGTGGGACTAATGAAGAGAAGGATTCACATTGCATGACAGTTGCTGTCAAAATATAGAAACTTTTTATTGAACAAATTTTACAAACAAACTAAAATTTTGACAACATATTTTCAACCATCCAAAGAGGCATATCCAGAGGTGCTTGTCAAAAGAAAAGGAATAAATAGTAAATATTTTTTGTAAACCAACTACACTTTCTGTTAATGTTAACAATCTCTGTCCACTGACACGTTAAAGTGACTTTTTAAACAACTTTACCATCATTAAACTGCATAATATTTAAACTAATAAATAATAACAATAAAAGAAATAATAGTGCAGCTTTCAGTAATAATACTATTACTTCAGGATTTCAAGCCCAGGTGCATTACACAGTATTCACCAAATAAAAATAAAGTAAAATAAAACAAGTGCAACTTGGTGATGACATCTTTACCAACTGAACCATCATTTAGGCAAATTGTATTAATATGGACCTTGCTTCAAGCTAAGCTATATATATAAATAATAAAACTGAAACTTGCATTTATAATGCTATTTGTGGTATAGCCCTACAGAATCGTATTAGGGCCACGGTGAAGAAAAAAAAAATACGGACACAGGGAAGAAAAAAAAAACTATATGTCGAGAATAAAGTCGAAATGTTGACTTTATTCTCAACATTTCAACTTTAATCTTGACGCTTATGTCGAGATTAAAGTCGACATTTCCACTTTATTCTCGCCATTTACGTCGAGATTAAAGTCGACATTTCCACTTTATTCTCATAGTTTATTTATTTTATAATTAAAGTAGAATGTCTTAAAGTAAACTTCATCCTAAAATCAATGTTTAATTTACTAGATTTTCTCAAACCCCGTAATAAGTTAATATGGCACATTAAATGCTTTGTGTTAAGTGTTCCCAGACCCAGTTGTTAATCAGTACGTGCTTCTTAAACTGACTTCCTCTACACTAAGAGGAGGCGCAGGCAGCGATCACCTCACAGAATCCATTCACTTCATGGTATTCCTGCTCTCTGAAAATTTAGAATGCTAAGATATATACTTGATATAATTTTCAGAATGAAATGCATTAAAGCAGGTATTAAACATGCATGGTAGTGTGGCAGTAGTGCTGCTCCCTTGCAGTAAGGGGTCCCCAGGTATATATTCAGTGTAGAGAACTTTATGACAGGTGTGACGAGGCTCCAAAAAACTGGACGTATGAATGGGTATCGCACAGGTTTAACTGAAATATTGTGTAAATGTTGGGTTCGTGATCTGGTGGTCAGAGACACGAACACAGAATTCAATGGATGTTCTTCTGAGCGGGCTTTCTTTATTCCATGCATGCTGTCTCTGTCTGACATACCAAACCACCAGTTCCTATCCTTGCTTTTTCTTTCTCCACATAACCAATCACCACACGATAAAAGTCTTTATGAAATTAAAAGTAGTTATAAACTTTAGACCATGGAGTGTTCAGAACTTTAAAAAAAATCTTCGATATACATGTTTAATTATGCCATCCATTCAGGGTTGCACCCATCCCAGCAAGCATTGTGTGCGAGGCAGAAGCAAATCCTGAACACCAGCACATCGCAGGGTGAATATGAGCAATGCATACACTAGCAGGGTCAATATACCATAACAAAACCCCACATCCTACATGACTTTGAAAGGAAACTGAAGCATGCCGAGTAAACCCACCAGAACAACATGCAAATTCAAGGCAGGGTACACCCGAGACCCCCTTGCTGCGAGGCAGCAGTACAACCTCCACACCACCGTGCCCCCACATGATTAATACATGCTTTAATGCATTTCATCAAGAAAATTATATCAAGTATTTATCTTAGCATTCTAAATGTTCAGGGAGCAGGAATATCATGAAATTAATGTATTCTGTGTGCTGCCTGCGCCTCCTCTTAATGCAAGAGGAAGTCAGTTTAAGAAGCACGTAGCGACTAACATGGCTCGGGAACACTTAACTCAAAGCATTTAATGTGCTACATAACTTATGATGGGGTTTGAGAAATTCTAGTAAATTAAATATTCATTTTAAGCTGAAGTTTAGTTTACGATGTTCTACTTTAATGACAAATTACAAGAATAAAGTCAACATGTCGACTTTATTCTCGTCATAAGCATTGAGATTAAAGTGGTAATGTCGAGAATAAAGTCAACATGTTGTCACACTAACACAGTACCCAGGTACATTACACAGTACTGAAAAAAAATAAAGCAAGTACAACTTGGTTTGCAGTATTATTCAGTAGTATAGAAACAGTATTCACAGATTTGAACATAATGGTCCACATCCGACCAACCAAAGTATCTCCAGGCAACAGACGTGACTCCTTTTTTTTGGCAAAAGTTCTTCTGTGTCATCATTTTCAACTTTATTGTCTGCTACAGCTTCAGTTTCGGAATGTTCTCTGTCCATTTTCACCGTGCAATACCTCCACTACCGCATGTACTCCGTTGCATACGTGTATAGCAGTGAAAAAGGGCCCCCGCGCAATACCTCTACTAACGCATCTACTCCGTTGCAAGTTTGTTTAGCAGTGTAGAAGTGAAAAAGGTCCCCCTTAAACAGTTTCTGGCTGCGCCACGTTTCGAACGTTGTTTAGGCAATTTAAACCGGTGTTGCGGTATAAGAAAAATCCATATCATAACAAAAATGAAAAACGGTTTTCAGTATGAACCTGGTATACTGCACAGCACTAAAATACGCGCTTTATAAAGTGGCTTAGGTTGTGCAATATTATAACTGTAGTGAAAGTTTACAGTGAGGTGATTGTACTAATAAGTACAAACAGTTCTACAAGGAGCATTTAATGGACTGGTTGAGTGCGTTTAGAGCTCTTGGGATGAAACTGTTTCTGAATCGTGAGGTCCATACAAGAAAGGCTTTGAAGCATTTGCCATGAGAGAGCAGTTCAATAGACAGCATGGCTGAGGCAATATGTGCTTGATGCTGTATACCGATAATTCTCTTTCCAATCAGCTGCAGTAGAGGTGTGATTCCCCACTCAAATATAGTGATATAAATACTTCGATGGTACAGTGAGAGTAATATGGAAAAAAATGATCCATTGTGGCAACCCCTAACTGGAGCAGCTGAAAGAAGAAAAAGAAGGTGCAGTGAGAGTAACAACGCTAAAGCAGCTATGGTATTTAGAATAGTTTGACCATTCTGTGGACCATTATATTGTTACAGGTTAATTACAATCAGATATATTAAACTAATAAACAATATGCGGTTAATTTCAGTGTATTTCTAAAGCCGCGTCAGGGATGTGGATCTAAAAAAGAAAGGGACACCACACTGGAACAGTAGCACTGCTTTGATGCTGGGTGCTGCCAGTTTACAAAACCGAGCGGAGAACTTGCGTACGCCAGGGTTTGAGCTAGCGTGAAAATGTGCGTGGCTTTACGGCAAGTTTAGGTTTTATACATCGCAATTTAAGCATGGAAATAGGCTTACGCAACATTTTTGGCATATATATATATATATATACAGTGCATCCAGAAAGTGTTCACAGCGCATCACTTTTTCCACATTTTGTTATGTTACAGCCTTATTTCAAAATGAATTAAATTCCTTTTTTTCCTCAAAATTCTACACATAACACCCCATAATGACAATGTTAAAAAAGTTTACTTGAGATTTTTGCAAATTTATTAAAAATAAAAATATTGAGAAGGCACATGTACATAAGTATTCTCAGCCTTTGCCATGAAGCTCAAAATTGAGCACAGGTGCATCCTGTTTCCCCTGATCATCCTTGAGATGTTTCTGCAGCTTAATTGGAGTCCACCTGTGGTAAATTCAGTTGATTGGACATGATTTGTAAAGGCACACTCCTGTCTATATAAGGTCCCACCGTTGACAGTTCATGTCAGAGCACAAACCAAGCATCAAGTCAAAGGAATTGTCTGTAGACCTCCAAGACAGGATTGTCTCGAGGCACAAATCTGGGGAAGGTTACAGAAAAATTTCTGCTGCTTTAAAGGTCCCAATGAGCACAGTGGCCTCCATCATCCGTAAATGGAAGAAGTTCGAAACCACCAGGACTCTCCCTAGAGCTGGCCGGCCATCTAAACTGAGCGATCTGGGGAGAAGGGCCTTAGTCAGGGAGGTGACCAAGAATCCGATGGTCACTCTTTCAGAGCTCCAGAGGTCCTCTGTGGAGAAAGGAGAACCTTCCAGAAGGACAACAATCCAGCAATCCACCAATCAGGCCTGTATGGTAGAGTGGCCAGACGGAAGCCACTCCTTAGTAAAAGGCACATGGCAGCCCGCCTGGAGTTTGCCAAAAGGCACCTGAAGGACTCTCAGACCATGAGAAACAAAATTCTCTGGTCTGGTGAGACAAAGACTGAACTCTTTGGTGTGAATGCCAGGCATCACATTTGGAGGAAACCAGGCACCGCTCATCACCAGGCCAATAACATCCCTACAGTGAAGCATGGTGGTGGCAGCATCATGCTGTGGGGATGTTTTTCAGCGGCAGGAACTGGGAGACTAGTCAGGATAAAGGGAAAGATGACTGAAGCAATGTACAGAGACATCCTGGATGAAAACCTGCTCCAGAGCGCGCTTGACCTCAGACTGGGGCGACGGTTCATCTTTCAACAGGACAACGACCCTAAGCACACAGCCAATCTGATGGAGCTTGAGAGGTGCTGCAAAGAGGAATAGGCGAAACTGGCCAAGGATAGGTGTGCCAAGCTTGTGGCATCATATTCAAAAAGACTTGAGGCTGTAATTGCTGCCAAAGGTGCATCAACAAAGTATTGAGCAAAGGCTGTGAATATTTATGTACATGTGATTTCTCAGTTTTTTTATTTTTAATAAATTTGCAAAAACCTCAAGTAAACTTTTTTCACGTTGTCATTATTGGGTGTTGTGTGTAGAATTCTGAGGAAAAAAATGAATTTAATCCATAACATAACAAAATGTGGAAAAAGTGATGTGCTGTGAATACTTTCTGGATGCACCGTGTATGTATATATATATATATATATATATATATATATATATACACACATACACACATATTGTGGGTAATGGCCGTTATCCTGGCCAATACCCCCAAGTTGCCAGGTGGAGCATTCCTGCAGCATGGAGATGCCCCGAATTCCAGAAGGGCATCATGGACCTTGGAGTTTTCCTTCACAGCCCTGCTGGATACCATGGGGGCCACCAGAGGACGCTGCAGGGAGGCTCAAGGATGTGTACTATCCATATACCCTGGAAGTACTTCCCTGTCATGAGGACGGAAGAAATAAAGTATTTCCGGGCTGAAGTGCTGGGTAATCACATGGACTGAGGGATCAAAAGCACTTCCTTGTCAAGGACTATAAAAGACTATGGGAAACACCAGAGCGTTGAGCCGAGTTGGGAGGAAGGGTGAAAACACGTCTGGGAGTGGAGGATTTCATTATTGTTATTGTATATGAGTATTGTGGAGTGGAGGGTGCTTTGTGCACTTGATTATAATAAAAAGTCAACAGTTTGGACTTTTATCTGGTGTCTGGTCTGTGGGTTCAAGGGGACGACAACGCCCCCTATCTGTCACAATATATATACACATATATACACATACATACAAAAGTCTTTAGTCCACGCTATGTGCAGAATTTTAATCCCCAGAGACATATTCCCAAACCGACCACCACTTTCTTTCTGCATCTTTTTGCCTTTGTTCATTGAATATTGCAGCCGTCACGTGGATACTGGTCGACATTATGCTCAGGCACAGATCCTAGATGTTGCAATTTTATATACACACAGACAGGCAGAGACACAGGTTCCAGCACAATACAGGCTTTATTCAGAGTGGGAAACACTTTTTTTTTGTCTCCCACCTGCAGCACAGTACAACAAGCACTGATACATCACACAGTTCTTTCTTCTCTTCTCTGTCTCACTTCCTTCCACCTCTACTCCTCTCTCATGCTTTGTCTGCTTTCTCCCAACTCTGGCTCCTGGAGTAGTGGTAGCTGGCTCCTTTTTTAGGGCACCCAGAAGTGTTCCAGGTGCCCTGTGATCTTCTTCTGGTGGGTGTGGTGGCAGTCCTGCTAAGGAGGGCTCAGGCATTCCCTTTGTGACCCCTGGTGGTGGCCATGGGCTTTGGCAATGCTGAGCTTCCAATCCAATCTTGTGGCACCAAAGCAACCCAAAGGGGCTGGTGTCTGTCACCCTGGGGAGGTATTACCCTGTGCAACCTCCTTCCCCTGGTCCTGCCCTTCAGAAGGCATTCTGGCCATTTAAGACTCCCAGTTCTCCATCACAATATGTGGGGGGACGTCTGATGGGGCTCAGACAAATTTATGGTTCTGGCTGACAATATTAAGAATTTTTTAGTAAACATTCCAAGGTCACAAATCAAAAAATGAATCTGCCTATTCTGCACAAAGAGCCTTCTCTTTCCTTATTATATAACATACAGTATATTTGGTATCTGGTACACTGTATTAATCTCCAAGAGGAAATAGTAATTGTCTTTTTGCATATACCGTATATATATGTATATATGCATTTCATATATATCATTTTTTCATTTCTCTTGTATCATCTTTACCTTTCTGTTATTTTTCCTGCCATCTTTAATGAAGAATAAGCAAAACCTATGTAACATTACCATGGAACAGGCCAAATTTCTCATCTGTCAAAAAACACTGGAGGTGTCCATTTGATATCTATATATTAGTTTTATATACAAAACTAATGGACAATGTGCTTATTCAGTTGTATTTGTAATTATATTAGATTTATTAGAAGCAAAGCATAGTGTTTCAAAATGAAAATACATTTGCCTGTTTCCTTTCAAATTCTGCTAGTACTTTATATTATACCTAACCTCATCATTAATTAAGAAATGTATATTATATAGATTATATGCATAATCAGTGTGCAAAATGTCCAGATTTCTTCATCAGTAAAAAAACAAGAACAAATATATATGACACTTTTAGCTGCATTTCTAGATGGGTGTTAAAAGTATACACTTTAGGAGTACTTTGGGTGTACTCTGAATATGATCAAAATTTCTACATTTACTGTATATCAGAATTACTTTGTAGCCCCGTTTTGTGGTTTGTTTACAGCCATACGACATGCGTTTCAGAACAGGTCATCCACCTGAAGTCAAGCATATTTGGGCCCAGTCAGTACCTGGATGGTAGACCAGCTAGGAAAAGCTTAGGTTGCTTGCCGAACAGGTGTTGGTGAGACCAGAAGCGGGCACTTACCTTGTGGTCTGTATGTGAATCCCAATACCCCAGTGCAGAGACGGGGGCACTGTGCTATAAATATGGCGCCATCCTATGGATGAGACATAAAACTGAGGTCCTGACTCCCTGTGGTCATTAAAGATCCCTGGGCATCTGTCGAAAAGAATAGGGTTTATCCTGATATCCTGGCTAAATAGCTCTCCATCGTCTAGTAATTCCAGCCCCCTAATCATTCCCTGTCTCTAACTGGTTATCTTTCTCTCACCACTTCACTACCTAAAAGTTAATATGTGGTGAGCGTACTGGCGCAATAATGGCTATCGTTGCATCATATAGGTGGGTGCTGCACATTGATGGTGGTTGAAGCGGTTCCCCTTTGTTTGCGCTTTGTGTAGCGAGAAAAGCACTATATATAAAGTATCAAGTGCTAAACTGTTAACAAACATTTTTCTGAATAAATAAGAGAAATGTCTATTGTACCATACAGTTAAAAAAGAAAAAAAATCAACTCTGTAGATGAAATAAAATGGTCAAAAATACAATAAAGTGGTATTTTGTTTACATTAGTGATGCATGAAGATACTGACTACAACCTTTGTATGCCTCTCAGGCAAAAATTTCTAAGAAGACATAACCACATTTTTCTGAAACTTTAACCACCACTGAGAAATTGTGTTTTTCAACCACTAGGTATCACATGTCTTTTACACCCCTTTAACTGTCAAAAGATTGTGCTTTGCACTGCAACCAACTAGACTTCTTTCACACCCACATTGTACACATTCTTACCTCACTATAAAGCTTTGTTTGTAAAAGTCAGGCCTGAACTTTTGTGGCTGTTGTTTTTCCTTCTGTTAAGTGGGACTCTTAATTATTGCTAAAAGCTCTTTGTTTAAGCCAAATTTTACTCCATCACTTCTGTTAACAATACAGTAAATGAACATGTTTTTTCTTTGCTTCACACAGGAAATCAGATCTGGGATTTGCATAGTTTTATATATAAATATTGCACACACCACAAAACTTCTCCAACATAAAGCACATTCTTGAAAAAAAGTTAAATCAATAACAAACCGAGAATAATCTAATGGAGTCAATTCCTTTTATGGCCCATGTGTAATTAACTGCTACATTCATTTAGGCTGTCAGTAAGGTAATAGCTCCACTCCTTAAAGTCTTCTGAAATACTCAAACTGCTGATGACTCCTACACAAGACGCTACAGGCTGGATAGCTTAGGCTGACTGAAAACTTTAAAATGGTCTCTTACAAGTAAATGTTATCCAATGGTTTGCCACCAGTTAAGCAAATTTATGAACAAGAGATACACGATACATTATTTACTTATAGACTTTGCTAGCCCTACTGTACATCTACCTCAAAAAGCTGAGATTAAAAAAAGAAAGCAAAAATGTACTCAAGGCCCTGTCATCTCAAAAAAAGAAAATATACTGTATGTGGAAGTATTTATTGTGTTGGATATGCATCATTCTTTTTTGAACAGAGTAATAAGTGAGCTCTTTGTATTATTAGCTTTTTGAATACCTTCATTAAATGAAACAGTGTGACCATTTATTCTGAAAAGCAAAGGATATGAAACTTCAAATGCATTTCCCATAACTTGTGCATGTTAACCTACATTAAACTATGAGTTTAACCAATTCTAGAAAGACCAATGAGAAAAGTACTTTGGACAGAGAGAAAGAGAGAGAAAGACTAAGTCAGCTCTAAGTCTGATATTTATAGAACTGCCAAAATTTTAAGTTTTTATTTCACATTTTATTTAACCCAGTCAATTCTTCCATTTTGCGAACCCACTGGCTCCATATCAGGTTCAGCAGGAACCTCTCCTGTCTTATTTCATTCCATAAATTTTATAAAAGTAGACATGTATCTTGAATATACAGTATACAAGTAACAAAGCACTAAAGTGTCTGCTCCATTGGTGGCTACTTTGACTTCTGCTGCACACCTGGGCAAATACAATAATGCAAATTGTAAATGGGCTGTTGTATTAAAATAAGTGAGAGGCAGTCTTAGGTGTAGAATCTTTAGAAGTCTATTAAAAGAGTAGGCATAAATTTTATATACACCTATGCTTTTAAAGACTTGATAAACAGTTTTATGAAACTTGCAAACATAAAACACACAGTGTTGGAAATTTCTGAGATTGAGGATGAAGCCAAGCCATCTAATAAAATGAAAAGTTCAAATAAAAAGCAAGGAACCAAGCTGTTAGACTGGACTTGAGGACCACTATCTTTCATGAGGGTGGGACCTTATTTAGCAGTGCTACTTCATAGTTCCAGAAATCTCGTCCGAAATCTTAGCTTCTATCTGATATTCATGTGCTCCCCTGGCTTGCTTGGGTTTTTACCAGGAGCTCTGGTTTGTTTTTTCTCTTATGTAAAAGAAGTACATATGTAAGCGTGCTGTCCCATCTGGAATTGTTCCTGTCTTAGTCCTGACGCTGCAGGGATAAACCTCTGACACAGTATTGAAAAAAGTGGATTCAGGTGGATAGAGGGATGCTTTTCATGAAAAATACAATATGAATATTCTCAGAGTAACACTGGTTAAGTATTTGCCACCCTACTTTAAGTAACAATTAAATTCGGTTTCACTATGAACACAAAAATGAAACACTTGTTGATTTTTCCAAAATCCTGCATCCTACATGTTTTATCTTCTTTATATATTCATGTTGTAAATTTAAGATTAACTTCTCCTCAAACTGAGGATTCAGATAAATAGTTAAACCACCTGCAACAGTTCAGAGTCAGTGGGATGCCTTGCTCTAAAAGGGTTAACCTGTCTGAATTATTCAGGTGCTTGCGTTGTGTAGGGTGTGTATGGAATGGCATGTGCAGCTGGCTCTATATGGTCATATGTTCCCTGCAGCAAAATCTGCTTAATTCCCACACAGCTCTCACTGGTTAACTGTGACTACTCAAAAAGAGGTACACAAGGTCCCATTCTAGTCTTTACTGATATGCACAGTTCCAAGTACAGAAAAGGCTAAATTTTAACAGTCAATGTGTTCCATTAATCAAGAAAAGTAAATAACTCTGATGAATAAAGAAAGAAAAAATAAACGTAGCTCTAAAATCTGTAAATAGAGGATCATGAGTACATTTAAATCTTGACTCTACAAGTGTGCTGAAAGACACTCTACCACAATAAATGAACCATTTTTATTCTGGCACAAGCTGTGTTTTATGTTTACCTTTTGTATTTATTTTTGGATTATGATCCAACATAAGTCAAAGAAAGTATTTCAAAGAAAAAGATGGTCTGAAACTAGATGCATACATCACTTTATTTTCAATCCTTTCTCTGACTTTTATGACCCACTTTGAACTTACAATACTATTGTCACATATTACATATTAAATACCCACACAAAAGACTACATAGAACTTTCAAGATTTTAGATCTGTACTAAAATGGTATTTTTCATGAATTTATCATCTTGTTTCTGTTAGGGTCATAAAGTAACAAAATACTAACTCAATTAATTCTGTTTTGGAAAAGAGTAAACAGACAGATACAGTAGTTAAACCATTATGTTAAACAGATAGTGTCAGGGATGCCAGGGGCAACGACCCGGCCGGGACGCCGTGAGGGACTGGATGTGGGTCTGCGCCCACCCTGGATCACGTGGGGGCCGCCTTCCTGGTTGCTTTGGGCCCAAGGGTTGAGGGCATGGAAGCCCTACCCTGTAGGGGCCCGTGGTCACCACCAGGAGGCGCCCCAATGCCTTGGGGACCTGTTACCTCAGCACTTCCGCCACACCAGGAAGTGCTGGGGGGAAGAATTAAAAGGGCGCCCGGAGAGCTGCCGGGAGAACAGCCAGCACTTCCGCCACGCTGGGGCGTGGCCAATGGGGGAGTGTTGGGAACCACCTGGAGCTCATCTGGGAGCATATAAAAGGGGCCGTCTCCCTTCATTCAAGGCTGGAGTCGGGTGGAGGAAGGACAAGGCACGAGAGGTGTGTGGAGGCGGCCCAAAGAAAGGCATTGTGGGGCCAGGACTGTGTGTTGGGGTTTGTTTGTGTCTGAGTGACACTGGACTTTTGTAAATATTGTATATAATAAACATGTGGTGGTGAAAACCAACATGTCCGCCTGTCTGTGTCCGGGTCGGCTCCACAATAGTTAAACCATTTTCAGTAAAGTGTCCTGGTTGAGACCAGCTGGAAAGTCAATTCAAACTTTACTAAGTTGGATACAATAACATCAAGAAATATAAAAACTATAAAATATAGAAAATGCTTTTGATTATGGGGATCTAAACAAGTTGTGTACTGGTATTCAGGTTCAGTTTAAATCAAGAAATATATTTTATAGATAGATAGATCAAATTAAATTTGCTGTTTTGAACAAATAAATTCATGTGTCCTTTGAATTCATGTAAAATTTCTAGTTCAGAGTAGACTAGAAATAGTTGATATCTGTTATCATTTCTTCTTGCTGTGTTCTGCCAAAATCACAGAAACTTGTCTGTTTCAGTGACCAGCTAAATTCCCAGAAAAGAAATGGGTGACAGATTTTTCAAGTTCAGATAAACTTTCACTTGCCTTTTTCTGAAACTCCAATAGTTTATTTTTCCTATGATACGAGCTTGTGTCTTATTTTCCTCTCATTTGAATCCAGCTGTCCTTAGTTCATACTTTTCTACATCAGTATCTGATTATAGTATATTAACAAATTTAAAAGCCTTAACAACTAAAGGCCAACCAACTTCCAGCCAATCAGATACATGAATGCCCAAATGCAACAATTTAGTGTCTAGTATTTCAAAATTGCATATACTGTAGATTACCGCATTTGTGTTGAGGTATAAAACTGCATATTAATTCTATACATTTGTCTGCTATATTTGAAAGTAAACTTAATGCACTTTACGTAAACTGTAAGTTTTATGTTGTTTGTTTATAGCTGAGGTACATTTAAGTAATCATTTTGATCCCGAAATCATATTTTAGTGCTTATATCCTCTGCTTACAGTACATTCACCTACAAGTGTGTGTGATCTGCAAGTCATTTTGAGCAAAAAAAAAATGAAAAATTTAAGATCCACTACAAAGGAAGCTAAGTCTGTTCTAAGAACAAACTACAGTACAGCTCTAGAGAACAGCATTGCTTTATTTATTTTATGATTTCTTGTTAACTGTAATATTTTCTTTTACAAGGCTTTGTGATACAGCTTACTGCTGTATACATTCTGAGACCAATTTAGATGTAATTATAATATTATAATTATAATACATTTACAAGAGTTATTTAAGAGACCTTTTATCCTATGTGACTTGAAAATCACAGAGGCATAAATACAAATAAGGATCAAACTATAGGTAAAGTATTACTCTATCACAGTTAGGAGAGTATGTGAAAATATATGTAAAACCATGTGTAAAATGATGCATTCACTGTACAAATGTTGCTGACATATTCCTTACATTGCTATTGCAGTGTTCTCCCCAGAAATTTTTTCCAGCCGGGTGGCATGAAAAAGTAACCGGGTGGGGCGGGACGGTGGTGGGGAAAATTAAATGTGCACTATTTTTTATTAGTTAATTATTATTAATTTTTCAATGCTCAATATGACTTCCTTTTTTAAGGTTTGACACTTGCGCCAGAATATTTTTATTAAATTTAAAAAGTATCCAATTCAGGATCCTGCAACCAAAACAAAAATTTTAAATAACAATTGTTATGACATAAACCAAGAGGCACAAGTATTGTCGCTGTCGGGAAGAAAAGTAAAAACAATGAAAAAAAAGTATGGGAAACCTAATGAAGAAAAATTTTAAAATATTCTTCAAAGCCAACTTGCATATGCAAAAGGTGTCTTCAGTTAAATATTTATTCTTCTTTTCTTCCTAGAGGCCCAGTTGTCTGCAGCTTTTCCATAATCAAAGTCCCCAGGATCTGGGCCCTCCAAGGAGTGGTGGCTCTGAGGCTAGGGATCTGCACTGGCAATCAGAAGGTTGCCGGTTCGAATCTTGTAAATGTCAAAAGGGACTCTGCTCTGTTAGGCCCTTGATAGCAAGGCCCTTAACCTGCAATTGCTGAGCTCTTTGAGTAGTGAGAAAAGTGCTATACATGCAAAGAATTAATTATTATTATCAGCATGAGATTATTTAGCATGCTTTGATTCATGTGATTTATCAAACATGTCTTGATCCTTTTAAGGGCAGAAAACCCTGCTTTCACATTCAGCTGTGCTCACTGGGATCACTAGCTCAATATGAGGTAATCTAGCTAAATTTGGAAACGACTCTTAGAGCTCTGATGTCGTTGCCATTTTTAGTAAAATATGTTTTGGACTGAAGTCTTTGTATGATTGACTTCTGATCATTTTTGACGCAACTGTCCATTCTTGCCTGCTACTTTCATATTATAAAATCGAAAAGCCACCATTCTTGGAGTAATGATCGAAAAGAATGTGGTATAGCAGGTCCGCAGCGTCAAAAAAAAAAAAGAGTCCAGTTTTAAATCCATAGAGATGTGTCAAGTTAATGAGGTAGTTGGGGCGAGTCGTACCTGCACATGTGGGTTCGATCGTTCTCAATTGCTTCATTGGCTTCCTGCGATCTGGCCACCTGAAAGGAGGAGACCGCACGAGCTGGGGCCCTGTGAAGGTGCGTTAGCTGTGGTACTCTAGGGGCTAGTTCGCCCCACTGAACATCCAGGTGGAGTGTGGCGAGCAAGGCAGGTGCCCTCCCTAGGCTTCCGAGGGGCGACCATGTGAGTGCGAAGGAAGAAGGGAGGAGAGCCAACCTCGTAAGGTCTGGCCATGATGCCTGGAGTCAGCCAAGATGGAGGTCGGCCGAAAGAAGCTTGTGGCTGCTGAGTCTCCACCGGGTACATGAGCAATGGGGAGAAAGAGAAGGAGGTGGACTGAGATCAGGAGGTTAGACTGCATTTTAACCACGGATTTCTAATGGATTTATTTATTGATTTTTATTTCCACTTTTTATTGGATTTTTTATGGATTTATATGTGTACTTTTTTTAGGGGGGCAGGGTTACTTTTTTCATGGTCCAGCAAGCTTTCTTTTCGAATTCTTGTGCATGGCACGTTTACCCAAGGTAACTCCATCCTTGGGGGGCGTTTGTTTGTTTGAATATTTCCTGCACAATGAGCACCACATACCATTTTCTTTGACCATTAGCCAATTAAAATCTTTAAAACATTGTTTTTTTATGCCGGATAAGCGATGCTTAGATTTATCAATTGGCAGAGTGTGTGCGGAAGAGATTTCCCCTGATGGACCAGCCTCTGCAATGTCTTTGTCTGAAAGTGCCATCAGGAGTTGACGCTGCACCTTCAATAGTTTGTGCCGTGTCTTTTCTGAAAAAACTGAGCAGTGTTGTTTCCTGAACACTTTTTTTACTCATGTTGGTAAAACGTTTGGAAAAAATATTAAAAGTACTGCACCTATGAATAAGGCTTTTGAGTGGGAAAGTGGGAGCCTGTTGGATATTCAATGCACACTTGCACTATGGCAGGGCAAGATATGAACAAAAAAAGGAATGGCAGATGGATCACTTTAACAAAACCCTCAGCAATTCAGTAACAAAACTTTTGCTCAGGACACAGTATGTGCTGCAAGGGTTTCTGCACACTTTTTGCAATATGGACACAGGTCCAAATATGAGCAAATATAAAAATGGCAGAGGGAGTCACTTTAACAGGAACCACAGTGAGTGCTACAAGGATTTTTGCACACAAAACACAGCTAATGCTTAAACAACTGTACATATGTATTGGTTTGCTATGTACTGAACAAGAAGAGAGCAGCTGTACGCGACACAGATTACACTGCCACTGAGAACAGATATGTCACTTCCTGACGCCCTTTTTCTGATATCTGACAGGCTGGTTCCACTAGACTTTTTTTATTTTATCAGTCCTACTCTCGCCTGTCCACCTCCACATATTCTTTGCAAGTGAACTGCCGCTAGGCTCCCACTATTAGCATGTACAGCCCCCTGTCGCTCGCCCACCTCTCGAAACTCCTTGCTACTGTATTAAGCTGCTCTACCCTCGCTATTACCATGTACAGCCCCCTCTCGAAAGCCCACCTCCCCATACTCTTTGCTTTTGAACTCCGCTCCGTCTCGTCTCCGCTATTAGCTTGTTCAGCATCGAGTGATGGCAACATTATGCCCCGCGGCACTCCCCACGCCACATGCGATCCTGCTTCTAAAATATTTGTCCGCCCGCCCGCTCGTTCCTTGCCATCTCTGCAGATCGTTAGATTTGCCTGTGCCTGTAGGTCTGTGGCTGTCATCTTGCAATGTCAGCCGGGCGCTCAATTAAATTAGCCGGGCGCTACGCTAGGGAGAACACTGCTATTGTGAAATTCACTAGATGTGGCTTCATCAGGGAAGAAAGAGAGTAATTGTTGCCCCAACTCTTAATCTTTGTCTTTGGCCTCTTTTATAAGAGGAACAAAAATATTTTGAACTACTTAAATAATATTCAGTCACAAACAATCAGTCCAAATATACTGCAATTTAAATGAGCTCTTAAATGTTGCCCTGTAAATAGATGATATTTGATGCACAGAAGTGTATCTAAAAGTAATGGTAAGCATTCAGACGTTCTCCTCTGGAAAAGTAGTAAAATTCCATTCTTTCATACTTCAATTGATCTTCAATAAAAGCAGTTTAGTGTACTCCATAAATAAGACTTTAACATTGTTTTTGAGTAGAGTGCCATTTTCCAACATAAATGAATTGATGAATCATGCTAAGGAGTGACTGAGACATATTTTCCTTATCTAGCCCCAGCCAAACTCAGTGATATGAGTAAAATGTAAACTGTAGGCCTTTTTAACTCCTTGGAACTCTGCTGACTGCTTAGTTTTATTTAATACATATACATGAAAATATCACAATTTTGAACTATATGCATTTTCATTATTTTCACTGTGCCAATCTACTAGCATTCACATGTTGTATTAAATAATTTTAATGCTTTATATCATTTCAAAGAATGCAGACAGTAACATGGCAGCAACTGGTTTGGTGACTAAGACTGACTATAAATTTGTTTAAGGTTACACATTTAACTGTAGTAGTTTCAGCTGTCCCCAGTGCCTTATTAGAATACTAAGTAGCATAGGACATGGATGAGGCATTGAGTTCCTCTTCTTTTGTAATATTCCTGCTCAGGAAACAACAAATCCAAAATCTCCGAGTAGTTAGTTTCCTTAGGTCACTCTCTGTAGATCTCTTTATCTGTTAATCTGTTGCAACATTTAAAATACTGTATTTAAATTTTATCATGTGTTTTGAGTTTTTACAGTTTTTTGCTATATGTATGGGTTTTTCACTGTGTACTCCAAATTTTCTTCCAGTTCCTAAAGATGTGTGTGTTAGCCCCATTTAGAGTGCCCAGTTGACCTATCACAAGAGATTTTGGGAGTGTGTGCACTGTCATGTAATGGCGCTCAGTCCATGCTTGTTTACACTTAATGCTTTCGGGACAGGCTAAAGTCCAAGTAATTTTAAAGTAAGGATGTTTGAGAATGAATGGAAATAATTAACTGTGAGGTAATAAAAAGCTATACAAGCCCACTGAAGAATATGCTTAGTAAGATTAACTGCAGAAATAGATAACCCCAAGGGCTGGTTTTTAAAAATTTGATCTTATTTATTAGGAACACTGCCCAAGACAATTTCTAAAGCATGTTCTCAGAATATTAGGCCAACATTGCTTTAAAAACTCATAAAGCGCCAGTAGGTCAGAATCTAAAGTTGCTAAATGTAAGAATCATTCCTTTGGGCCCCTTCACCAGACGGCCAGTCAGCATTACTTTTTTATCCCCCTTACATACCAGCTTATTAAGTCAAGCTAAATCTTGTCAAGATGACGGCTGCCTGTGTGAGTGCCGTTTGCCTGCTGACCTTCATTCTTTCTTGATATGTGCTATAGCTCAGGGCAACCTTATCTCTTGAATACTGACAGTGCCCTCAGCAAGCATTTGTGCATCAATAAGCCTCTATTTTGCTACATCCTAGTAGAAAGCACAATTAATCATTACTTTTTAAAGCAGTGGTTCCCAAACTTGGTCCTGACAACTCACAAACCAGAATCACAATCAGTGGTAATAATTGAAAATAACTGATCTTATTTAAATCACTAGTCTTGTTCTCTCTTCTCTAATTCTTCTATCAGCAAATTAATAAAAAAGCAAATTAATATGATTTTTACATTTATAAGACATTTAGAAATAATTCTATTTTTGATATAACTTTAAACACTCAAGTCTCTTTTCATTTTTTCTACTGTTTTTCTGTGTCGTTTGCTCTCTTCATTGTATCCTAATAATGACAATTAAAAACAAGCAGGGAAAACACCCGAGCAAACAACACTGAATGGTGATAGGCTGCAATTACTTCAGCATCAGACACACTAATTAGTAAATAAAGGATCAGATAACCAGAACACCTAAAAAAGTTGAATGAAAATCAGGAAAATATTGTTAAAAAGTTAAAAAAATAACATAATAATAATAATAATAATAATAATAATAATAAAAATAAAACTACACTGACCTCAAAACAAAGAAACTGTAAAATAACTATTCACTTAATTAGGCTAAGAATCCAATTAATACAATTAAAAACAGAAGCTGATTGGAACAAAAACCTGCAGCCACAGTGGGTCCCCAGGAGTTGTTGTTTACAAAATACATACAGAGTGGATCTGATATTGTCAAGTTTTAGTTGTTGCTGGAAACACATCAAAGTTGTCATTCTAGGACAGTGACCTTTAACCAATCAGCTTTAAGGTCAGCCTTTGACTTCATGAATCAGAAACTGTATGAAAAGTCATGCAAAAACCCTAAATTGTACAAAAAAGACACTTCCATTTTCATTTCCAAATTTAATAAAAATCTGTTATTTAAATTCTGAAGGTTTTTTAAAGTATTTATTAAAGTGTGTTAAATCATGTGCCTTCAAGAATACAGTCTATGATCTACGATATTAGAGGTTAGCTTTAAAGCTGATTGCTTGAATGTGCATGACTGTTCTGGAATGAAAATGTTGTTATTCCAGGAAAAGACAAAAACAACAAACTATGATATCAGATCGACCATACACATAGCATTGCAACAGCCATTTAAAAAAAGTGCTTGTCTTCTCATCTGAAAATATTCAAATATATGTTTATCTGTATGAACTACATTCTGTTTCTTCAAATCACCAAGCCACTGCATGCTAGAATCAGATAAAACAAAAGGTGTTTTGTCATGACAGGCACACATAGGGGGGTGTTCTGACACTATAGGAATCATTCAACTAAAACAGGACCATGGCTCAGTGATTTTTTACTTGTACCACAATGGGGCCAACCATAATAGTAATCTGAATTTAGACAAGGCCAAGATAATTTAAATCGTCAAAAAGTAGTAAGGCAAATCTTGTGATAAATGTATTTTATGATCTGCCAAAACATGATCCTTTTGGTCTCATCCGTTGCGAGAGATGGACGTCTGAAGCGGAGCTCCGTTAGCAGCGGTGTTATTTTTCATATTATCTGCTTATTATCCTGAGATATTCTGTATTTATCCAACCTGAGGGGCACTACTACAGTATATGCAAGCATATATAAACATGGCCAACAAGAAAGGGGTTCAGAAAGAAACGAAAGAAATAAAAACTAAAGCTACATCCAAGCTCAGATCGGCAAGCCCAAGTTCAAGCTCAAGATACGGCCTTTCAGAGACTGACCTGGATCAGCTGGGCGAAAGCCCAGACTCCTCGGGACCGCGGTCTGCTACATCATCTCCGGCTAAGAGCGAAATGGGAGCAAGTGCGAGTGACGCAGGTCACGATAGCTTGCCAATTGGAGAAGATCATCTGAAACTGGAAAAGGCCTTGCAGTCCGCGCTCTCAGCTACTTCACACGAGCCGGGAACACCGGCTGCAATAGAGCCCACCGCCTCACCTATGATGCACGAAAGCAGAAATGATCTGTCTGAACTGAAGGTGATGATCGCTGAGCTCAAGCAATAATCACCTAAAGAAAGATATAAAAAAAAGCAAGAAGGCAAATGAGAAGGCAAGGGAAAATGCAAATGAGAAGCTAGATGAGAAGCTGCAACAGATGCGGCAGCAGGATAATAAAGACTTGGAGGAATGCATATGTATTCGCTTTAAGGCAGTCTTTAAAGATATGGTGGGTAAAATTGAAGAGCACATTCAGGAAACCTCATCTAAACTGAGCACACTTGCTGATCAACTGGACGATGTCAAGGAGACATTCACGACTCGGATTGAATCAGCCAAAAATCTAGCTGCCAGTGATGAAGAAAAAGCAACAACTGCCAACTCCGAATGTAAAAAACTCGGAGACAGACTTGCTGCTTTGGAAGATGGAAGCAGAAGGAATAATATTAGAATCGAAGGTCTACCTGAGAATCGAGAAAGTCCAAACCCAGTGAAATTCACAGCTGAACTATTTTCTAAAATAATTGGAGAGGACTTTAAAGCAGATTCTGAGATAGCAACGGCTTATCGCGTACGCGGATCAAATACCGTTAGACCTAGATCTTTTATTATTCGCTTGGAGAGATTATTATTTAAGCTAGAGGTGATGGCACTACTCAGACACAAGCAAGAGATTATATATGAAAATAACCACATTCGTATCTTCCCTGATTTTTCTCCAGCAACAGCTACTAAACGTGCAGCCTTCTACAACATTAAACAGCGGTTACGGCAAGCCAATATCAAATACAGCCTCTTGTATCCTGCCAAACTGAAAGTGGAATTGCACAGTCAATTCCATGTCTTCGCCAGCAACGAAGAAGCAGAAAAGGAATTAAGAAAGCTGATCCCGGCACTATTCTGAAACACAATAGTGAGTCAAGCCTGTCATGACATGGCAAGGATAAATAACCTACTGTCTGATCTATTTGTTAAGATACGGGTTTTTATCATTATATATCCTCTTTATTACTCGGATGCTATCTGTTTATGTTTTAATTACAGTTATAGACGTTTGTGCTTAATTCTTTTTTTTTTTTTTTTACTTATTTATTTATTTTTTCTCTACCCTAAACGAGATTGTTTAACATCATACCCTTGGTTTATTGTTATTGATATTATTGCATTAAGACTTACTATGCTTATTCTGGACCACTTTCTAACACCATTCCCTGGGTTTATTATCCGGGTTTATTATCTTAATACATTAAGATTGCTGAAGATTATATATATTTTAAGTTCATAGTTTGCTAATGATTATATTTTAGGCATATAGTATTTAGACTATATTGGTAATAGATATCTCTATTTTTTAATCCTAAAATGCCGCTGCGTGTGGGCTTGTTTTGCTTTGGGCGTGCTCTGTCTCTAGGTATGTCAGAGGACCAGGACTGTGTGAAGTGGGGTCTAGCCTCACGTGGGGAGGCAAAATGGGAGGGTGGGGGGTTAAGGGGGGGAGAGAAAGAGAGCAGGCTATATCTATACCTAATCTATCCTTTTAATCTTTATAATTATAACTACCAACGTAACAATAGGCTGCATGGCAATAACTCTTGGGGAAATAGGAAATTAAGGTTAAAGCTGTCTCACTTCAGGTTAAGACTATAAAATTACATCAAAAATTCAGAATCAATGTCTCCATGATGGGACAGTTAACTTTGTGAGCTGGAATGTTAAAGGCCTGAATCACAAATTAAAGAGAAAGAAAGTAGTCTCTCACCTAGCAGGTTTAAATGCTAAAATATTATTTTTATAGGAGGCCCACTTACTAAGCAAGGATCAGTTCCGGCTGCAAAAGGACTGGACTGGCCAAATGTTCCATTCTAGCTTTACAAAGAAAACTATAGGTGTGGGAATTCTCATACATAGAACAGTCTCATTTGTAGCATCAGATGTAGTATTGGATACTGAAGGGAGATATGTGATGGTCATGGGTAACTTATCTAACTGTAAAATGATTTTGATAAATGCTTATGCACCTAATGTTGATGATAAGGAATTTATACAAAATTTATTTGCATCCATTCCCAATCTGAACACTCATAAAATTATAATGTCTGTGGACTTTAATTGTGTTTTAAATCCACTCTTAGATAGGACTTCTATCACGGGGGGAACGACATCTAACACTACAAAGATAATAACAAAGTTTATAACTGATCACAACTTATCAGACCCCTGGAGGTTTTTAACACTAGAATTACCAGGGCCTATGAAAAAACTCGTAGATCTGTCCCACCTTAAATCGCTTCTTAAAACCGTTCTCACCTCTCCGCCAGCGTCTTTTGTTAATCTAAATGTGCTGATAAAGAAAAGCTCCAAGTAGCCAGCTATTCCATCCCCCACTGACTTAGAACATGCACAAACTTCGCCCAGCTCATGCCTTGATTGATTATCTGGGAGTGAAGTGGAGTTTTAGAGTGGAAATAATAGATCATTATTTGGAATACACACATTTCACGTGTGTTCCGTTTCTACAGTAATCCGTGTAAACACATTTTTAAAACAGAAACTTTTTCATATTGTAGTAGTAAATGACAAAATGTAGGCATAAACTATATAATGTATGAAGCCTGAAGTCCAAATATCAAAGAAACACTTTCACAAAAGGTACAAATATAACAGAACAAGTATGATTTTATTCAAAAATATAACTGCAGAAAAAAAGCCGCCTTAGCATGCCACATTGACACACACTTACTGCAACTGCCACGGTAACGTAATGGTTTCGGCTGCTGACTAGTAATCAAAAGGTCATGAGTTCGATCCCGCGTGACTCAGTTTTGAGAAGTAAACTGCTCTTATTCTTACTATTTTAGAATAAAAACATGCATTTGATTTCAGTGTGTAACAGTGTGTAATTCATTGTAATTTATGATACTAGTAAAAGTTAGTTTTTTTTTAATTCACTTTTCATTCTCTCAGTCATGTTCAGGATCCTTCCCTAACCCCCAATGACACTGCTGTTTTCACATAAAGATGTGCTATAGCTCTGCAGCATACTGACTGCATTCTCGTACCAATGCTTGCGAACTGAAGTGCCTGCGTGCACTTTTCGTGGCATTACACGTCTATTTTTTGAGCATGCCCGTGTCGCTCAAACACAGGAACATATGTTGGTGTACAAGTATAACAAAACAAGTGCACTTTTATTCTAGACTATAAGTGAAGAAAAAATAAAGCAAGTTACAGTAGGCAGTTGATACGACAGCTATAGCGTGTCTCCAAATAAATCACATTTGAGCTATAGTGCGTCTTTATGTGAAAACAGCAATGAGCTATAGTGCGTCTTTATGTGAAAACAGCAGTGTCAGATGGGGAGGGAGGGATCGTGAACGCGACTGACAGAATGGAACTGAATTAAAAAAAAAGGTAACCTTTACAATTATCATGCATTTACACTGGCTCTTACAGACTGACTGAAATCAAATGTATGTTTTTATTCTAAAATAGTACAGTACATGTAATATTATTTGAAAACGAACAGCGTCAGATTGGGTTTGAATACACGCTGACGCTGTTACAGAAGGCGTCAGCTTTTTCAGTGCAGCAGTTTCAACGCACAGTACATGCAATATTATTTGAAAACGAACAGCATGAGATTGGGCGCATATTCAAACCCGATCTGACGCTGTTCGTTTTCAAATAATATTGCATTAGTGCGATGATGTTTTTACATATATTGTCTCTTTCATTCATCTTCCGGTTTGTAATCAGTAACCGTGTGTTTTTTTCCCCGATCTTGCCAGTTTGCACATGTTGCTATATGGTGGTGTTTCTTTTGTACTCCAGGACATGCAGAGGACAGAATAGTACAGAGCAGTAAGTTCAGCACTACATGCAGTCAGACAGACAGACAGGCAGAGAAGGCACTAGATATATAAATAAACAGGGAAGGCACTGTATAATAGATGTATAAAAAACAGCTAAGGGGATAGATATATAGATAGATAGGAAGGAAAGTCACTATATGATAGGCAGACAGGGAAGCTCCCATATAATAATACAATTACTGTTATTAGTATATAGATAGACAGGGAGTTCAGGCAGGCAGAAAGGCGAAGGATAAAAATAAATAAATATTCTCCCCAGCGGGGAATCGAACTCGGATCTCCTGAGGTACAGCAAGTCTGCTGCACCCTAAGTGACAAAATCTTACCAGTACGCCACAGAAGCTGTTGTAAAATTTTTGAACCTTTTATGAAAATGTTTATTTGATCTTTGGCCTTCAGGCTTCACACATTTTATAGTTTATGCCTACATTTTGTAACATTTATTACTAAAATATGAAAAAGTCTCTGTTTTAACATTGTGTTTACAAAGATTACTGTAGAAATGGAACACACATGAAATGTGTGTGTTCCAAATAATAATCTATTATTTCCACTCTAAAACTCCACTTCACTCCCAGATAATCGAGGCATGAGCTGGGAGAAGTTCGTGCACGTCCTAAGTCGGTGGGAGGAAGGAATAGCCGGCTGCTTGCAGTTTGTTTTTATCGGCACATTTACAGGTCAAAGGAGGCTGCCGGAGAGGTGAGAACGGTTTTAAGAAGCGATTTAAGGTGGGATGGATCTACAATTTTTTTCGTAGGCTCTGGTAATTCTATTGTTAAACCCAAACTCAAGAACATATTCTTTCTACTCACCAGTACATCGTTGCTACTCAAGAATTGATTATTTCTTTATAGATAATAATTTCTTGCCTATGATTAAATCTTGCAAATACGATGCTATTGTTATTTCTGACTATGCACCTCTGATCTTGGAGCTAAAGTTACTAAGCCCCACACACTCCCCTCGCAGATGGCATCTCAACCCGCTTCTATTAGCAGATGAGAATTGTACAGAATTTATATCCAAACAAATTAGTTTCTTCCTAGAGACTGTGGACTATGGCTGGCAGCTTATCCCGGCCAAGACCCCCAAGCCGCCAGATGGAGCCCTCCCTGCAATGTGGAGATGCCCCGAATTCCTGCTGGATAACGTCGGGGCCGCCAGGGGACGCTGCAGGGAGACACAGAGACATTTGGTTTTCCTACAGCCCGGAGGTACTTGCAGGTCACGAGGACGGAAGAAATAAAGTGCTTCCGGGCTGATGAAGAAAGAAGAGTTTTGATTTGACCCGGAAGTGCTAGGAAGTCACATGGACTGCAGGTTAAGGAGCACTTCCGGGTCACGAACTATAAAAGGCCTGTGGGAACTTCCAGATGACGAGCTGAGCTGGGTGGTAGGAGGGCAACGCGTCTGGGAGTGGAGGATTGTGATTTATTGGATTAGTGTATTACTTATTAAGAACAGTGGAGTGGTGGTGCTTTGTGCACTTTACTATTATAATAAATAATAATTATTGGATTTTTACCTGGTGTTTGGCGTGGTACCTGAGGGTTCAAGGGAGCAATAGCGCCCCCTACTGCTACAAGACAAGTACATCCTCAAAGATTTCTGCAGGAATACTCTGGGAAACTTTTAAGGCCTTCTTAAGAGGTCAGATTATCTCATATATTTCCCACAGAAATAAATTAGAAACCAAGAAAGTAGCAGAGCTAAAAAGCGAAATTACTAGAATAGATGAAGAACATGCCAGGCTTCCAAGCGAGGCTCTACATAGGAAAAGGCAGGCTCTGCATTCAGAACTAAACCTCTTGACAACTAAAGAAACTGAACAACTAATTTATAAATCCAGACATCATTACTATGAACATGGAGAGAAAGCTAATAAGCTTTTAGCTCAACAAATTCATAAGCAAGAAGTCCGCAACGCAATCACAGTAATCACCAACACGAACATAGTGAAAATCATTAACCACAAAAATATAATGCACACATTTAGAGACTACTATAAATCCTTATATTTTACTGAGTTTAAAAAAGACAATACACAATCTAATGCATTTCTGGATACATTACAGATACCACAAATAGACACTTTTATTGCGGAGGAACTTGATAAACCTCTGGCATTATCAGAGTTACTAGATGCTATAAAGTTACTTCAAGGTGGGAAAGCAGCAGGCCCTGATGGCTACCCTGCAGAATTTTATAAGAAATTCTCCACTCAGCTAGCTCCCCTCCTATTAGCAACATTTACAGAAGCCAGAGACAATCAAACTCTTCCTCAAACTTTTCGCCAAGCATTAATCACCGTTTTTCCTAAACAAAATAAGGACTTATTACAATGTGCATCATACAGACGAATTTCATTTTTGAATAATGACATTAAAATACTCTCAAAAATCATAGCTAGAAGGATGGAGAAAGTGCTCCCTTCAGTAATATCACAAGATCAAACTGGATTTATCAAGGGTCGACACTTATCTTCAAATCTTCGACGCCTGTTTAATGTAATATACTCACCAACTAAGTCAAACACCCCGGAAATATTATTATCATTGGATGCAGAAAAAGCATTTGACATGATTGAATGGAAATACCTTTTTACTACATTGGAGAAATTTGGGTTTGGCCCGAACATTTGTGCATGGATCAAACTACTGTATACCAATCCAGAAGCTTCAATTTGTATCAACAACATTTGTTCAGACTACTTTAAACTAGAATGTGGTACCAGACAAGGATGCCCCTTGTCACCGCTACTGTTTGCAATCGCCATTGAACCACTGGCAATACACTGTTGAAATGCTGATCAGATAAAGAGGGTTATCAGAGAAAGACTGGAACAGAAAATTTCTCTATATGCAGATGATATGGCACTGTATATATCAGACCCACAAAATTCTGTGCCTGCAGTCTTAACAGCACTCACAGAATTTTAAAAGATCTCTGGTTTCAGAATTAATCTGAATAAAAGTGTACCCTTTCCAGTGAATTCTCAAGCATATAATATTAGATTAGACACCCTACCTTTTATAATTGTAAAACAGTTTAAATACCTAGGGGTAAACATCACAAGTAAATGTAAAGCTCTTTATCAACAAAATTTCGCCGTCTGCATGGAAAAAATTAAGCAAGACTTGCATAGATGGTCAACCCTTCATCTGACTCTAGCTGGAAGAATTAACACTGTCCATCCATCCATTTTCCAACCCACTGAATCCGAACACAGGGTCACGGGGGTCTGCTGGAGCCAATCCCAGCCAACACAGGGCACAAGGCAGGAATCCAATCCCGGGCAGGGTGCCAACCCACCGCAGGAATTAACACTGTTAAAATGAATATTCTTCCTAAGCTCCTTGTTTTATTTCAAAACATTCCAATATACATCAATAAATCATTTTTTAAGCAATTAGATTCAACAATAACCCAATTTATTTGGAACTCAAAACATCCACATATCCAAAGAGCGACCCTACTAAGACAAAAGGCAGAAGGGGGCATGGCTCTACCTAACTTCCAGTTTTATTACTGGGCAGCAAACATACAAGCTATAAAAACCTGGACACAAATAGATGAACATACACAGGCTTGGTCCGTAATAGAAGTAAAATCCTGCAGTACTTCTTTATATTCCCTGCTCTGTGCCCCAATAAATGCAATTAGTTATCGGCAATATATTAATAACCCAATTGTGCTTCACTCATTTAGAATATGGAACCAATGTAGAAAGCATTTTAAGATGGAGAAGCTTTTATCTGTGGGACCGTCTGCAAGAGAACCACCTCTTTCAACCTTCGCAAACATATGCAGTTTCTAATATCTGGAAAAAATTTGGGATTATCTTGCTTAGAGATCTTTATATAGACAATGTCTTTGCATCCTATGAACAATTACATTCCAAATTTAACATTCCAGCTACACATTTTTTTTCACTATCTTCAAATTAGGAACTTTGTTAAATAGAACCTTCCCGATTTTCCTCATCTCGCACCCTCATCCATGCTGGAAAAAATATTGCTCAATCTCAAGGACTCAGACACCATCTCTGCAATATATAAAATGATTTTGCAGTCCCTCCCTTTCAAAGATCCAAGAGGACACTGGAAAAAAGATCTCTCAATTAATATATACGAAAAGGAGTGGAAAATAGTAATGCAGAGAATTCACTCAAGCTACATATGCGCAAAGCATACAATTATTCAACTCAAAATTATATATCCAGCACATCTGTCTCGCCTAAAACTCTCCAAAATGTTTCCAGGGCAAGATCCAACCTGCGAACGCTGCAATCAAGTCCCAGCCTTACTGGGTCACATGTTTTGGGCCTGCACCAAATTAACATCATTCTGGACCAAAATTTTTAATTACCTTTCAGACAGCCTTGGTCTCACAATCCCTCCAAGCCCATTAACAGCTGTGTTTGGGGTTCTTCCAGATGGGTTTAAAGTGGAGAAGGACAAACAAACTGTGATTGCATTCACTACACTTTTGGCACGCTGACTTATTTTGCTAAACTGGAAGAATCCTAACTATCCTCTTTTAATTCAGTGGGAAACCGATGTTTTATACTATTTGAAATTGGAAAAAATCAAATACTCAGTTAGAGGATCTGTACACATTTTTTTCAAAACATGGCAGGATCTAATCAGTAATATTTCAGAATAACAGCTGTGAGGAAGCAATTATTTCTGTATTTCTTTTTCTTCTCCATTCATCTCTATTCGCTTATCAAACTCATCAATTTAGGTATGTTTACAAGCCTTAAGTTTTACTCCGTTGGCCTTGCTGTCTCTCACAGGGGTGGGGGGTTCGTCTTGTTCTCAATCCTACTTTTTGTAAAAATTGATTAATTTGTATGGAATGATTGCAATAAAATTAATAAAATTTAAAAAAAAAACACAAAAAAAAAGATCCTTTTCCTTTCTTTTTTTTAACTTTGAATGTATGGAATATGACATAAATTAACCTGACAGATTTTTATATTGTTCTCTATATCAATGACTTGTTTACCATTCAAGATAGTTTAAGATGGTTGTACCCAGTGTGTAAAATACCCAATAGTTATCAGGAGGTTGTGCTAGTCCTCCAGTGTATTATGATGGTGCCTTTTATTACATTTATTTGAGTATACTGCCCAAGATAAAATTCATTTTGACATCTTGTTAGAAATTTTCAGACACCAATCAATAATAATATATATTTTATGATCAGAATCATCTCTGCCATTTTGGGGATAGTTGTGTTGTCAGTCTTATCGATGATGTAATCTGTCTCCTCCTGATGTATCATGGGAAACACTGTAACAGCAATGACCATGCAACTATCCACAAAATGGTGGCAAAAATGGAAGTAGTATATTATATACTTTTCAGAGAAGTCTCTGATTGCATCATTGAATTCCTTCTGTATGAAAACCTCAAAACATTTTTGTCAAAATAAGTTTTATTTTGGACAGGAGAAATAAAAAATGTAATAAAATGTGCATTAATAGTGTTGGTTGTAAACTGTAATCTTTGATACTATTAAACATATAATAAATTAGCCATTAAGAATCAGTTAGGATATGCATATCCTAAGTAGACAAATCATTATCATTCATTGATATGCAATCTGCAATCTAAAACTATGACTGCTTTACTACTGATTGGCGTCAATTTGAGCTGTTACTTTTCATCAAACACATACACTTAGATATTGTGAATGCAACCTTAAAATGGTTATTTCATCATGTAGATTAAGGTACTTGAGTGCTGTGAATTAATTTGCCACCCTTCCACAGACCAGTACTACAGTTCTGCTTAGGAGCATGGAAGGCAGAAATAGGTCCTTTTGAGGGTAAAGCACTGTTTTCCTGCAACATGAAACCACCATAGTATCATCAAGTTCCATGACTTTCTACTATTCTGTGAAGCACTCACAGACTGCTGAATACCACCCAGTTTGTGAGGAGCTATCTGCTGCAGTAATTTCTCACAATACTAGCAATAAGCAGTAAGTGATTTACAGCTGCATAACATATTTTTAAAACTTATTTTGATTGTAAGTCTAACTATAAAAATGTACGTGATAAAATAACCATCCATTTACTTTTTGTCTCAAAATGCACTTACCCCAGGCTGCTAATTAACCTTAAATCAAAATGAATGAAATAAGTGATCATGATATAGTACTTTGTGTTTATTATGAATCCTCAGATACAAAACATTCACTACTTATTATGATTTTTTTTCTCTGTAATGACCCATTTCAGGTCAACTAAAAGTCATTCTACCTGATATTGTAAGCTGCTATAAAAGACCCAAGCTTCCATCTACAGTACATCTTTAGAGGCTCAATTCCCATATTTAATTTGTATTACTCATACAGGTTCTGGCAAGATTGGGCCAAATAAATTTCCTGCCACTGACAAGCACTCCAAGAGTCCAAGTATTAATCTAACACAGAATTACAATATACAAAACATTTTCTAGCAGATTTTGTCTTTTCCAACCATGCGAAAGGCTGTGACTAAGAATTCACTCAAACGCCGAAGATATTGACACAGATGTTTTTATTTTCTGCATTGGGCTGGTGCCCTGCCCAGGATCTGTTTCCTGCCTTGTGCCCTGTGTTGGCTGGGATTGGCTCCAGTAGACCCCCGTGACCCTGTAGTTAGGATATAGCGGGCTGGACAATAACTGACTTACTGACTGTTTTTATTTTGGTAACAGTGAGTGCTCCAAATTTGAAAATCAAAGTGTATTTCCGGAGTTATAAAAATATTGATGTTATATAGACAGATGATCACAAATGTAATACTTAGTGAAACATTTTCCTTTTTTCAACAATATCAGAGAAAACAACATTTTATATAGGTTTTTAGTTGAGTTTATTAGTATGCACAAATATGTTGTAAAACAGTTTAAGCCCAGAATGATAGATAGAGAGGAGTATCAGCACTTGGAAGCAAGGCCCTCAGAAGCCATATGTGCATAACTGTGTCTAAGAAACTGCATTTGGCAAATGAAAGTTTAACTTACCCTTGAACTTGAGGGTTGGCTCAGTTAAGAATAGATCTAGATATGTATTTTATGTAGTTATATATTTTAAAAACAGAGTCTAATAAAAATACAAAGGTCTGGCAAAGTACCGTAGATCCCGGAATACAAGCCGAGAATTTCGTCCTAGATTTTTGGCTTGGAGTTTGGGGGTCGGTTTATACAACGAGTATCATTTCAGATTCAAGATTTCCAGCGCAATGCCGGTTTTGCCGATGAATACGGAAGTAAATAATGACAAAACCACAGAGCCATCTTTCAGATGAAGAAGTAACTTTGCATGCCGGTACTTTAAATTAAATAAAGAATGTATTCAAAAAAGTGTTTTAGTTGTTGATTTTATTAATAAAATTTATAATAAATTATCAGGAAGTTTAAAATAACATTTTTTATTTTGATTTACAATCTACATCTTGCGTTACGAAACGGATGCGGTCACGTGTATCCGCTTGCGCGATTGTAAACAAACAACCGAGAGCGTTAGTAGCGTCAGTCGGAGCCCAGATACATGTGTTTGTGGATATAATTTCGAAACGAAGATGGACATTGTATGGAAATATCTCCTCCTCCTCCCTTCCTGCAGCCCAAAGATGTCAAATTAAATGGTGAGTACAGTATGAAATTGTTTCTAGAATAGAATGCCTTTTAATGTCACTATAGGCATCTACATTGAGATTAAAAGCAGCTCCATCAGTGCAGAAAAAAGTTCTGTATAGGGCTTGTATGGTTGTTTTTTAGCCTTAGCATAACGCCGTATCTGCGGCCCCGCTTCTGCTTTCTTTCCCTCCTCCGTCTGTGTCGTCTCTTAGACCCGACAACAAACCACGGAGAGCCCGCTGGTCTCGCTATGTTGTCTGGGATGTTGTGCGTGTGATGAAAAACACTCAAAACAGATGTCTGGCTCTGGACACCGATGTCTACAAGGTTCTGAATGGTGTAGCGGATGTTCGCCGAACCGATCGTGCACAAACAAGGACAAAAAAAAAAGTACAAAAACAACAAAAAAGTGCACTGAAAAGGAGAGCCCTGAGTCGCTGCGTGCCGCCATGCTCCTAGCCTAATCGAAGTGGGCTAGGCACTTTTTATAACTTTTTGGTTAGTACATTAGAAAAATTATTGGTGTTTTTTATTATAAAAAGGTTAAGGAAGTGTTGCAGTGGGAGGTTCGGAACGCATTATGGGTTAGCCTTTGCGAACGAATTAAGTTCGTAAGTCAAGGGTCCACTGTATTGCGTATTTAAGTTAATCAAATTTATAACAAGTCTCCGGAAATCCACCCACCGTTGTACCGTATTTGCGTATATAGTTTCAACACAAAGGTTCCAATTTACCAAACTTCTCCGCAATCACTTCCTATTTTCCATCAAAAATGCCGGCAGTCTGAAATTCTCGCCGATAAACATTATAAATATACCCGAAGAAACACTTTTAAGGAAATTTAGAAAATTTTGCTTGGAGAAGGGGGTCGGCTTAAATACCGGTCATCGGCAAATACATGTAATTTAGTCGGTAGAGAAGGGGATCGGCTAATATACCGGGTCGGCTTGTATTCCGGGATCTACGGTAATTTATTACTGAACATTAATATTGTACCTACAATCTTTAACAAAATGGAAGACAACATTGCTTACTATTGTACTGTAGATATAACATTAAACAATTAAAATCATAATATCAGTTAAATGTAGGAATACAGCAAATAATTGTTTAGCTTAAAAATGAGCAGCTACAAAGGTTTCCCTGTAATTGAGAAACATTGGTCAGACAATTTTCCTTTAAAAGTCTTGTACATCTGATTAATTAAATGAGAATTAATAACAACTCCCACTTGAATCTAGTATTTTATTAAGTAGATTCATAAGATGGATAGATGGATGGATAAATGGGAGGATGATTAAATACAGCTTTCTTTCAAGTATTAAAATGACAAACTAGCATGGAGGAATAGTCAAGAAATAATTCAGCACTGCCATGACTCTACATACTATTTCAGCGTATGGCCTCTAGGAGTTGATGATTGTCGTTACCCTATGATCTATGCTATACCACAAGCTGAAGTGCTACAATAAAGTGCTCCACAGTTCTCCATGCTACCCCTGGCGGTGACCATGGGCCCCTGCATTGCTGAGCTTCCAAGCTCCAAACCCATGGTATTGTTCTAAGCCAGGGGGACTGCCCTCTGTTATTTCAGGGGAACTAATGCTGCATGCAAGCTCTTTCCTGGTCCTTCCCTTATGAAGGCGTTTCAGCCAGGTAGAAGTCCCAGCTGTCCGTTACAGCCATTTACTGGCATAAGCAGGTTAAGCAACCTCTTGGGGCCTCATGTCTAGTGGGGTCTCCCACCAACACACAATATAGCAGCAGTCAGAGCCTCAAAATAGGTATTTACCCTATAACTGTCATTAACCAATTTGCAGTCCCTACCTGATTTTCACCATGTATGTGTACTATTTTCATGCAGTTATAAACTGCATTATATTTTATAACTCTGCACAATTTTTACAATGGACATGTGTCATTTTATAAGATTACGTGAAACTTAAGTCTTAGTTTGGGATCACACTGAGGTGGAGTTTGTGTTTATCAACAAATAGGTCATTAAAGTTTTGCTTTGGAAGTTAACAACTTTTGACGATTACAAACAATGTTTTCACCAGGACAGTTTCACACCAGTTTAATTAGGATGGTGCAAAATAAACAATACAGTGTGTCTGTGAACTTTATAATCAGAGTATAATAGCTACAGGAGCAATACATTCTTCATTATCCAATCAGATCAAACACTGAAAGTAACATGTGCTGTAAATTGTTTGTGTATGCAAGGTACAGACTGATCAACACTATAAAATGTGATGCAGTATATGCCAGCGTAACAATAGTGTGTATGCACCGAGTGCAGGAGTGAAGTCTGGGTAGTGACAAGGGTTCCATCAAAAACTAAGATTCCTAATAAACAATCTTAGATGCATTTTACATGCAGATAATGATCATGAAGTGAAAAAGTCATGTAGATGCTTCTGACTGCTTCTGTGATAATTTATTTATTACAACGTACTAGTTGTTGCAAGCACAGTTTTACCTGCTAAAATATAACAAGGGTTAAAAAAGTACTTTTTTATTAAAATCCTCACAGAACACAGGCGCACACTTTCTGTTTTGTTTTGGCAAACCAAAAGGCAGGGTTTACATGCAATCACGTGGGCTGTATCTCTTTTATTTCTTTAAACAATGAATTTTTGTATCAGTATCAGTGTACTATGATATGTGCCCAAACAGTTCAGCACAAACAAACAAACTGCACACTACAGGGAGAAACCTTTGATTTTGGCTATGGTAGAAAGAAGTGTAACTTTTCAATGCCAGCAATGGTGAAAATACTGACCATAATATTACGCCATGTTACATTTTGTGAAGTGGGAGGAGTGTCATACCTTCATAATATGAATTTTCTTTACTAACAGAAACAGGGAAATACTTTAATGGCTCTTTCATAAAGAAATCATTATAATGCATTCCATTAGTCAAAAGAAAGTAAGAAAGTTTCCTATGTAATATGTCCTGTTGACATTGGCCCATTTTGTAGCCCTGAATAGGATGTCATAGTCTAGGTAAATAAAGAGTGGAGAGAATAATGCAAACATTTTGTCCATCCAACATTTCTAAATAAAATCACTATGAGAATGGCCACATCTTGTGTTATACTTAAGAGATGAAGTTGATCATAAGTCAATTAAAAATTGTACTGGAAAAACTGTGTTTAATTTTATGTCAGATGTATAAACGTAAAGAATTATTTAAATTCGATTCAGGTCAGTTTCATTTTTTTTTTATGTAGTTCATTAACACATACAGTAGCAGATGTTTTGAGATTTATTTTATTCTGGATGCTAGTTGCCTATTAAACAAATCTTTATTTTGGACAGAAGGACATGTAGTTTCTAATGGCTATGAGTCATTAGAGGACTAGCTGACCAAGTAATTAGTATTAGTGAACTGTAAATAAACTACTATAGCTTACCTTTTTCTATTTTCTTTAATTTATAATCATCAGCATGGTCAATATGCACCTTAAAAGCATTTGTGGCTTTCTTTTTTAATTAAAAGTTTGTAACAACTAATAAAAGTTAATTTCTCTAGGTTTGACTTTCATATTTTTCCATGTACTGTTATATGATTTACAGCTTTTCCTTTAGCTTTTATTTGCAGACAAAATCTTGGTAACATTCAAATTTTGAGGCTGCTCATTACACCATGACTCGAACTCAAATGTAAAGGGCTACAGGTGTATTTTCAGTGAACAAAGTGTCATACAAATACAACTTAAGTGCTTGGTACACTGTATTAATCCCCAAGGGGATCTTTTTTGCACACACTAACGCATATAATTTTACTTCACTGTTGTAAACTCCGTTTGCCGTTTATTATGTACACCTAGAAGGGCAGCTTTTTGCCAATTCACATTTTTTACCTTTATCAAAAAGAAACATTAATACATCCTGAAATGAGTGAAGTTACACACTTTAAAATGAACGTCATTCCTGGATTAATTTACGAGACTGAAGTTGGCTACTTATTCGCCAGCTACTTATTCAAATCTTCCGTTCCACCTTAAAATCTCATTCATTTGACCAAAATTGTAATTTGCTGTTTATCTAGGTTTAAATAATAAAGTAATAATTAAAGACGATATAAACCGATCCCTTTACTTTATAGTTTATCCTCTTCAAGAACGCGGGGTTTTAAAGATATATTATACCTAAACTGTGCTTTAGGCTTCGAACCGCTCCTTTACTGAACACACTGACCCATCGTTTGCTTTCTAGGATGGAATCTTCATGTTTAGCAACTGAAGCCCAGCCCCTCGAGGCTCAGCCAAGTAGTACTCACCCGAATCGCACCGGCTCTTCTGGATGAGGAGAACGGGCGGTGTGTTATTCAGCTGTGCCCTCTTGTTCTCCGCCCTCAAGCGGCATAAATTCGGGTATGTCCGCCCGTCGCTGCCGCACACCGGCTCGCTGGAGTGGCACACGCACGTGCCCCGAGGTCGGCGCTTGCCAGGCGGGTAAACGCAGCGCAGACCGTCACCGCATACTCCGGCGCCGCGCCCGCCGCACAGGTCTCCCTCTCCGGCGCCGCAGATGTCACAACAGCCGCAGTCGTCCTTCACCTCGCCGTAGTAGCAGTGCTCGGGAAGTGGAGGACAGCGTGCCGTGTCACAAATATGTGGACATGGCGTCTGACGCTTTCGGAGCCGATGAGCTTCGGGTAGGACCGCTGGATGCAGGAGGATGACCAGGAGGAGCTGCTGAAGAACTGTGAGCAAGCGTGGCATCATTCTGCGAGAAAGGTGAGCGTGAACTGTTTGCTCCGCAGTTTCCAGGGATGGGACAGCGTAGTCAGGGAGAGAAAATTCGAAGACGAAAAGCACCTGTTTATTGATTGACAAGAACCGGCACCACAAATAGTTTTCGGCGATTGCTTTATTCTAAAGATGCTTCGTTGCTTGCTGTAGTTCTCGTTCAGTACATACGTAGCCCCCTCTTGTCTCACTCGTTAGCGTGAGCGTTCTGTGGTGGGAGGGATGAAGAAGGAAGCGTGTAAGAAGGAGGTGCGGACCTCGGGCGGGGGTCATACAGTCGTATTCTATCGTTTTATCCGCGAGTGATCTAATTCATTAATTTTCAGTTGCGTATTCCTTCAATACTAAGAAATTATACTTAACACATAGCAAGTCCGTGTTATGTATATGACGCCTTTCGTTTTAATGTTCACCATGTAAAAGCTGTAAATGTTTTACATGGACTAAACAACTGCACGTAGGTTTCTGGGAAGCAAATACAACAAAACAAGACTATACATGAGAAAGCCTATTGGCTACAAAAAGCGAAGTTTGTCAAAACCTGTTAATCTGCTTTTTGCAGTCAAAAATGAAAGGAGACTACTAAATATTCAGAAGTAGTATTTCTGTTGAACTTTTAATTTTTGTTTTGCATTTCACCCATTAATCGGGATGGTAAAACATCTTAATAAATGTGGCAAATACAGTGATTTAGAAAGCGTTCAGACACTTTTACTTTCTTCACACATTATGTTGAAGATTTAATTGTAAATAGATAAATTTACCATTTTTGCCCATCAATATACACTCAATAACCTAATATGATAAAGTGAAAACATGTTTTCTAAAAGGTTTGCATATTTATTAGAAGTCAAAAACTGAAATCTCTTATTCAAATAAGTATTCAGACCCTTAATTTCTTTGTAAATACTCCTTTGGCAGCAATTACTTTCTTCTTGGTAAGTGTCTGCAAGCTTTACATAAATGGATTTAGGCCATTTATCCTGTTGTTCCTGGGAAGTTCCATTAGATTGGATGGGAAGCATCTGTAAACTGCCATCTGCAGGTCTCTCCACACGTTGCATGGGGTTTAAGTATGAGCTTTGGCTGGGCCACTCAAGGACAGTCAGAGACTTGTCCAAAAGCATTTCCAGTGTTGTCTTGGCTGTGTGCTTTGGGTCATTGTCATGCTGAAAGGTAAACTGTTGTCCAAGTCTGAGGTTGTGTGCACTCTGGAGCAGGTTTTTTTTCATAGACTTTTCTGTATTTGGTTACATTTCCTCAGTCCCTCAATTCTGGCTAGTCACCCTGTCCCTGCCACTGAGAAGGACCCCATAACATGATGCTGCCATTAATATGCTTTTCACAGTAGGGATAGTATTAGGGTGATTAGCACTGCCTGGTCTTCAGCAGACACAATACTTGGAATTCTGCCCGAAGAGTTCAGTTTTTGTCTCATCAGACCAGATAATCTTTTTCCTCATGCTCTTAGAGTCCTTTAAACTGTCATGTTACTCAAGAGTGTCTTCTGCCTAGCCAAACTACCATAACTGCTTGATTGATGCAGTGATGCTGAGATGGTCATCCTTCTGACAGGTTCTCCCATCTCTTCAAAAGATCTGTTAGAGTGACTATTGGATTTTTGGTTATATCCCTGACCAAGGACCTTCTTGCCTTGTTGCTGAATTGTGGGACCTTATGTACACAGGTGTGTTCCTTTCTAAACATTGTTTGGCACAGGTGGACAGTGGACAATAATTACACTCTAGACATATCTCATGTATAATTAAAGCAAACAGTATGCACCTGACCACAACATGGAGTGCTACAGCAACAGGTCTGAATACGTCTATAAATGTGACATTTCAGTTTTTGATTTTTAATACATTTTCAAATCTCAAAACATGTTTTCACTTTGTCATTATGGGTTATTGAGGGTCGATTGATGGGCAAAAGGGGTAAATATTACAATGTAAATTAACTCTCTAACACAGTGAAGTGTGCATAAAGTGGAGTAGGAATACTTCCTGAATCCACTGTAACATGAAAAGGTTTTTTTTTCACCTTGCACCATGCTCTGTAGATCTAGTTATTAATGGCATACAACATTTGCTTCGATAAACTGCCTTTAATCCTGAAGGATGCAACAAGATAATTGTCAAAAATTCCTATCTCTCTATATATAAAAAAAAATCCTGGAATGGAAGAGCAAGGCGACGATACGTGATCTTCTCGGAAGTTCTCGGAAGACATTTAAAAGACCCGCGAGACAAAAAAGACTGGCCACGGAGTGTCTTGTGGGGACCGTAAACATGAGACTTGGTGCCAAGAAATTGTCCCAGGGCAGTCTCGCGGGGATGTGGAACATAAGATTCTTGCAAGACATGCCCTTCTTTCAAATAAGAGCACTGACAGCCAGCAAAACATTCAGTCATGTAAAGTCACGTGGCACACACAGATCCTGTGCTCTCAGCAAAGAAGAAGGAGCAGCGCGATACACATGCAGAGAAAGGTACAGAATATGAAAGCAGTAAAATTCGAAAGTATTGTAGCGTCCCAGCCAAGCTGAAGCCTTTTTTTGTTTTAAGTGACTGTTAGGTCCGATCGAGGGAGAGCAGAGTAAAGCACGGAAGACTGATAGCTGGGTGCTGATTGATGCAGTAAAGGGGAGGCAAGACCCGTGGGAGGAGGGGTTGGAGAGGATGCTAGAAAGTTGTGTTTGGGGTTACGCAGTCGGCGATTGTTAAAGTAGAACTTTTGTCACACTTTATTACATCAGTCACTACAGTATCAAAAAAAAGATAGTACAGATCGCATTGACACAAACAAAAGGAAATTAGTTTAAGTCAGAGAATTTCAAAAACGGGGTTTAACTCACATGCATTTATTGGTTACTTTGCAAAAAAAATTATTAACTGCTGATGATGTGGATCGTTTTGTCTGTGCTGAAATTCCAAACAGAGAAACCTATCCTAAATTATGGTACAAAGTCATTAAACACAAGTCTCACAGACCTCATTTAAAAGATTCAGTATATTGGGACACAAAAGATTCCAAATATTGTTTTTGCAGAAGTTCTGAAATAAAAGTGAAACTAATGAATTAGCGACAATTCAAAGTAAAAAAAAAAATCTTACAAGTGTGTATCCGGAAAACCAAACACGGGGTTTGGCGAGCGAAGCGAGCAGGGGGCAAAGCCCCCTAGTAGTATTACAAAAATATCATTCTGATAACATTTTATAATTGAAATGTTTTAATAATAAATCTATCCAGACTTTTTATACTTATATTCATTATACTATATGTTTGTATGTAAGGAACTATGTATTCTTGTCAGGGACTTTGTTTTCTAGCCTCATCCAGTCTCTCCTTTGCAGTATACTAATGGGTTAAACTTTCTGCATGCTTAAAGAACTTACCTGTACTTCACCCTGACATGTCTCTTAGTGTAAATAACTTCTTGATATCCCTACATTCTTTTCTAATCCTTGCTCAAAAATGATTTCCAATAGTCATTTTTTCTTCTCAAGAATCGTGGACAGGGTTTTCATTTTGTTTTCTAAGTTGTTATCCTTTCATCAAAGATCATATTTATTTGTTGAGAAGGCATTTTCAGAGAAAACTACAACTGTGTCCATCCATTCTTTTTGGAACCTACTTTATCTGATCAGTAGATTGGATTTAGTCATCATAATCCCCATTCAAATACATACGTACTGACACTCAAACAGGACTATTCTGGAACTTTCAGTTAATTAAAAATGATTGTCTTTGAGAATGTAGGAGGAAAACCAGACTACTTAAAGGAAAACCCATTTAGACACAAGGAGAATATTCATGCTCCTTCCTGACAACAATCAGGTGCAGGGTATAGGTTTAAGCCCAGAACACTGCATTACCATGCTGCTTGAAAATCATAAAGACAAACTTTTTTATTCTTAGGAAATTTGTAATGACATCTGTTTGGTACACCTAAGTTATCTAAGTAATGGTTAATGGCAGCATTTAGACATGAAAATTAAAGAAGCTACACTAGTTGTTAAAAATATTCTCATTCCAAATATCCTAGGGAATTCGATTTTCAAGCATTTGTCATATAAGAAACTACTGATAGTGTGCTTTCATGCATAAAGAAATAGAATTGCTCTTCATATACAGTACTTAAGTTTAGCACAACATGGTGAGCTAATTTTAAAGAGTTCTGTTATCTTTTTGTAATGGTGTTAATGTGATTCGGCATGTTAGAACCCAAATAATGTAGATGGGCTTTTCATTTTTATTATTAAATTTATCTACTGCTAAGACAGGTCTTGCTTTGTCTGTTGCTTGCCTGCCTGTGACAACAATTGGTTTAGTCTTTTGAGGATGATTGCTTCTGCAAGCAATTTCTTGCCTGTCTACTCTATAAAGTAAAAAAAAAACGCCCTCCACCCCAACTATTACAGATTTTTTTTAAAATATATTTGTACAGCATACTTATAGTATTCATAAAGACATTAAAAATATTTGTTCTCCATCTGCAATAAGTCTCCTGGAGGCATTTCAAGTTCCATAAAGGCCAACCTAAAATCAGGACTATTAAGTAATTTCATCAGAACACACACACATCTACCTGTTCAGTATGTGTGTCAGGTTCACTTTTGCATTCAGGAAGAATTGTTGGTAACCCAACTTACCATGTGTTTGTTAATCCATGCCCACATTTGTATCAGAAAATAAAAAATATATTGTATAGTGATTGAAATATCTAAAACAAGAGGTTTAAGAATGAACCACCTACTTAGCTGGTACAGTATCTTCCAGTTATTGTAAGACATTGTCCACTAATTAAACAATTGTTTAAAATGAAGTCAGAAGATACTACTCTTAATTTCACAAAGAAGTTAAAGTTCAGCTGCCAGGCATTTCTTAGCCTACTGACAGAAAGTGATTTCACTAATTTAACAGCTCATTTTATAGCAAAGATTGACCCAATTTAAGAAACTAGTTGAATCAGGATATGTAACCATTAAGGTAATCCATGTTTATATAAATAATGAGTATTTTTAATAAAGAAAAAAAACCTTTGTTTTTCCTAAGTCCTAAATACACTTATCAGTTAAAAGACACTATATTTCTTTCTTTGTAACCATTAAGCTCTATCTGATATTCGTTGCCGGTAGTCATCTACGTAGACCATACCAGACTTGTATATCCTTTTCAGCACTCTGCAATTTCTTCTAGGAAATTACCAGAACAACCAAAATATTTACTATAGCCCCTCCTATGTATTTATTCATCTTATGCCTCTTTTCAGTTTAATTTGCAATGGCATGGAGTATGGAGATGCAGGAGGAATCCTTGCTAGATGTTCATCCCATCAATATAGAGCAGTAGTATTTTTACGTTGCAGTTTTCACAACCTGTTTAAGTTCATACCCATTCATGGAAAGTGAACTTAATGACCCTGATGAAGATACTAATTTCAGACACATATACCTGTGGTCATATTCCTTTGTTTACTACCCATAAATAGTGAACATATACTGATTAATATTTAAAATATTTATGACCAATGGCTTAGCTTCTGCTTAATCACCATTTAATATCCATCAGCCAGTCTCATTGTAATGATCATGCTCAAAACTCCAAGATACATAAATTACTGCAGTTGCAGAAGTATCTTTATGTAAATAACCTAAATTGGAAGGTGTTGTATCTCCTTCCAAACAACATTTATTTTTATAGCACATTTTCATGCAGACAACATAGCTCAAAGTACTTTATAAGATGTCAAAGAGTAGTGGCATGCAAATAAAAACACATTATTTAAGAATAATAATGCACAAATAGTATACAAAAAATAATTAGTGCAGATATAGATAAGAAAGATACTGCATACGTATAATTAATAGAAATAGAGTCCTTAAATGGAGAATTGATTTTTTTAAGTCTCTAAAACATGGTTTTATGATAAGGTTAGCTGGACAGAGTGGACAGAAAAAAATAAAAAAAACTCAAGTTAAGCTGGTTAATAAAACAGAATCTGTAGGGGTTCCAACCCAAAAGACCACCCAGTCCCCACTGGGCATTCTGATTAACATAAATGTTCTTAAGTAGTTTGTTTTTTTTTAAGGCTAAATCTTAGAGGATTTGACACAGTGGATCTCATAGGAGTTCGGGGTGTCCGCTTTCATTCCAACATCACAGGTGGCTGCACAGGAATTTGCTCAGGTTCTAAGGGCATATAACACCACCACAGAAGAAACAGAAAAGAAAACAGAGAAAAGTAAAGATTAATAAATATTACAGGTTCATTAAAGACTATGATAATTCTATGCATATCTAGTTTATTAAAATGTAGTTACGAAAAGGCCACATTAATAAAACTTGATTTTTATACATTTTTTAAAATGATCCAGTGTTAGCCTGTTGTATCTCTATTGGTAAATTATTCCAGATTTTTGGTGTATGACAGTAAAAAGCTGTCTCATCACTTCTTCTATGCTTGTCTCTTGGAATAATAAGCAGACCGCTATTAGAAGATCTAAGCTTATAACTTGGAATGCATTAGTAGTATTTTAAAGTCAGTTCTAAAGGACACGGGTAAACAATGTAACAGTACTAAAACTGCTGCGATGTGCTCAAAATTTCATTTTTTGAGTAAGATTTTCTCTTTTTGTTGCTGCATACACTTCACACGGCTTCAAAAACAGAATAATACATGTTGAAGTTAGGTAAACACAGAAGAATAACCTGTTTTGCAAATAGGGATGCAACTCTCATGAGCATAAGTTGAAATTCACAAAACATATGTGGTACCTTGTTCATTTTTCCATGATATTTGAATGCAGAAGGAAGATAAGACTCCCTCTTCAAGGAGAGTTACACAAATGTTAAGCATAGTTCTCATTCTTTAAGTGCAGATGTTGAATGTCATGCAACAGTGGCCCTGGAATACAATACTTTAAATAGTTCCCAAATTTAAAATCCTCATACTTTGCCTGTGAGTAATCAGTTATAAATGGTAAACATTCAGACTTTTAAGAAATCATGCATAGTTATTTTAGTTGGTTTAAATCTATTTAGACTGAGAAGACAATATTTAGAATTCAGAATTTAATAGTCAAATTATGAAAAGATAGGACAATTTGCAGGGTAAATTTAAAAACCAAAAAGTTATTTCTGGAATAATTTTTGGCAGTGTTTTTGCACAGATTTGTGAATTAGTTCAATAACACCACAGAGGAGATATGAGTTTTAAATACTTGTTGCTCTTCAAAATTACCGTTGTGGCATAGCAATCAGTGTCAATTATGGAACCTGTACATTGCATTGTGCTTACTATTATAAAAGCATAATTACGAAAATTATATCACCAGGGCCTTACAGCCAAGTGCTCATGCAAAATAAAAATATAAAAGGCACATTTAAAAAATAAAGTTTATTAAAACAGGTCTTGACACAAACTATCCTATCCAATAATCCATTTAAAAATAAAGTGTTGATGCACTGCTCCATGAAAAAACTGTTATCCTCTTAACTCTTACTGAGTCTAAAGCTGAGTATCCTGTCCAAGGAGTTCTAGGGAGTAGCAATACACACAACATAGTGCTTCTTTTTGAAAATGACAATTCAAAGGAATTATGAACGCTTTGAAAAGGCACCAATATTATTTAGGTACCAAAATGGTCCCAGCTCTGCCAGACACCTCTGCCACTGGCTTCCCTAAAAAACAGATTATCTGATATGTACCAGTGGAACCTCGGTTCACGAATGTCTCGGTACACGTACAACTCGGTTTACGACCAAAAAGTTCGCCAAACTTTTGCCTCGGCTCACGACCACACACTCGGTATACGAACAAGCCAGTTTCCCTTTTGGTTTGTACATGTTCAGTCTCTCCCTGTGCATTTCCTGTGCAGCGAGCAAGACAGAGAGAGAGAGTGGGAGAGTGTGCACACACAGGCAGCGCGAGATAGGCACGCGCGCACACACACAGGCAGCGCGAGATAGGCACGCGCGCACACACACAGAGGCAGCGCGCAGACACACACACAGAGGCAGCGCGCAGACACACACACACAGAGGCAGCACGCACACACACAGGCAGCGCGAGAGAGACGTGCACACACACAGAGGCAGCACACAGACACACACACACACAGAGGCAGCACACAGACACACACACACACAGAGGCAGCGCGCAGACACACACACACACAGAGGCAGCGCGCAGACACACACACACACAGAGGCAGCGCGCACACACAGGCAGCGTGAGAGAGGCACGCACACACACAGAGGCAGCACGCAGACACACACACACAGAGGCAGCGCGCAGACACACACACACAGAGGCAGCGCGCAGACACACAGGCAGCGCAAGAGAGAGCTGGACGCATTAAGGTAGGAAGGCAGTTAAAGAATGCACTGGGCTTGATTTTGTTTTCACTTCTGTTTCCAGCGATTGGTTCGTAGCGTGCATTGTTGCAATATTATTTTTCTTGGTGGTTTATTAAATTACAGATTTTTTCAAATGTTCATTTTTTTCCCTGTGCTTAAAACTCATTAAAAAAGTGCTTTTAGCCAGTGGTTGGTAGCGCTATAGCGCGAACTATTGTAGTGTTAGTTTTCTCTGTTGTTCGAGGTTTTCTCAGTGTTATTCATTTAGTTTAGTATTACGCTGTGAATTCTGTGGTTTAATTAACTATATTTGTGCTTAAAAGCTTAAAAAATATATATTTACATACAGTTCGTATGGTCTGGAACGGATTAATTGTATTTACATACAGTCCTATGGGGGAAATTGCTTCAGTTCACGACCAAATCGGTTTACGACCAGAGTTTTGTACAGAAATTCCTTTGTAGCTATTCTGAAGATGAGATTTAAACTTATTCTGAAAGAACAAATTCACTGGACTTCCCAGGACCTCATTACCAGTCTGGTCTATTTGCCTAAGCTCCAGCATCTTGCTCAGCATAAAAGAAATATTCTGCACTCTAAAAGTCTGTTTTCGAGGAAGTTAAATTCTATCTTGGTCTGTCCCAGACATTCTTCTCCCATGACTGATATTGCAGCTGGCTCACACCTTTAACCTTGACAGTGGTGAGCCATTTGCAGCCCCATTTGGATATGCCTAAGTAGGCCAATGGAGTGTCACTAGAATCTAATTTTTGAATTCATTTTAGAGCAGGGGTCCCCAGCTAGGGTCATTCTAACCCTTTTCTTAATTAGTGACCTGTTTTTGCTGCTAATTAACTTCTTTTGAATTCATTTTAATGGACTTGCTTTTTAAAAATTTGTTCCCCTGAATTTCTTCACTGTTCCTTTGAATTGCTTCATTTCCTTCCTTAAATGGTACCCAAACAGAAATGAAATGTGAAGTTGATGAGCCAACAGAAGACCTACCATGTCAGGTTTGCTCCAACCAGTCAATTAATTGGGTTGTAACTCTTGTTGTTAATTAAACCTGTTCTTTAATTCCATGTCTCATTGCTGCTCTCATTGTGCAATAACGTATTTCATAAAGTATTGATTTTCTCTTTTCTAAGAGCACTGTTAAAATGTTTTGTGGACTTGAGCAGATCAGTATTCCTGAGACCTTCACTTATTTTCAGATATTGTATGATCGACAATGTTGGTCATGTTTTGCTGGTCATGTTTTGGTTCATTTTGTATCTCATTATTGTTTGGCAGATAATTAAGGAAAAACAAACAATTAAGGTGTCTGAGTCTTCAAGAGCAAGTCAAATAACATTAATTCAAAAGAAGTTAATTAGCAGCAAAAACAGGTCACTAATTAAGAAAAGGGTTAGAATGAAAACCAATAGCCACTGGTGCCCACTAGGACTGGAGTTGGGGACCCCTGTTTTAGAGCAACCTATTAAGATCACATTACCCAGAACATGATAGATGTTATGCTCTTTAGGCTTTTAAAGCCATGGAACAAATCATGATTCTATGAAGTGTAAAACCAATAATATATTTACTAAATTTCTTTAACTAACAAAAAATGTAAATAATTCCATAGTAGAAGGTGCAACAAAGGTTTCCATTGTATTGTCATTATTGATTATATACAGTACCCTAATTTGCTTATACTAGCTATTATGGAATGAAATCAATGGGCATAAATAATAAGTTCAGGGAAAGGTTGTAACAATAATAATATTGTGTACTAGAGATGTCAGAAGAACTTATACTTCCGTACTAAGTCAATAATTCATACATCATCGGTAGTACCAAGTTAAGGTTAGTACCACACTCATGTCTGACTGCAAGCAGTTAGCAGACAAATTACCATCACATGAGAAAAACATTAGGAATAACTATGTGTGAAAATGTCTGTCAGTAGCAATGCTACAGTACTGCAAAACATCCCATTTTCCAAAAAGAAAAACAGCAGAAGCTAGACCAGGAAAACATCTACTTTAAGGGGGAAGTGGATATACAAAAATTACTACAGGACTCTATAACAGCACGAAGAGTACTTCGTAGTGTATTAAATATGATTTAAAAACCTTTCATACAATCAAGTCAAACTTATACAACAAAAAATGTCAAGTCAGACTAGAGGAAAAAAAGAAAACACCAGGAAGTTAAAGAAAGAAGGCAGTGTCCAAAAGTGACAAAACCTAACAAAACAGAATTCAACTTCCACCCAATTTATTTTTTTTTTATTATGCAGGATGTGACTTGAAGGGGGCACTCCAGCTCCCAAACTCAACAAAGACAGACAACGGAGCAAGTTCAGCACAACACACAGTGTTTATTTCATGGAAATATCTTGGTTAAAAAAATTCATTTTTCACCACGTTAAGGCTTTATGCTGGCTTCCACACTATAGCTCTTTTATAAAATAATATTGCAAACAGAAGCCAAAATTTACTTGTGTGGTGATAAAACGTTGCTGTCTCTAAATACTATCCAAAATGCACATACGGTATTGCATTATTTTTGCTTGAAATGAAAAGCTGTTTATTTTTTTATAGGCAACTACAGTATATCATACCCCATAAACCTATGCTCCGTACATTTTGTATGGCTAAGTGCTAAACTACAGTATTGGCTTAAGTTATAGCAAATTGAAATGTCCTTACCTTTTGGTCAAGGTTCGACACAACATAATGTTTTTTTAAACCATTATTTAGAGATAACTGGTTTGTCACTGCACAAGTAAATTTTGGCTTCTGTTTGCAATCTGATTTTATAAAAGAGCTATAATGTGGAAGCCTGAAGAAAGCCTCAATGTGGTGAAAGGTTAACTTTTTTAACCAAGTAGATATATTATTTTTTTTTACCTTCCTAATAGTTTTCTCTTTGGATTTACAACATGTCATGCATAGAACTTAACTTGCATCATTTTAAAGTCTGGTACATTATCCAAAAATTGAAAATACAGAAACTCAAGTTTACAATTCTAATGTTTTCCATGCTGATGTGTTCACATTAGTGAACAAACACTGTAAGTGCTCAACATGATCATAGTAGATAGTGTGGCAGTTAGGTAATACAATCAGTTAGTCGGCATTGTTTTATTCATATGTTTGTTTTTTTTTACAGTACTTGTAGGATTTTGCATTGAAAGCTATGCACTAGAAAATTCACTATATTTAGATATTAATGAATATCAATACTAGTTTACTTAAGTTAGTTTGGTGACTGTTTGAAAGCTATAGCATCATTTTAAAGCTGTTGTTATTGTTAGCATGCATATACTTTATACTGTATTACAGAATAAAAGGTTAATATTGTTCACTTGAATAATTGAGATACTTTTGATTAAACATATAACTTCTTGAAGGGTGCCTACCAAACATTTATTTATTTATATAAAGTTTTTAAATGAAGTAGAGTCTAATGAATAGGATTTCTGTTTTTGCTGTGGTATTAGTGGGTACTGAGTATAGTGAAACTGCACTGGTAATGGCATTGACTGCAAAAATTCTGGTAGTGTGGCATTCCTACTGTATGCAATAATATTACAGGTGCAGAGCGAGACTAAGAAGGCTTTAGTGCAACAAGCAATTAACTGACTGGCAATGCACCTGATAAGGTAATTGCTACACTTGTAAAGATCCAATTCACTTTTACACAATCCTAGGCAAGAAATAATTATAGCTTGTGATACTGAAATTCAAATAGTAATTAATACAACCCTAAATGAAGTTATATCATATAACTCTTTTATTCAATTTAATTTCTTCATCCCTTTGGCAGTATAATTAAACTTTAAGGCAAGAATAGTGCAACATCTAGATTACACTATATCAACATTTTTGAATATTGTTAGAAACTCAAATGTAACTCTGGACAAAAATATGTCTCAGCATATGACTATAGTTGTCTCTGAGAAAGATCTTAAGTACAGTAGTTCCTGTCAAAATAAAAGTGGTTAGAGTACAAGGATACTGCCCTTGGTTTAATGATACCAATCATGCTGTTAAATTAGGTTGTCAAATTGTAGAGTTTTGGTGAATAATAGCAAAACTACAAGTCTTATGAAATGCATGGACATATTGGACAGAAAGGTTTTAAAAGGTACAAAAAGCAGCTTACGTTTCCAGATTAATAGATAAAAAAGAAAGTGTTAAGAAACAGAAGATATGTCACAAGTAGATTTAATTTTGTTGGAGTTTTTTTGGTGTATTATTTTCTCAATATTATTTAATTTTAATGTTTTCATTTTTAATTTTCTATCACCATTTTCTTATTGTTTTTAAACATGGGTACCACCATTTTTATCTTTTGTTGTTAATAACAGTGCCCCTGTTGTAAGCAAATGGCTCCCGAAAATACAGCATGTGGTGTTACCACACCTAGCATATAAAACTGTTACATTATAGCCAGATTTCCATCATTCCCTTAAGTGTGTTTTCTTTTAATTTCTGTTACATTATAGCCAGATTTCCATCATTCCCTTAAGTGTGTTTTCTTTTAATTTCCATCCATCTTTCCATTAACCAACCTTAATGTTTTTAAACATTTTGCCAATATTATTATTGTTTTTGTTTTCTTTTCTCTATATATTTTCTTAATTAATATTTTGTTTAAATTATTGTCCGTCTTATTGAATTTTATGTTTATTAATGTTATATTACTGTTCAATGTCTAGTTATTTATTTATTTTTAAAATTTTTATTGAATTTATTAAAAGCATATATTCAATCCATACAATCAAGTCAAACTTAACAAAACTGAAATCAAATCAACCCCCACCCATGAGAAAGAGAGGAGAGCCAACAACCAGAGAAAAACTGTTAAAAGTAGTGAAAAGAGAAAGGAGTCTTTTCCCCCAATATAAATGCTTATTCTAAAATGTTATTGATTAGGTCCTGCCAGGTTTTAAAAAAGTTTTGAACAGATCCTTTAAGTGAGAATTAGATTTTTTCCAATTTCAAATAGTATATATCATCAGTTACCTATTGACTTAGAAGAGGTGGGTTAGGATTCTTGTAGTTGAACAAGATAAGTCTACGTGCTAGTAGTGAAGTAAAGGCAATTACAGTTTGCTTGTCCTTCTCCACTTTAAGCCCATCTGAGTGTACACCAAACTCAACTGTTGATAGATTAAGAGGGATTGTGACAACAAGGCTGTCTCATAGGCGTTTAAATATTTTCATCCAAAATTATGTTAATTTGGTACATGGCCAAAACATGTGGCCCAGTTAAGATGAGGCTGTATTGCAACGTTTGCAGGTTGGATTTTACCCTGGAAACATCCTGGACAATTTCAAATGAGATAGATGTGCTCAATAAAAGATTTTAAGTTGAATAATTGAATGTTTTGCACATATGGAGCTAGAGCGAATTCTGTGCATGGCTGCCTTCCTCTCCGTTTCTGAAACGTTGAGTAAGAGATCCTTTTCCCACGTTACTCTAGGATCTCCAAAAAGAAAGGATTTTAAGTTGTTTTTATATATTACTGTATATAGAAATGCTGTCCCCAAGACTGATCAATATCTCTTCTGGAAAAGAAATATGTAGGAGTTGAGGAAAACTAGGAAGATTTCATTTAGCAAAATTCCTAATTTGGAGATAGTGGACAAATTGTGTTGATGAGAGATTAAATTTGGTGTGTAATTGTTCATAGGATGTAAAGACATTATTTACATACAAATTTCTAAATTATTTAATCCTATACATTTTCCAAACATTAAAAACTGTGTAAGTTCGAGAGGGTAGAAAAAGGTGGTTATCATGTGGAGGTGCCAGAGATAAGATATTCTTTAACTTAAAGTGCTTCCTACATTGATTCCATATTCTGAATAAATGAAGGACACATCGTTGTCAGGATATTGGTGATACCTTTTATTTATTGGAGTTCAAAGCAAGGAATATAAAGAAGTGCTGCAGGATTTCATTTCTATTACAGACCAAGCTAGTGTGTGTTCATCTATTTGTGTCAGTGTCCAGGTTTTTATAGCTTGTATGTTTACCGCCCAGTAATTAAATTAAAAATTAGTTAGAGCCATGCCACCTACTAATTTAGGTCGTTGTATGGTCACCTTTTGAATGCATGGATTTTTCGAATTCCAAATAAATGAGGTTATGATTGAATCTAATTTCTTAAAAAAAGATTTGTTCGTGTGGGGATGTTTTGAAATAGGAACAGAAGCTAGGGAGTATTATTTATCTTCACAATGTTAGTTCTTCCTGCTAAAGTAAGTTAAAGGGTAGACCATCTACGCATGTCTTGTTTAATTTTATCCATGCAAATTTTTGTTGAAAAATAGTTTTATATTTATTTATGATGTTCACCCCAAGGTATTTAAACTGATCTGCAACGATAAAAGGGAAGGTGACCAATCTAATGTTGTTTGCTAGAAATTTCACTGGAAATTTGCACATTTTTGTTTAAATTAATTTTAAGTCCAGATAACTTTTGAAATTCAGTTAGGGCTATAGGCACAGAATTTTGTGGGTCTGATATATACAGTACCATATCATCTGCATATAGTGATATTTTCTGTTCAAGTCCTTTTTTGAAAATCCCCTTTATCTCTGATGCAAAGGCGATTGCAAACAGAAGTGGGGACAAGGGGCATCCTTGTCTAGTAGCGCATTCTGGACTGGTATACAGTAGTTTGATTCATGTACAGTACATATGTTCAGACCAAACCCAAATTTATGCAAAGTGGTGAACAGGTATTCCCATTCAACCATAGCAAATGCTTTTTCTACATCCAAAGATAATATGATCTCTAGAGTGTTAGACTTCATGGGTGAATACGAGGTGAGACACAAAAATAACTGGACTGGGCTGGGGCTTTCCTGAAAAACCCTCTAGAGGTCAGCCAAACTTGAATGATAGAACTATATCCCCTCCTACACGCCCTCTCAAACCACCAACCAGCTAGTTATATCATGTGACTAGTCCAGTCAGTATTTGCACAACAATTGCTACATGAGTTGCCGCTATAATGTTGATTGAAAAAATCGAACATGCGAATCAACTTCAAATTTCTCGCAAAATTGAACAAAACAGCCACAGAAAATTATTAAATGATAAAAACCAGTGTACGGTGATAACAGTTTGTCTTGCGCACAAGTTTCTGAGTGGTACAAACACTTCAAAGAAGGACAAGAAAATGGAAGACGTTCAACACCCAGGTCACTCACGCTCGTCTCGGACGGGTGAAAACATAAAAATGGTAAATCAGATTGTTCGAAATGATCGTACTCCTTTTTCCGTAAAACAGTTTTTGACTGACAAAAACATTCTTGTCCTCAATCATCCTCCCTATTCGCCCGATTTAGCTCCCTGTAATTTTTACTTGTTCCCAAAAATCAAAAGTGACCTGAAGGGAACACATTTTTCTTCAATGGATGAAGTGAAGACAGAAACGGCAAGCCTGTTGAAGAGCCTCAAGCAAGAAGATTTTCAACACTGTTTCAATCAATGAAAGATACGTGTGGAGCGGTATAGAGTTCGGAGGCGGGAGTATATAAAGGGTCACAATGTTTAGAATGCTGTACTTCATCAATAATTTTTTTTTTTACTAATCCAGTTATTTTTGTGTCTCACCTAGTATATTACATTAAGTAGGCAACAAAAATTGAAGCCAAATGTCTACCTTTAATAAATCCTGTTTGGTCTTGTGATATTACTGAAGGGAGCACTTTCTCAATCCTTCTAGTTAGGGCTTTGGAGAACATCTTAACATCATTATTCAGAAGTGAGATTTGTCTGTATGATGCACATTGTAATAAGACCTTATTTTTCTTAGGAAAAACAGTAATTAATGTTTAGCGAAGAGTTTGGGGTAGAATTTTTTTGTCTCTGGCTTCTATAAATGTTGCTAATAAGAGGGGACCTAACAACTGAAAATTTTTTATAAAATTCAGAAGGGTCACCATCAGGACTTGCTGCTTTCCCACACTGAAGTGAGTTTATAGCGTATAGTAATTCTGATAATGTCAGAGGTTTATCCAGTTCCACTGCACTTAAGAGTATCAATGTGGTAGATATAATGTAGCGTATTAGATTCTGTCTTGTGTTCTTTAAACTGAGTAGAATATAAGTACCTATAGTAGTCCCTAAATGTGTGCATTATATTTTCATGGCCAATGATTTTATCTCTGTCTATGTTGGTGATTACTGATATTGCATTGCAAACTTCCTGCTTATGGATTTTTTGCGCTAAGTTCTTGTTGGCCTTCTCTCCATGTTCATAGTAATGATGTTGCGATTTAAAAATGAGTTCTGTTTCTTTTGTTTTCAAGAGGTTCATTGCAAAGCCTGTCTTTTCCTAAACAGTGCCTCATTTGGAGATCTGGCATGTTCTTGATCTATTCTGGTAATTTCACTGATTAACTCTGATGCCTTCTTGGTTACCAATTTATTTTTTGGGAAAGATATGAGATAATTTGTCCTCTTAAAAAGCCTTCAGAGTTTCACAGACTATTCCTGCAGAAACCTCAGAGCATGCATTTGTCTCTAAAAAAGAATCAATTTGCTTAGATATAATTTCTGCACAGTTCTTGTCAGCTAATGACAGGTTTAAGTCACCAGCTGCGATATGAGTATGTGGGTAATAGTGATGTGAGCTCCATGATCAAGAGGGGCATGGTCAAAAATAACAATAGCGCCGTATTTGCAAGATTTGATCATGGGCAAGAAATTGTTAACTATAAAGAAATAATTCTTGAGTAACAATGATGAACTGGTGAGAAGAAGGAATATGCTGTTAAGTATGGATTTAGAAATCTCCATGGGCCTGATAAGTTATGATCAACTAAAAACTGTGTAATTATTTTTGCAGTGTTAGATGTTGTCACCCCTGTACCTGAAGACCTATCCAGGTCTGGATTTAAGACACAACTATTATAATTTTATGAGTGTTCAATTTAGGAATGGATGCAGATACGTTTTGGATGAAATCTCTGTCATCCTCATTGGTTGCATAGATATTTATCAAAAACAATTTACAATTAGATAAATTACCCATCACATATTGCCCTTCAGGATCTGACACTACATCTGATACTACAAATGAAAATGTTCTGTGAATTAAGATTCCCACACCTCTAGTTTTTTTTTTTTTTTTTTTTGTATAGCTGGATTGGAATATTTGGCCAGTCCTGTCTCTTTGCAACCGAATCTGATCCTTGCTTAATAAGTGGGTCTCCTGTAAAAACACTATCTTGGCATTTAGACCTGTTAGGTGAGAGAATACATTCTTCCTCTTTAGTTCATGACTAAGACCTTTGACATTCCAGCTCACAAAGTTTACTCTTTGGTCATACAGACATTGCTTCCTAAATTAAGGTTGTACATTTTTACATATGATAGCTTTAGTCTTAATTACCAATATTGCCAGGAGTTATGTTGTGTTGGCACTTACAATTGTGGGGATGAAAAGGATAGATCAGAAATAGCTTTCTCTCTTTCTCTCCTCCCCCAAATCCCCGTCTCCATTTTGCCTCCCCAGGTGAGGCTAGACCACACTTCAGAAAGTCCACTTTCTGAAACACAGAGCACTTCCAGAACAAAGCAAGCCCCCAAACAGTGGTGTAGAAGGAATAGAGATATCTATTGCCAGTACAGCCCACATACAATAAGCCTAAAATATGATCTTAAACAATCTTGAGAGAATAAACTCAGGGTATAACGTTAAACAGTACCCATGAAGATGCAGATAACATAATAGTAAACTCCTACTTAAACCAAGTGTGTGATGTTAAACAGTCCCATTTGGAAAATATATATGCAAATATATATATACAGGTTAAATTCCGTTACAACGCCAGGGACCTAAAAAATATTTTGTTGTAATGAAAACTTTGTAGTAATGAAATTCTGTGTTTGTCATTATAATGCTTTCTTTAACTTGTGTCCAGGAATATGCAATTTGCAATTTTTCTCAGTATTTCCTTGTGATAATACACATTCAGGGTGCGAATGATACCCAACTCCAATGGCTGAAGCACTGCCGTGCAATTGGGTGTGATGAACTCAACACGAACATTATCTAAATGTGGAAGCATGCTGTGAGCAGCACAGTCATCAATCAAAAGCAGAATCTTCCTTTTCTTCTTCTTCATATTATGAAATTTCTGAACTCTTTTGGGACACCCCCAATGGCAGAAGTTCATCCTGAAGTACGATTGCAGTGTCTGTGGAAGATTGCTTGTTCATTGCCGGGGCAACCAGCTGTGGAAGCAAATCCAAGCTGATCGCAGTCGCACTATAAGCGCATTTCATCGTTGGCTAATGCAGGGAACAGTATTACTTGGCCAATAACCTGGCCAGGGCCCTGCTTCATTGCTGTGTCTGTTTATAGTAGAGTGGTAGATCCCGCTGCAATACATAACCATGCTGTTCCTGTTTCAAGCTGAATAAGGCTGGTTTTGCTAAAGTACTGAAACTCAGTCTCGTGTTTTGGGGTGCAAGACAGTAACTCACATGTCACAATATCTTTGTGAAGTTGTTGCAGTCAATTTCCCAAATGTCTTTAGTCATCCAAGCTCATTGGTTTGCTTTATACTCGCATGGAAGGAATGTAACAGGCTTAAAACACTGAGGACTGATTGACTTGCCAATGATGAGAGGAATAACTTTGTGGCTGCCAGCTGAATTGCAGCAAAGTAGAGCTGCCAACCTTTGTTTAGATTTTTTTCCTCCTCGGTATGGATCACCTTTGAGTGCTAAAGTGCGATGTGGTAGCAGCTGATAGAAGATTCCAGTCTCTTCAGCAGTGTAGATGTCTTCAGGCTTATAAGCTGAAATGATTTTCCTGATTTCACCTCCACATCATTTATAATTATAACTTGTTGGAGATGGCTGGGGGAGCGACCCGGCCGGGACGCCCAGGAGGACCGGTGGAGGGCTTACGCCTTCCCCAGACCAAGTGGGGGTGACCGCCCTGGTACATTTAGGAGCTTTGAAGCTCAACCCTGTAGGGGCCCATGGTCACCTTCAGGGGGCGCCCCTATGCCTTTGGTGCCCTGGGCCTCAGCACTTCCACCATACCCTGAAGTGCTGGGGGAAAGAGGAGCAGGGACACCCGGAGTGCTTCCAGGGATGCAGCCGGCACTTCCACCACACTGGGCAGTGCCGGTGGAAGATTGCCGAGAAGCACCTGGAACACATCCGGGTGTGTATAAAAGGGGCCGCATCCCTTCATACATGGACTAGAGTCAGTGGAAGAGGACGAGGTCTCTGGAGGAGGCAAGGAGGCGGCCTGAAGAGAAAGTGAGGCATTGTGTGTTGGCCAGGACTTTTGGGGACTTTGGGATTTGTGTGCACAATTGTAAATATTAGTGACTTTAAATAAACGTGTAATTAAAACGTTAAAGTAGCAGGAAAGGAAATAAAATGTGTAATAAAATGCATGAAATGTATAATTACGGCAAAAGTCTCACTGCAAATAGGCTAAATTGCAGGTAAAAGTCTTCTTTGCCTTGCCAGGACATGATGTGATACACAATCGTATTTCAAAAAAGTGTCAGGGTCAGATTTTTTTAGTTCTTTTTCTGCTTCATCCGGCCTTGAATATCCACTCTCAGTTTAGTAGGATAGACAAGGTTGTATCTGATTTTGGCTTTGCGTAAATGCTGTTTAATGTTGTAAAATGTGGTGTGTTTAGCAGCTGTTGAAGGTGAAAATCAAAGAATATGCGAATGCAGTTATTTTAAAATATAATCTCTTGTTTCAGTCGGAGAAGGGACATCAGATTAATCTTTGATTGTAATTCATTGAAGCATACAATGAAGCTTCTACGTTTTGAGGCGTTCAATCCATGTATGCAGTAAGCTGCTGATATCCTAGTGTTTGATTTGAAGTCTTTTCTAATCTGAGAAAATAATTCAGTGGTGAATTTCACTGGGTTTGGGCTTTCATGGTTTTCTGGGAGACCTTCAAGTCTGATATTATTTCTTCTATATCCGCCTTCCAGCACAGCTAGTCTGTCTCCAAGCACTTTGCATTCAGATTTAGCAGCCGTTGCTTTTTTTGTCAGCAGCAGAAGCCATTTTTTCGACTATTGCAATACATATTGTGAACGCTTGCTTAGTGTCTTCAAGCTGGGCATCAACTGCTCTAAACTTATTTTCAAACTTACTAGAATTTTTCCTGTATGTTTTCCTCAAATTTTTCTAGCATACCTTTGAAGGTTGCATCAAAGTGATTACTTAAATTTACTCAAGTCTTTACTATCCTGAAACAGCTCATCATTTGTCATGTTTATGTCCTTTATATCTTTCCTTATATCCTCTGTATTCTTCTTTATATTGCTCTTTATCTCATATCTGTCCTCCCCAACTGTGGTAGTTATTGTGGCGATTATTGAAGTGATCATTACCTTCGGCTTGGACTGTTCTTTTCGGTCTTCTCAGTGCTCCACAGGTGGAGTAGCAAGCCCAGTCAGAGTCAAAGCTGCCGGTTTTGCAATGGGTAGCTGGCAGCATGAAAAGCAAGGCCTTTTTCAGTTCCAATGAATCATCTGGGATCAACAAGGTCTTTTGGCCTGACTCACTTGCATTTTCGCACCCACTTTCGCTCTCAGATTGAGGCAATGCTGCAGTGTCAGGTCCCAGCAGATTCATTATTTTGCCAGTCTGTTCCAGGTCAGTCTCTGCCTCGCCGTTTATTGAACTTGAGGCCTGTTTAGACTTAGATGTCCTATGTTTATAATATATATATTTATTCATTTTGTTGTGTGCACTGGTCTCTTCATATTAAGCTCATGCTGCAGCTATGGGACTGCCCCGTCCCTGTTTAAGGATTTAATAGGCTGTAAGCTGGTTGCTTGGGCATTGGCTGTTGTTTATGTTTTTTAAGCTCATTTTTTGATTCCAACCTTTGGAACTACTCATTCTTGTTCAATTTTTGGATTGTAGCTTATGGTTTGCCTATTTTCGACTCCTTTGGCACTTGTTTTGTTTGTTTTCATATATTTTGTAACAAAATCTTAAAATAACAGGAATATTGTTTTGTAATTGTGTGCCGAGTTTGTTTTGCAGTTCTTTTCTTCCTTTTTGAGAATTATGAGTTTTGCTTCTTTTAGTGTGCTTTTTGAAATTTTGAAATTCAGACCGTTTATTTTGAAAACAAAAAAATTGGTTATTAACAAAAAATTGTAAACCCACTTAATCTTGAAGTCAATAGGTACAGCACTGGACATGATAGGACACAATGTCAGCCCATTACAGGGCTTACATGCTGAATGGAGTAAGTTCAGCATTGCCAGTTAAACTAACCTGCACATCAGAATGAGGCAGGAAAACTGGAGTAATCGAGAGAAAGCCCACAAGGACACAGAGAAAATATGTAAACTCCACACAGGCAATTTCTGTACATGGGATTTGAGCCGAGAATGCTGGATCCATAAGGCAGCAGTAACACTCACCACGACACCATGCAACAAAAAAATTAATCTAGGTTGAAATGTGCTAAAAAGTATACACCATAGCTCTAGCCCAACCTTATTCTTTACAACTCACATGTAAAGTTTGTTTCAGTCTATCTTTTACACTCTTTATAGAAGCAGCATTAATTAATTTTGTCATTTACATTGTATTATCATATAATGGTGGAAACGGTCCATAAATTAATGTTATCTATACTAATAAACGGCAAAGCCCTCACTCACTCACTCACTCACTCACTCACTCACTGACTGACTCATCACTAATTCTCCAACTTCCCGTGTAGGTAGAAGGCTGAAATTTGGCAGGCTTATTCCTTACAGCTTCCTTACAAAAGTTGGGCAGGTTTCATTTCGAAATTCTACGCGTAATGGTCATAACTGGAAGCTGTTTTTCTCCATTTACTGTAATGGAGATGAGCTTGAAACCCGTGGGGGCGGAGTTTCGTCTGACATCATCACGCCTCCCACGTAATCACGCAGTACGTAGAAAACCAGGAAGAGGCCCAAAAAGCGCTGAAGAAAACATGCATTATATAATTGAGAAGGCAGCGAAACAATAAGAAGCGAGCGAGTGATATATACAACCATATTCATGAGTTCTGCTACTTCGGAAACAAAGCACAGTGTAAACCTACACTTTAAATTAAGTTCATAGACAGGCTGCCGCTGGCGTTTGTAATTTAGTGCCTGCCCATATAAGGCCGTCCGTCAGCGGCAATCCAATAGCAA